>JANZLQ010000001.1:50919058-50972393 GCA_026212715.1 Elanus axillaris | reverse complement strand
GGGAAGGGCGGCGGGCGGGCGCGGAGCCCTCGCCCCCTCAGCGGCCACGGGGGCCGCGGCGCCTGCCGGGAGGCGTAGTCCGCGCGCCAGGTAACGGCCGCTAACGGTCCTAACGGCTCCCCTCAGCGGCCGCCCGCCCCCGCCGCCAAGGAGCTGGCTTAGCTCTCCGCCTTGGGTAATTAACGATAATTAACGGGGTGGGGGGGGGGGTTACCCCTACTCGCTCCGGGACGCTACGCTTATGCGCGGCGCCGGGCGGTGTATCCAACAAAAACGCACTACGCGGAGCAGGTATTGCGTTCCTCCTGTCGTGTGTGTGTGTCGTCGTCGTCCCCCGGCTTTGTGTGCCCCGTGTGTAAAGGGTAAGTGCTCTCTTCTGGGTTAGGCCTCCGGCTGGTGCTGCTGTCTGAGGGAAAATAAGAGGGGAACAAGGAGAAAGGAGTGGAGGCAGGTCTAGAACCAGGTTAAAGGAGATTTGTTCCTGGGATGGGACGGCAGGACAGCGCTTCCCTCCTTTACGTGGCCCTTATTTTTTTTTCTGTGAGAAAAAGCTGAAGCAATAGTATCTCCGGGTGACGCTTTGACCTTGTTCAATTTACAAGAAGTTTGTCACGATGCAGTCAGTGAATCAGCATCTGGGAAAAACAATGTCTGGAACCTATTCCTACACTTCAGGGGGTTTGTCCTCTTCCTCCCCTTCACTCTCTGCCACTGCTTCTTCCTTACCTGCTAAAAATACCTGCAACTTACCCTCCTGCCCCCAGCGCTGTGCCAAGGCTAGTTCATGGCACTGGATTAACGTTATTGGAAATACTCTAATGTACCACACCTAATCTCCTCCTCCTCCATCATTTTCTCCCTGCAAGAAGCTAGTGCCTGAAGATGAACATAACAACTGTTGGCAGCTTCTGGAAAGCTGCAGACAGTCCCTGGACTTCAGCAACTCCAAGCAACTTTTGGTATGCTGCAGAGTACCAGTTTCACTAAATTAGCCTTAGTCGTACAATTAAGATGAGAGCGGTCACTTCTTCAGTATTTCTACAGAGATTTCCCTTTCTTCTAGCCCCAGTGGTTGTCCTCATCACCTGACGTGGATGCAAGAGCAGGCTAGTTACAAAGGCTCTCATGCCCTTCTTAAAAGCGATTACATCGTGGAGAGTTAGCAATGTGCAGCATGTGATAAGATATTATTATATAATGTGATTTATTCCTGTGGATTACCAATTATCTAGCCCTTTTATTTCTCTTATGTTTCAAGCTTTTACCCTGAATAGCAAATTTGTTAGTCATGACAAGTAAGGGCTTAGTCATAAAAGACAACTGTTTCGATGAATTAATCCTTATTTTTCTCCATTATCAAGAGCTCATTTTGAAGCAAGACAGGCAAACCTCTATTTTCCTGTTAGAGCAGGTATAATCTGCCATCAGTAAGAATGCACTGCAGAGCCATCTTTTCTTAGCAGTTTTGTCACAAACAGTATTACAGTGTCCGTATTGTAGACAATACTGTATTGTCACAAAGCTGCTCTTTTTACTACTTATTACCAGATTACTGCGTTAAGCAGCCTAGTCAGGACATTAGTTTTCAGCCAGATTCAGGAGTGATCAGAACCTTCTTGAGCCTGTGAGCTTCTTCCAGGCTGCTGTGGGTGCCTGACGGAAGGCATGATTTACAGTTTATTGGGAAACTGCTTCACATAAAACATGAACTATCAAGATACAGACAAAAGCAGTCATACTCCATTGCTGTAATCTTAGGCATTAGCATTATTCATTTCTTTCATTTCTGAAACCACACATTTTTTCAGATTGTGTACTTACAAGAAACACCACTACAGCCAACAGTTCGCTTGCATTTATTGAACTACAGGCACCAGACTGCAAGAGAATTTTCTTGCTACCAGTACCACAAAAGTAAAAGAGGGCAAGCCTTGATGTCATCTCATTTTCCCACAATTCAGGCAAGTTCTCCAGCTGGATACTGGTTTAGATCACCCTGGCAGATTAGATATGGTGTGACATGTGTAAGTTGTGATTTTTCCTGAAAAAATTCTCAAGCTGAGCCACCCTCAGCTGGGACGGTTCACTAAACAGCCCAAGATGTCAGAGAACTCCAAAAGGAGTAACAGATCCCCTCATCAAAGACTGGGATGAAGAGGGACAGCCATAAGTGAACAACGAGATTCCACTTCTCTGCAGGTAAGACAGCAATCCAAGAAGGGGACATGGGATAGAGGTTCTGAACAATGGCAGAATGTGGTTACTGATAGAGGTGGGTCCACAGAAATAAAAGAACAGACGCCTGGGCATTTCAGAAGTGAAAAATCCATTTCCTATCCACAGAGCCAAAGGAGTGTTGCTTCCTTTCATTGCTTCTGGGCTCCAGCAATGAGCTTTGGAGTTGGGAACGAGCTTCAGGAGAAAAAGAACAACAAGGTTGAATTTCTGCTGTCTTTAACAACTCAGTGCAATGAACAGACACCAGTACTGGCCAGGGGTGTAACTTATCAGCAGGAAGAGCGGCTTTAATGTAGATTCCATTGATCCTGGTGTCTCAGCAGTGGCCATCGAGATGAAATTTGAGGATATGCTTGTGTCATCAGTGCTGAGATATGTCTGCGGGTAAAGGCGTGGTAAAGGATTTCTTCCAGCAGGTACCAAGATGGTTGGGATCCCCATGACAGAAAGCAATCTTAAATGTCAAGGATAGTTCATGTCCCACAGATGCCGGAAGACACTGTTAGGAGTGCCTCAGGGAAAATGTTGACAAAGCCAGAACATAGTGCTTAACAGGAAGAAAAAGAAAGTAAGAAAGAAAGAGAGAAAGGAAGCCAAAGACTGAAGAACAGGCAACAAAATGAGCTTAAAAGTGCTGAGAAGGCAGCCAGGAGGAACTGAGATACAGAAACAATCTAATCTGCATACCCATACATCACCAAAGGCAAGGAGACATATTTATAGTTTAGGAGAGACTGGGCTAAAAGACCATTGGTCCACGTAAAGGAAAAATTTGATAGCAAAATGTACAGGATCTGCGTAACCGACACTCTTGGTCACCCAAGATGATTAGCCCAGAAGCAACATCTCCTTTGGTCAGACAGGTAATGATTTCTTAGGTGATCCAGGGCCACAGGGTTGCCTTTCTCACACTTCCACAGAACAGTCAGATAGAGTACTGCCAGTCAAAAGATACTCCATCAGAAAATGTTTGGGCTATGCTAGCAGGGAGTTTAAGAACAGCCATTTTTTTCTGATTTGCAAAACACTTCAAATGTATGCTTACTTTGAAGTATACTTATATAAAAGTATGTTAAGCACACACAAAAATCTCAGTCTTCATATAAATTATTCACATTATGCAAAGTCATATAAGTTAACTGACCTATAAAAAGATGGGTTTGCTAAAAATAAGAAAATCTGGTTTTACCACTTAGTATAAAACAGCAAAGTGTTTTAGTTGATTATTCAATACTCAAAATATTTTTCCAAGTTACAATCCTTTCATTTGGATTACTCGATAAATAATCCAAATAAAAGGACTGTAACTTGGAAGGAAAAAAAAAAAATCATCTTCCTTAACCACAGGAAGCTATAAAGCAATCGTAAAAATCCCAACTCAAGAACCCCCAACCCACTAAAAAATACACAACTCCAAAACACAACGCCTCCACACCGCACACTGAATTTCATTGTGAGGGAGAACATGTCCATTGTCAAACCCCCCCCATCTTTATCCATGAAGAACCAGAAATAGTTAAACAGCATTACAGGCAGATGATGCCATCTTCTGGTGTCACTTACACAGCTGTTGATTTAAAACCACGATGACTAGTCTAGTCAGATCATCATCAGGAAGATAGGGGATGATGTTATTTTAAGCATCACTTTATCCCCAGGGCATGGTTCAATGAAATAACATTAATTCAGGAAGAGTCAGTGAAGCATTAACAGCGATGGTGGGAAAGCGAGCACCAGGCTGCCGTCAATTCACAGCAAGCTGCCACCAGCCTGTCCCCAGGGGGTGAAGTCGGGGCATATGGGGCTACCCGGCAGCTTGCTGAAGCAGGGCCTTACATCTCGGTCAAAAATCAGTCTGAACTGCTAGTGAGGTTTTGAAAGTCTAAGTATTAACCGTGCCTAGCCTTGGTCCGTTGATCACCTTCTGCCCCATTAGCTTCTCTCTGCTATCCTTAGGAGAGTTCAACAGCTGACAGGCACAGTACTAGTTCATTTTTACAGACATTTCTGAATGGGTAAGATCTTGCCAGAGTACGATAGGATAGGTATGGTGCTGCAGTCAGTCTTTTCGTTGTACCTGTCAGAACTCTGAGCAAGTGGTCGTGTGTTCCTGTCAGGCAAAAGGATTTAGGCCGATATATCTGTTCTGTTACAAGTTTTCTCTTATTATTATCTGCTATAGTATAGCCCTGATTAATTGCCTCCCTCCTTTGTTTGCCCCTTGCTCTCTAATTGATCTTTCTACATTATCCTCTCTGTGTAAATACTTTTGTATTAAGAGTTAAATCAGTGTGGAATGGATTGAAGCCAGATTGGACTAAACAGATTTTCCCCTTCTTTGTCACAGAAACAATCGTAACTGTAGGAAAAAAAACCCAAAAAAGCAGTGTAACTGGGGTACAGGGGAAAGGCTATTCTGGCACACCGTTCGGGCTCAAGACATCTCTCATTTTCTGCACAGAAGATTTTGGGCCATCGTGTCTCTTCACGCCTGCACACCCACTCAGCCCGAGACTGAGGAGGGACGCTGGGTTGCACTACATGATTTCTGCAGTTGGTACAGGGACCACCCCTTCCAATACTACTGCGTACAGAGCAAGAATGGGAAGATGATGCTGAGACTCAGAGAAAGGAGTGGACAAAGCCACTGATGACTGGACATGGCCCATGTTCAGGAAGCAGTTCAGTTGCTTCACTGTTATTCCCTTCTAGTTTTTAGATTTTAGTCCTATTCCAACTACATTATTTTTTTTCCTTTGAACTATCATTACTGGGTCACAATACAGACTGTGATTGAATGGGGTTAAATTCATAGGAAAAATATAACTCGCACGGGTGCTCTTCACTATTTCTTTGAGATTGCACCATTAAAAATGCATTTTGAGATATACTAGGTGACTCGGAAACAAACCAGCCACTGAGAAAACAGGCAACTTAACTTAAAACTCCCTCTTCCTCCTGCATCACAGAAAGGCACTTCAGAAACAAAACCACTCACACATTAGGGAATGTCATTTTGGGTACTGACCGTCACTGCAGCAGGATGGCACATAATCAAACCAATTTAGGGACACGCGAGAACCTCACACAACCTAGCTTCAGACACTGCTGTTGGGTTCCTGCAAGCAGGACGCCGGTATTCCTAGGTTCTCCCTTACGCAGTTCAGCAAAGATGCAACTACCTTCAGTCAGTTAAGAGAAGTCATCTGAAAGGGTTCCGAAGACACTCCTTTAAGAAGGCTCTGTATTCACTAGCAGGAGGACGAGACACACAAGTTCAGTACTTGGTGAGCTAGGTGCTTAAAAGTACAGAAAGCGTATGAGTAGGAGTCGCAGCCTGCTTCAAACTCATTCTTAGCCAGTGGACTTGCTTACCAAATGGAAATGAAATCATTATTACATTCCCCTTCTGGCCATTTAAGTAAAGCTTTGTAAAGAAAATTACCCAAACATATTTCATGTTCATGTTTCATACATATGCTATTCGTACACTTTATCACTGGCCTACAAGAGAAATGCTGCCGTTAAATGCATTTAGGCACTCTGCAAATAGCTAGAAAGCGGCTTTATTTCTACGTAGGCTACAGCAACATAGCAGGGCATCTGTATTGTGACCTCCGTCAAAGGTCAACAAGCAACAGGCTCTGCAGAATTAAAAACTCCAGATAATACAGCAGGATGTGCTGGGAAGCACAACAGCCCTCACTGCGGATCTGCCCTGGCTTCTGGTAACACTTCCCTCACCCTAAAATGGCCTGTTCTTTTCCAGAGAAACCCGCTTCCAAGCAGCTGCCTGCTTCAGGGCGCTTCCCAGGGACGAGTGGTTCCACAGTGGGGCTCCACACACTGACACACCACTGCCTCCACACCGGTTGGTCCGGATGGCTTTCCCGAGAGATTAACCTGACCCAGGGTTGCTTTGGCTCACAGACAGCAATCACCTGTATCTAATGTCTTCCACGTAATTAGCTGGCTAGATCAGAAGAAAAACAATTATCCACCATGTGCCTTTGTTCACACGTAAACACTTGGATCTTAATAGCTAACCCAACTTAAATTGCCTGGGTCTGCTGCTACGCAGGAAATGTTTCCTCTCCCTGTTACAGAGATGCCTTTCCTTTTTCTTCTTTCCCAATTAGCAGTTTACTGTGAAGACATGCTTTAATTTATGAAGGTTATTCTCCATCTGATGACAGCCCTGTATAAGGTGTTTGTAGTCTGCTGTAGCCTTCAGAGCTTTCCTGTTTGAAAAATGTGAATTTCTACCAGGGCAGTCTATTGTGAAGGTCAGAGCAGTTCTTCCTGAATGGTATGGAAACAGAGGAAGGCTGACTAGGTGTAAGCTTGATGCCAAGTCCGCCTGAGGGTAACTCGCTCCCCTCCTGGAAGGCTGCACTGTCTGACGATTCTGCTTCGAAAAATTACAATTACTATAATAAGGAAATAGGAAGCAATTCTGTTATTCTCTACAAAGGAGTTGGAGTAATATAGGAAAACGGACTATCAGGGAAGGCAAAGGAGTCTTGAAGTCAGAGCCTCAGGAAAACTGTAAAGGGCTGAGTAACCGTCATCTTGTTTGGAGGGAAGGGGGGAAAAGCCGCACATACAGTCTACTGTAGCGGATTAAGGAAGAGGGAGAGCTCTGTAAATAAAATATTGTTTAAGATGTTGTTTGGAAAGGGGAGGAAAAGCCCTACAGCAGAACTGGCAACAAGATGCCTACATTTAAAACACATATCAAAACTCCAGTCAATCTACAGATTAAACAAATTAGATAAACCTTATTAGAAAAAGAATCATCCTTTTCTAATACCTGACATTTAAGGGAAAACTCTGCACATGACACTTGTAGTCCAATATAAACTGCTGTAAATAAACTACATTCAAAAATCTTACCTGAACATTCCCTAATACGTAATAAACCAGAAATCACTATTCAAATCATATTGCAGATATGCATGATGTTCAAATAAGGGGATTAAAAAAGAAGAATGTCATAGCCTCAACACACACTTTTAAAACAGCGCACAAAAATAACTCAGTCGCTGGTATTCCCTGCTGTATACCAGCATCAGGAGAAAGCAGAAGACTTTTTAACAGTAGTCCCCACACACACACACGCTTTTTTTAATGAAGTTTTCTATGGACTACAGTATTATTCAGCACACTCCTTTTCTTCCACTCGAGGCACACAGCTAATCGCCAAAAATTCTTAAGATGACTATCATAGTTCTACTTTACAGAAAACTACGTCAATACTAATTCTTTAAATGAAATGTATGGCATACTTACCATTATAGCCTTTGGAGTTTATGAAATCCCTTTCTCCACCTCACATTTTTCCACAATCTATTAAAAGTCAGGAGCTCCAGCCAGAAGTTTTTTTAAGTAATTAGATGAGGATTAGACTATACCGAGTCATGGACACACAGCAATCTTAGAGACATTTTCAGTCCAATTTACCATGAAAATTACCTACGTTTGTAGTGAGAAGAGTCTATGCTACAGAGCTCAGTAGCTGTCATTCGCTAAAGCGAACTATTTTCAATCCACAGAAGAAATGACTTCACATTTTCATTAAACCTCAAAAGGGTTTGGGTAATATCTTAAGAGAAGCAAGGTGATTTTTATCTATCAAGGAGAATAACTTTTCTTCTTTTCAGACACAGTTTTGCAACAATTCTGCTTTCAAAAAAAAAAATTTCATTCATACTTCAGACTACACAGGTCATAGTCATTGCCAGGAATTAACCCAGTTCTACAGAAAACCTCAAGACATACCTGAAAAGATCACGTACATGTAAAGAACAATTTGTCATGGAATAGCAGTTCCAATGAAGACACGGTGCAGAAAGTGATACACAAGCATGCATTTGCACAGGTGTCCCCCCTTTTGTCGACACCCCCAATCCTGCCATCGTGCCTCGCCTGACCAAGGCGGTGACACCGAAAGTGTTGTGGGTTCCTTTGACTATTCTCAACAGGTATAATCTATTATCGTCTCTCCTTGCAGACTTCATACTGAATAGAAAATAAAGCATCAGTTAAGCAAAAAACCAGTTCATTTTAGACATCTGAGTTTGACAAGCTCCCAGTATTTAAAGCTCTGCAAGTGTTTTTAACTGTCAGAACTTTTAACTTATGGAACGTATGACAAAACGTGTTTAAGCACAACTTAGATTAAAAATAGCTCTTTATATAAAAAGCCAAGAGGAAAAATACACTGACTGCATGACATATAGGCAGATCATATCATATCTAGACTTTCTTTGGGGAGGAGAGGGTGGACTGGACTAGACAACGTCCCAAGGTTCCTTCCAACCTCAATGATTCTGTTATTTGTAAGAAATACAGAACATAAAGCAAATTACACGCAGAGAACCAAACAGCAGAAAATTAAAATGATTCACCTAAAGTAATAGCTAAAGTTTCTTTGGCAGAAAAGAAACTGTCTCATCCCGATTATTCCTAGGTCGCAGGTCCCAGCTACTGGACCATCCCTCCCCTACCGTACACTGAAAGCACAGGAAATAATCACAAACTGAAACCTCTTGGAAAATGGTGCATATGCTTTGGTCAAAATCATCAAAAGACCACTAACTGCCTCTAAAATTTACACTTAATATTGCCTGCACATTGTGAAATAAACACATATGCAACATGGCCATGTTTTGATATGTATTTTTATTTCCCTGCAGTTTTCACTTATCAAGAACAAGTAACAGGGAAAGTTGTCTGAACTAGTGCATAAACAAACATTCTGAAACACCACTACACGTATCTAATTTACAAGAACCGTATAAAAAAAGTCACTAAAACACTACACTACGAAGGTGTCCAACGCTTACAGTCAGACTTTTTCCAACCCGTTACTTGCCTTGTAGCCACAGGAAAACTCTCCAAAATTGAAAAGACAATCTTGCCACAACCCTCCCTCCTCCCCACCACCTGGGATGGCTCGATATCTAGACATCCAATAATTAATTATTGCAATGATATATAATGCAATACATACCTGGTAAAATATCCTTTATGTGGTGTGTTACAGTTTTAAAGCCGGTTAAAATATGCAGTCTTCAGATAAAATGTAATCAGTTGAAAATTTTCTCATATCTGCACAGTTTTACGTGTGCTAGATGCATAATTTTCCTAGTCAGTTTTTTTTCCTGTGTAATTATTTTTTATAAACTGGTATTATAAATAGAAATATACATTCAAAATATATGGAAAAGTGAGTTACTACATTAAATTTGCATGTATCGATCCATCCCTTTCCCCTGCACAGTAATAGAAAATACTATTTTGCCTTGAACTTCATATTTGACAGTGAAATGCCACTAAAGTATTTACCAAAAATTCCATCTAGTCAAATTGTGAAACAAAATGAACCAAGTGAAAACTTTACATTTTCTTTAGAAAAAAATTACAAGAATTTTGTTTCCTAGCTATGAATCTTTAACTTTTTTTTTTTAGACACAAAGTTGGATTTATTTGTACAAGATACAAAATGTAAACATGGCAAAATAAATAGTTAAAACAAGTGATGCAGGATCCCATTTCATGCTCATGATCCCATTAAAGAATTATTTTTAATCCATTCAGTTGCAAATTCAAGTGCAAAAGCATGATGATGAATATCTACTATTCAAGTAACAGAAATAATATTGATGATACAAATAAACTATTTTACAAGGTAGTGATTTTCCCAATTTTACAAAATTTACATTATATATCGACTTAATACACGATATAATGATAGTCCATTTAGGTCCATTTTAGTTCTCTGTGATCCACAGAGTGCTGTATTTTGCATTCAGTTGGAATATAAATGACTACACCATTAGCACAGGTTGAGACTCTGGTTTGAGGTTATGTCACTTCCATGGCTACTGTCGTCTCTGCTATGCCATTTAAACCCAGTCGTTCTGGTTCGTGGTTCTCTCTGCAAGAGAAGAAATATTCAGTAGCTACAGGTAGAACACGAGTGTTTCCTTACACAGTTTTAATAATTTCCTGTGTGCGCTGTGTGTTTTTACACAGCTGTTATATGGATCAGGGAGAACCCTTAACACATAAAGTAGAAACAGATTATTTGAAACTAAATACTGGCATTTAGGAACTGCTTTTACTCCACTAACAATGCGGTCCCTTCTACAAGATTATTGCATTTAACTGTAAATTACCAGCCTGAATTATGGGTAAGAGTACTGAATGTCTCCTGAAGGAGCAAAGTCAAGATACACCATGACGACTCAGTATCAATTATTCTGTTAGCGAGCAAAGAATTATTCTAACGTAATTCCCCCCTCCACATCCCGCTTTAGCACTAATGCAAGAAATCTTAAATGTTTTTCTGACTTATTATCAATTCTCTGTAGAGAAGCCTGTGACTTATTCAGCCAAGGGGGTACTCTGCAAGGCATTTACTGACATGACTTGAAATACCCCTCTGACTTGAGAGAAATAAGAACTAAATGTATTAGTGATATAAAGGTATGCTTTAAGGCATGACTGCTAATTTTAAAACACCTTTTTCTCATCTACGCAGTAACTAAGTTATACATGCAATTTTCCATCTCAAAAAGCTCTTTTTAAACCTCTCCAGAAGCATTGTGAAATAACCAGTGAGCCACATTTGCTAATATCCATTTTTTATTCTTCTAATTCATAAACAAATGTGACTTTTTTTTTTAAACATCACACAATCCAGCAGAGACTTAAAACAAAGCCCTGATATTGTAATTTTCAGAAAACTTAGCCAACTGCATGCTCCTGCCGCTTCTGTGAAACACCCAAGTATCCTGAAATAAGAATGCTGCTGTTCAGCGAGAATGAGTAAATACCTATCTACATACGTAAGAGGCACGCTGGCACATATCTAGTTTATATTTTACATAAATGTGACACATATATATGTATATGTGTTTATATATATATAACAGACATGTATACATAAAGTAGGTATGTGCCAGCCTGCATCTTACGATATGGGTACACAAAGTTCTGGAGAGAACACGTGGAGAGTTCGATAGAATCTACCTGAGAGTGCTTCATGAGAAGGGATAGGTGAAAACGGTTAAAATGAAGCCATTTTAAACACAATAGAAGTTTACCAAAACTACTGGCACCTAACATCAGTGCAAATTGTGCGGGGGTTACTCTCCAAAAATCAGCTCTTGCAGTTTGTTGTGGCCATGCTGAAGATACCAGCGGCTGGATGTTTTTGTGAGATTGAAGCTATGCTGAGAAGTCTCCAAGAGGTGGAAACAATTCTATTTAGCGCTCTAGTGCAGAGTTGGGTGCATCTATGGAGACACGTAGCACCAACCTAACTTAAAACTGCTCCAACTTGCTACATGCTTACCTTGCTATACTGCTGATGGCACTGCTAGGAGTTACCTTTGGCACTCTGTCCATACTGGCAGCAACTGTGGCGAGTTTTAAGGCTGTTGGCGATGGTGCTGAAGTCCTTGTATTGATGTGCACATTGACTGGAGAAACAACACTGACATTGTTGAGGTGCACTGCGTTCGTCAGGCAAGAATTGTTCATGGGAAGTGTTTGAGGGCTGCTTGTGCACAATGCTGGAATTAAGTGGTTTGTGGTGGTGTGGCCGACTGTCCTTACAAGCTGTACAGTTGAAATCCCTGGGCTGGATGATAAAGCCATGTTGGTGGAGTACAATGTTCTAGAGGTTCCTGTTACAAAACAAACATTGTTAATTAAAAAGATGCCATTCCTTAGATTCAAAGCCAAAGATTAACCTCAAGGGTAATGCTTTAACTATATAAGGCACTGGAATTGTGCAAGAATCTGTTCTTTAGAGATTCACAAAACGTAAAACTTTAGAAATATTTGTAGTTAATGTTAGAAATATTTAACTTTTTTTTTCATTCACAAGAACATCAGAACGTTACTGTATGACAAAGAACTTCTATTGCCCAACTTCGCAGACCTCACTTTAGGAGCCCTAAAGGGCAACATTCCCCATAAATTAACCTGAATGGGGAACACCTTAGCTAGGCAACCTCAGAGACCAACTGTAAAGCCTAATTTTGACACTTTGAATCGCCTCCTCGCCTCCTACCTTGTTCTGCTGGCAATGTAGAGGTTCTGGAGACCAGTCTCTCTAGACAGCAGAAATAAAGGTCTGAGACTAGGCAGAGTAGAAAACTCCTTTCCAATTATGGGGCACTGCTCTGTTTGCATTCCTCAGTTGTGAGAAACTTCAGGTTTCACAGTATATACTCAAACCAGAGGTTCTCAAATTTCATCTTGGTATCCTAGCCATTCTCTGTTCTGATTTTTATCACAGGGGAACTAGATACATTTTCCCCTAGACTCTTACTCCTGAAAAAAAAAAGCGCTTTCAGCTGTCCTGGTTTCAGTGGGATAGAGTTAATTGTCTTCCCAGTAGTTGGTACAGTGCTATGTTTTTGAGCTAGGTACGAGAAGAATGGTGATAACACAGTGATGTTTTCAGTTGTTGCTAAGAAAAGTTTAGTCTAAAGTCAAGGATTTTTCAGCTTCTCATGCCCAGCCAGCAAGAAGGCTTGGAGGGGCACAAGAAGCTGGGAGGGGACACAGCCAGGGCAGCTGCCCCAGACTGGCCAACGGGGTATTCCAGACCATGGGACGTCACATCAAGTGTATAAACTGGGGGTAGTGGGGGCAGGGGAATCACCACCCAGGGACTAACTGCATGTCGATCAGCGAGCGGGTGGTGAGCAATTGCACTGTACATCGTTTGTATATTCCAGTCCTTTTATTATTACTGTTGTCATTTTATTAGCGTTACCATTATTAGTTTCTTCTTTTCTGTTCTATTAAACTGTTCTTGTCTCAACCCACGAGTTTTACTTCTTTTCCCAATTTTTCCCCCCATCCCACTGAAGGCGGGGGGGGGGGTGAGTGAGCAGCTGTATGGTTCTTAGTTGCTGGCTGGGGTTAAACCACAACATCAGCTAACATTTCCTAATTTACAAGTCTTCCTATCCTAAACAGGAATAGCTATTTTACATCATTGCCACTTAGAGCCTTAGAACAGTAACAGCAGTCTAATTTTATATGCGTAATATTTGCACTGGTTTTCATCAATCGTAAAGCTGCGTACCATGCATTGGCACGGTATACCACCACGTGCCTGATCTTACACCCCTTGAAACATTACCCTTTCAGATATGATCTTACAGAATTAAACATAGATGTCTTTTTCTTTCCTGGAACTGTTCCAGTATATTGATTTTATTCAGTTGTGGTTTTTTCTCCTTCTATTAATTCCATATTATCATTAACCCAGCCTGGCAGAAGGTCTATAAAACTAATCACATCATTAGCTGTTAAAACAACAAATTACTCTAAAAGCCTTTCATTTGTTATGGCAGTCAAATGCCAAATAATATTTGTCTCTCAGCAACACGGCTACTGCACCAGCATGACTGTCATTGCTGCCTTGTGATAACGGAGGTTCAGAAGGAGGGCTGGGGGGCCGGAAAGTAGTGAATGCCAACATCTACACTTTTGCCTGAATTTGGGAGGAGCCCCAAACACAATGAAACCTGAAACTTCTAGCAATTCTTTTGACATTACTGTAAGTAGCCTATCATACAGTATTTTGTCTGAATACACAAGTGAGATAATGACCAAAAAACGTAGCAAGTTTTCTATTTCCTTCTCAAAGTACTGAGTGTTTCAAGCAATTGATTTTTTTTAACTACACATTCACCATGTTTTTAAAAGGCTGTCACTTACGCTTTTGATCATAACTGATTATTAAAAGATAAAAGCCAACAAAAGAAAACAGAAACAATACGCTTCCAATGTAAAAGAGCATTTGGTAGTTTTATAACCATACTAACCTACATGCCATTGCACAAAAGTATTTTAAAGAACAATCTTTAAAAATATCACCATTAATATATTTGATTGTTTGTTTATTAAAAAGTGTTGTAGAAATCAGAAGTAAGATCAGCTGACATATTCACAGCTCACACTAGACCCCCGGTTTTAAGAAATCATCACCTGAAGGCTGGACAACACCATTAATATTGTTGTGGCTGGTGTTTTGTTCCTTCGTTACCTCACTGCGACTAGGAGCAGGTGCACTAACCACTGCAGATGCAGCAAAGTGGGCGCTGGCTGAATCAAGTGTTTTTGACATACAGTCAGAGGTGCTGGAGCCCTGTGGGATTTAAAAAAAGAATTTTTTTTTGCTTTATAATTATCCTAGTACCAAATGAAATCTGACATTAGGATTGCTATAGTGCACAATTACCAGCAAATAAATAAACACGTCTTCTAAATGTAATCTAATGCACTGTAACATTAAATATTTCCGTATCACAAATCTGCTAAAAAGCTGAAAACTAGCATCCAAATGAGCGTCAAGTAAGTCCTGCCCAATTCAGCCAGATGACAGCAAATACCCTTCTTAGCACAACAGATCACTTTCATGATGTGTTGTTCAGCCTGGAGGAGAGAAGGCTCCGGACAGACCTTACAGCAGCCTGCCAGTTCCTAAAGGGCCCTACAGGAAAGCCGGAGAGGGACTTTTTATCAGGGAGTGTAGTGATAGGATGAGGGATAACGGTAGATTCAGATTAGCTGTAAGGAAGAAGTTCATCACTGTGAGGGCGGTGAGGCGCTGGCCCAGGTTTGCCGGGAGAGGCTGTGGCTGCCCCATCCCTGGCAGTGTTCCAGGCCAGGCTGGATGGGGCTTGGAGCAACCTGGTCTACTGGAAGGTGTTCCTGCTCATGGCAGGGGGGCTGGAACTAGATGATCTTTAAGGTCGCTTCCAACCCAAACTATTCTAGAATTCTATGTATTTGAGAAGTTTCCTCAAAGAAAACGACTATGCCCTCTCTCTTCTGTGTCTAGGCAGCAAATACACTGCAAGTCTAACAAATTTTCAGTATTTATGGTACATTCTTTCTCACAGAGTAATCTGTACCACGGCATAACTGCCCACCGCATTCTGACGTACGTATCTTCTATTGGTCCAGTTTCTCTGAAAGAACGGTAAGTACCAGAAAGACATGCTGAAATGGCAAATGTATCATTCAGCAATTTCAGTTTATGTTAACTAAGAAAGTGACTTTGCACAGACATTCAGAGTGTCTTAAAAATCCAAAATTCTTTGCTTTTGTTTAAAATACTCCGGTATGTCTTTACACTTACAAAAAAAAATGCAATCAGTAACCGGTAGTACAGAATCCCTGATTAATCAAAGTAGAAAACACTGAGGGGAAAGGACAAACAGCACTGGCAATTAGATGCAATATGCTCAAAGTAAAGCAAGTTCTCCTAGTAACAGACAACAGCAACAACTTCTATATTTTCTTCGTAAGAAACTAATAGAAAACTAAGCTCGACAGAGAAACACATATTCTTCCCTTGCAAAGCATTGCAGAGAAAAAATGTGATTCTTTTAGAAGACAGCAGTAGTAACACTGGGGATGGGGAAGGAATCAAACTGAATATGCAAAACTACATTCTTCCTCTCAGAAACTACCGATTTTTAGTACTCACTGAACACCTGTTCATAACAGAGTACATTACCTCACAAAGTAGTATTAATAAAGAAGTCTCTTTGGAGCACATATGTAAAGGCGGATAAAACCAGCAAACACAGTATGACTTGACAAAGCACCAACTCTTTCTACACTGACCGACTCTGTGAACACAACACATTAAAATACGAAGTCTCTTACTGAACTTTTAAAAATGCAGCCATGATATGTAACTTTAAAAGAAAAAAAAACCCCACAGGTTTTGATGTTGAAACTGAAAATATTATCTCATTCCAAATAGAAAAGTGAAAGCAAGGTATTCATACTAGCTACAGCTTAAGTTGCCTTCTGGGCCCCACCTAGCAAACTGGAAAAGCATCTTGACCAAAAGCATTCTACATTCATTCTGAAATTTCACATATTTACTGGAGGTATTATATTTAGCTTATGAGAGATGAAAAACAAAGTAAGCAAAAAGGAAGGTAGCAGCATATGACAAGAGTTAAGGTGCATTACCTGTGCTTTCGGATGTGTCTGTTGTGAGGAATGCTGAGATTGCTGTTTCTGCTGAAGCTGAGCAAGTTGTTGCCTCTGCATTTGAACTAACTGCTGTTGATGTGTCTGAAATTGTTCCTCTGTGATACCCCCTGTTACTACAGAAAAGAAAGTGAAGCCAGCGTTAAATAAGCCTGCACAAAACAAATACATCTAAAATGCAAGACTTCATCCACGTTGGATAACAAGTGGCCAAAGACAACATACATTGTGTTAGAAGCTTGCAAAGACCTTCATGTATTCTTACGTAAAGGAGAGGTCAAGCTACACTTGTTTGTTGTCTTCTTTTAGCATAGAATCAGTTTATAACAAAAGATTTCATAGCTTTCGTTGCTTTTAAGCAGTTTCTATATTTGGTGGTTTTCTCTCCAGTAGCTTTATGCAAAAGCTTAAAGAAATTATTTTGCTAGCTTTCAGAAAACAAGCACGTCCTAAAAATCTTAGCTGAAGAAGCAGCATACTGAGCTGAGCTGGGTGTCTTCTCTTCCAGTGAGCACTGGGAGTTTATTCCTGTACAACTTTCCTTCCTATAGTCCCTTATTGCCCTTTTCTCTTGACACCAGAATGTAAAGGAAGCATATGCCTGGTATTTGAGAACAGCTACTTCAAAAGCACAACCAGAATTCATATATTTAAAGAGTTCATATACAGTTCTATAACAAGTCTCGCTTGAAAGGACTGTAATCTAATATACAATGACAAAGCTAATCTCCAGCCCTAAAACTTAGTAAATATTCGCAAATATCACAAAGCCCCATTTATTTAGCAAATCCAGTTTGACCCTCCTATTTCACACTTTTTTTTCCTGAAGGAAGTGCTTAAGTTTCACCTGAACAGGATTTTCTCCTCCAATTAATTTTGTGAAATGGAGAAAGAGTTTAAGAGTCACATAATATATTTGTTTATGAGAATCAGGTTAATGCAACTCCAGTAGTATCATAGTCTCAACAAGCGAAGGGCATGAAGTCAGAAAAGCTGTTCTCAATATTCTCCCCCCAAATAACTGCACACTTGATAAACTGAAAATACTGTCAACTGTTTCATGTTAAAACCTGAGGTTTGTGCAGTTGATGCTAACCTGAGAATTAAGTTCTCCTAGGAGGAAGTAAAAAGAGCATTCACTTTTCAAAGATTCCCATTAAGTACCTTTCAGCAGTTTATTCTGAACTATATTTTTCAAAGACTGAAGCCATCACTCCTCTCAAACACCTGAATTCTGCAGGAATATCATTTTATCAAAAGACACTGAGCTAACATTAGAATATGAAGTGATCCATTTCAGGGTCTGGCTCTTGCATTAACTAGTTGTAACACTCACAGTTGTCCTGAAATTCCATTCTGAATAAATACCAAAATAAGACTGTGACTGTTTAGAAGTTAGTACCGAAACGTCCCTACTGCTATATTATTAAAATAGGCTTCAACCACGGTAGGAAGGCACTTAAAAAATTCAATGACTTATACAGTTCCTCCTATGAGATTCTAGGGGTTTTATTATAACTTCCAACATATTCTAAAATAATATTTATTTCATGTTTAGCTTTACTTTGTTCCTCTTGAAGATTCTTACCTATTACTACAAGCACTTAAAAGTTCAGTCAGCTAAACTTCCTAGGTTTCCTCACAACAGCCTCCCAAAACGTGTTGCATTACTAAAGGCAAAAGAGCCAAGAACAGCATTGTGGAACATTACATATATGTATTTCTATTTTTAAGTTCTGAGGTAACAAATTCCAGAACATGTCTTTTGTTTAAAAAAAAAAAAAAAAAATATATTTTGGAACAAGCTTATACCTCACAAAGAAATACCTAAATTGCATTTAGCCATAATTAGCTATTACTAGTCTGCAGTACAGGGGTATTCATCTAGACTCAAAGTTGCATTCTTCTATGGACTGTAAAGATAAAATGGAGAAAGCAGTCTCTCTAATCAAAGGATCATCTAATTTAACCTACGTATCAATTGCGTTTTCAGTCTCCCTTCCTTCTTAGTTTGACACAGACCACGAAGTCGTGGAACACTCTATTACAAGGTACGGGGAAGATACCTGAAAAATCACTTACTCTGCCTTTACATGTTTAAATGCCAGTCAGTTCACTACCTATTGACTGAACTCAGCTGTTAGCCTTGTTACACAACAGCAAATGTTCATTAGCACATTTAATATCATTTGCTTCTGCCAAAATCAAGCAACCAAAGGGTCCTAGAGAAAAAAGATAGCAAACCTCTAGGATGTCCTAAGGTAGCCTTTAAGGTCATAGTTAAGTGCAAGTGTTCTACGCTTCTTATAAGAGGTTCTATTTACCAGAATTTCAGCTTCCGCTGCTGAGTATCAGGACTTTCTATTTTACCATAGCCTGACTGTATCGAAATACTACAACAGAACAGGGTAAAAAAGCTCATGTGAAATTAAGTCTTCAAGGCTCCTCTCCTTGGCAGCTTTGGGTTGGATTATGTCACTTTCACTTCTCTTAGGGTATGAAGGCCTTAATCAAAGATCATCTTTCAGGCTGCCCCCAAAGTACTATTTCATTAATTACTTCTCCATTGTATTTAATTCTGGGGGGGAAAAAAAAAAAACCAACCCAAAAACTCTAAAAGGTAAAAGACTATTCCATAAACAAAATTCTGCAACTGAGAATGCCATCATATGCAGTTGTCTTTTGTATCTAGGGACATGGTAGCTAAACAGGTAACTATTTGAGCAGGTCATTAGAACTGGCAGCCGAAGCAGACTGGAAGCCAAATGCAACATTCTGACTGTACTGCAAGTTGCTAAAGATTTTGCCTAAAGCCCGCTTCTTACTTCAGTCCCCAAAACCAGCTGAATTGCCCTGTAGGAATCCAGCAAGCAACTTAAGTATTACTTAGCTGTCATAAGTAGTACCTTCTACAAATTCCTGGTAACTTCCTTCCTCCATCATCAGTCCTGATGATCAGTTGTATCCCTACCTCATCACTTTATCTCATTTTAGATTAAACAGAGAATTCTTCTAGAGGTGTCACTGGAAAAAAGACCAACTAACTTTGCCAGAGAAAATGTGTAAGACTACAAAAAGTTTACACAACTGATAAAAGGGATCAGATTGTTTCAGTGACCTTGTCTCAAATTTCCTCAAATTCAGTTTTCCCACTTGCAGTTCTTATAACATGAGCAAGAGAGTAATTTTGCTTGAAGCAGTGGGGTTTTTTTTTATTCACACACTGATTAGGCACTTCCAAAAAAAGACCAGTCACACGTTTTTAAAGTCTTTTTTCTGTTTGTACAATGCCTAGCATTTGAGGAAATACCAGAGTAAGAGTTGCTTTATTAATACAAGTGAAAAACACAATGTAGAGTTAACTTGGAATATTCTTGTGCACCGAAAACCAAAGCAAGCAACTCCAAGTCTTCGCTAAACTAAAAGGAAAAAAAAACCACAATCAGTTTAAATCCTGTCATTGTTCCTCTACAGGCAGCTTTATGCTTACAGGTAAGCATGCTATAAAATTAATTTATTTTAGCTATCATCTCCCAAACAGAATTACTTCGATAAATGCAGTGATAGTACCTGTGCTCATTTAATGCACAACCAGACTTTGACCAGCCCATTTAAAATTTACTCCCTATTTACTAATGAGAAAAATCTAAGAGCAGTGCCTCTTGCTGGCTCAGTTACTTGGTGAAGAATTCTGCTATTGCATCTGATTCTTTACCAGAATTACAGGATCTGTTTTGTAATTTAAATCTGGAAAGAAAAAATTCTTCCACAACCATAAATTTCTCTGCATAATGTACTTCAACTACTGAGTGACCTCTGTTCTTATCTAAATGTATTCTTCAGACTGTTTCCAAAATTATGTAACAGAAGTTAATTACTGCTCCTCTACAAAGTGGCTTAGATCCATCTGATTTGGTTTTATGCATTTTTTTTAGGTAATAGTCTCTCCCATCATTAAAATGCATATTTCTCTATTCTTTCCTTTACTTCTCTTTCCCTAACAGTGCAAATCCTGAAGTACATGAATACCAGTCCACATACACAATATCAGGTCTATCACTAATTTGCCATCTAGCACCAACAATTTAGGTTTTCTTATTCTTGTTGATGGTATCACCTGGATCAGGAAGGACTGACTTTTTCTCTTATGTATACACAGTTCCTTACCAAAACACCACCCTGAATATACTGCTTAAATACTGTGCTCATTTTTTGCTTTCTTATTATGTGCCATCTTTCCCATAGCTACTGGAATTCTCTTCCACTGCTGCAATCTTCACTTATACTAAAAAGCCAGGTATGGAGATTTCACAAGTCTCTTCAACCTTTTTCCTTCACTCATTTCTTCATATACTATTAAAATCAGATATATCAGCTTCCATTCCAAAACATTCTCCTAGTTTTTCAGGTAGACTTTCCATCGGGGGCAGGGAGGGAAAGTCTCCCCAGAGCAGAATTCAAAGCCTCAACGCTTTACATCTAGCTAATCCTTAGACAATCGATTGATATTATTACATTGTAATGAAAAATTCTACAGAAAAACTAATCAATTTAACCTGTATCTTTTTAAGCAACTTTCCTTACCTTGGTGTCATCATACTTTATTCATGCAAATAGAAATCTTGTAGTATTACTCGCTCTTGTTATATAAAGAGCTACCAGCAAATTCTCCGTTGTTCCTTACAGCTTATAGTCCATGTTTCACATCCTTAACTCTGACAAATAGTACTCCTTTCTATTTTCTGCATTTGCTTTAACAAGACTTCTCTTGATGCTTATCAATAATCCCATCACACAAAACTGCCCCTTTCTGCTACCGGCGCAACTCTCCAGACCTTCAAGTTCCTTACAAAAAAAAATTATACAAAATATAACCATAGCACATGTCTTTTCTCTTCATAGAGCAGAAATATATTCCTGTGCAAATCTTTGCATGAGAAAGAGAACAATATAAAGGTTGCAAAGACTATACTGAAAATCAAGTTATAAAAGTATTAGGCTGGAATAAATATTCTGTGTTTATGTCAGCACTACACTGATGTTACTTAACAAGATAATGCTCAGTCTTTTTGGATGCTTCCAGCGTCAAAATTTTTACTGTGACAGATATCAACAGAAAGTGCTGTTTTCAGACTTCTTCATGCCTGCTCACTATACTTACCAACTTACTACTGGTTTTCAGAGATCTTTTGGTAAGATTCAAAAAGAAACACTCTGACAACAAAAATGACACGCCCACATCCCCCCAGCCTCAAGAAACCAGCTGCTTTTCTTTTGCATTTATAAAGAGCATCCTTCTCTCCTTAAACAAAGGTAGACCAGTTAAAAGTCTCTGAGACTCAATCATACCTAAGCAATCCTTAAATACAAGCAGAATCCCTCCTTGGAATAATGCACATTTAAGTCCAGCAATTTATCAAGATTCTGTTGAAACTGTAATAAAAGCAGGAGGAAGAGGGCTGTTTGTGGAAAGTTTCTGTATATTCTAAGAAATAAAAAATAATTAGCTTGTATCTTTGATTTAGGTACATGCCACTGCTGAAGAGCTTATCAGTCCACTCACAAGTAAAACCACTAGAATTCAATATTTCAAGTTTCAGAAGAATTCAAATCCTTGCCTACCTGATATGCCATTCTTGCTGGTGTTCAATAAAGCTACAGATGCTGCAGAAACTCTTTTATTATTCACAGTCTGCCCTGGTTTCCTTGAGGTACATTCTTCGCTATCACTGTCCTGTACATTTAGTAGCCTTGGCTGAAAACACTGCAGTCGACATGATCTGATATTGCTTAGTATTTCAGAAAGGGACAGTCTGTTTTCACAACGTTTATTGGAAGCATTGGTCCGTGAAAAATTAGAAGAAAAGTCTAAAGTCTGGGAAGAGCTTGAAAAACTGTTCAGCATTTCTGGGTCAATCTGTCTCAAGACAGGATCATGCTCTGTGGATATTCGGTCCATTATAACCCTGATTAAAGAGGATAAAAAAAAGACATTAGTTTAACTACCTTTCTAATACTTTTATCCTTTGAAAGGGAATGAAGAGTAAAAATGACCCAACTGTACCTTCCACCCCTGCCAATTCGTCTTCTTGCAAATCCTATACATCTCCTTGGAATTGTAAGGGTTGTAAGGCAATGCCTGAACCTCAGTTTGTCCAATTCTGCCAATTCTGAGTTTTCATATGAAGAATTAGTTTGGTCCAAACGAGGCTGAAAGAAAAAAAAAAAGGCAATTTTGTACTTCTTTAGAGTGTATGCTTTGATTAGGATGCTACTAAGGCATTATCATGCACAGGCTACAGCATAGGAAGTGCTGAAAATGCCCACATAACTATCACTCGATTAATACGCTCAGATCATAAAAGAACTTGGAAGATTTATTTTTTTTTAAAGATGAATTCATGAAGCGGAAAATCCTCTTTCCTTGATTAGTCATGATCTTAGATGCAACAACCAAAAATACAGAACAAGCCAGAAGTAATTCATTCCACCAAGAAGCACGTAAAGCTGTCCTACTCAGACACCAGTCCATCTGGCCCAGTACCTCCTGTCCAATAATGGCTCTTTGGGTAATTCATCACAAGATACAAAACACAGCGAGCAATCCTTTTCTTGTTACAGTCTCTGAGCTTCAGGCTCTTAGTAGCTGGAGGACTTCCTGCAGCCAAGGCTGCACCTTGACTATGTTTTGTCATCAGTTAAGGATAGGTCCTTACCCTGATTTTGTCTAATCCCGCTAGTAAGGGTCAGTAGCATAAAAGCTTTTGTCTGTAAACATGTTTATGAAAAATTGATACAAATACCTCAAAAGTATAGGCACAACTCCAGTGCTAAGTATCGTGCTAAAGAAGAACGCTTTTAGTACTTAATTGTGACAAAGGAAATACCAAGGCCTGTTCATCTATCAAGAATCGTGCTCAGCCACCAGCTGTACAAAGCAAAGTGACAATTCCCAACTCAGAAATCTTGCAACCTAAGTGTGTAGGTAATTTCAAAAGGGGTTCCTAAATTTGCACTTTAGTTCTACTCATGAAACATATACTGCCACAGGTAACAGCTGCTGATCTGAATGGCCTTTGTTCCAATACATAGCATTCAATTACCAGATCTTGACAGTGTATTTTCCGCATCATCTTACCTTAGAGCATTTTTATTACTCCGTGAGTATCTTCTTTACTATTATGAACTCAAATCTGCATAATCTTAACAAGCAGAAATGCTGTGTGCTATCTGAAATGTCTTATATGACAGGTTAATAAATATTCATTAAAATCAATCAATTTTTGTCACCAGGTTAAATCTGCAGCAACAGTAGTGCTGTAGATTCAATCAATTTGTTAAGAGTTAATCAAAACTCAAATGGCTTCAGTAGTTGAAAAAAAAAAAAAAAACCCAAACAAAAGCCCAACACAACAAACCAACCCCAAAACCTAAAAGGCTAACATTGAGGTTGTTAACCTGCTTCTAAACAGAAATCGAAAAGTAACAGAAAAGAATGAAAATACAAGTTTTCAGTTGTCTCAACTTCTTTTGGCAAAGGAATTAACTCACAGGCTAAAGAAAAAAAAAAGTAGGATAAATTCCAAGCAACAGGGAAGTTTAGCTAGCTCTCTGGAGCAAAGCAGAAAAGGCAACTAGATTACCAATCAACAGGTTAAAAAAAAAGTCACCCAAACTGGAAGAACAAGTAAGTTAAGAGGCCACACAAAAAAAACCCTGTGGCACACAGACAAGTATTATCTTAACTGACTAATAAATCTCTAAAAGAAGAGCAGTTAAAAATAATGATGCATTCTTCGAAAGATCGAGCTGTCTGTGGTATTCTGGAATTGACTACAACACAGCAGTACACTGCAAAGCAGGCACAAGAGCCAGCACACATCTGACCTGGGCAAAGACCTTTCAGTACAACTTGTGGGAGATGCCCATGCTATAATTTGAGTACTCTGGAGGATGTTTGGGTTTCTGAAAGAGCCTACCTAGTGACTAAATGACTTCTCTGTAAGTGACTTTAAAAGCTACACAACTATTTTGCCATGTAACTTCATTCTTCCCATGGGAAGCAATCAAAGAAAAAACAGACCCATTATAATGTTGTGCTGCCTTTCTTGGTCCTCTGCAGCCTAAAGCTCCCCATCTATAAGCACGTGCTTGGTAAAATAATTTCAGTCAGTGGTTCTGAGATGACAGGACATCTATAATTAGTCTCTGTCCTCTGCACATTCTTGCAATTGCAACCTAATGTTTCTCAGTGCCTCTACAGTTTGCACTGATTTAAAAAGAAAATTTTGACTTAACTACATGAAAAAAATCCTCAATAGATTAAAGCCCTCTGCTTCAACAGCAGACTCTACTCCCTGCCCCAGTAGGATGTCTCAGCAGGTCTGAACTGGGACAACTCGTAGCTAACTCTAACAAGCTCTACAAGCTGGGAATAAAGATGCGCTAAGAAAACCGAGGGGGACAAAAAAAAATAAAAATCTCTCCTTTCTTAACAGTGGCTGAATTAGTCTGCAGGTAAGACATTGTATTACCTTTGGGTAATCACAGAGGAACAGTACAATGAGAATAAATCTCGTGAAGGGTGAAAATCATTGTCTTTGGATTCATCAAATCATCAAAGTTTTGGTGGTGAAAGTGAGAAGAACTATTACATTAGCACTATGCCAATCTCAATTTAAAAAAAACAAAAAACAAAAAACCACAAACCCAAAAACCACCACACTAAATC
This sequence comes from Elanus axillaris, assembly GCA_026212715.1. NCBI lineage: Eukaryota > Metazoa > Chordata > Aves > Accipitriformes > Accipitridae > Elanus > Elanus axillaris. The sequence continues at coordinate 50,947,378 of JANZLQ010000001.1, read as the reverse complement.
CAACAACAGCTACTTACAGCATAATACTGGCATCCTGCTCTTCTCCTGAAGGCACAGGGTCCATCAGGATCATTTTCTTCTTCTGCTTCTGATACTGGTGAGGGTACCTAGACCAGAAAGCAAAGTCATTCTTCCAACTGGCATGTTTATATATTGTTTTTATTATACAAATGTATATAATATGAACTGCCACTTTTATATATTAAATGCAAACTTCTCTTAAAAGAAGGAAACAAACTCATAGCTTATGCAAGTATCTTTTATATATATCCACTGTCCAACAGAGTTATTCTCCATCTCAAGCTAGACTGGCCAAATTACGGGCAACTGTAATTTCTGCCTTCTGTACGCTGAGTTTTTGTAAGAGTGTTGTTACCTGTGGGAACTCATCTTCATCTGAACTGTGGAAGTCATACTGTTTTATATCACTCTTGTTGATAACAGGCAAGGGCTCAGCAGAGGGCTGTTGAGGAGTTACTACACACTCTATTTTAGGTTTCTTTAGATACTTCTTCTTTTGACGTACAACATCTGACACCTCCTCCTTTAGAGATGAATGATGAGGATGCTGTTTGGGAAAAACAAACAGAAAATTAAAAAAAAATTAACCTTTCCTCTTCTCATGCCTTAAAGACATAACTGCTTATCTTCCAAAGCCTCTCATCACGCAGCATCTGCAGACTATTTCAGACACGCAATGCAAAATTTATTCAAAACATTAAAAACCTTATAACTTTACCTCTGATTGTCTTTACAGGTTTTTGTTCATAAACAAACTGAAAGCTTTCAAGCCATATGACTACCAAAGAGTTTCTTTGCTTTACAGTACACTCAATATATTGCAATTGGAAATCTCATTTGAATTATTTTCCAAAACCTCAGTTTTCTATGGCAAGCACTTTCAATTTTCTGAACTGCTCAGATATGTTCAAAACAAATGATCTAACTTGTTTCATGTTGCTCAGTTTGTATTTTTGAAAAGATGTGATGTTATTCAGTTTTGCTATTTAAGATTTTGCTAACATAAACCCTCTATAGTAAGCAATTCCACCAATCTTAAACTGTTCACTTGACCACAAATGCTACTGAACTTCAAAGCTTTTAAATTAAAAGGAAGATTACTTCACTGAAAAATTCTCAGTTCCAAGTAAAAACCGGAGCAGTTTTGAAAAAGCATTTAAATTCTCTCCCCAAACCGAAACTAACTCCAATAACAGAGCTCAGCTTCACAGCCAGAGATGAGATACACAAGGCATAAGGAGATCGCTGCGGGAGACCCAAGGCGAGGGGTTTGTGTTACATCAATCCCACGACCAGTAGATGTCGCGGGTGCTAAATACAAATTCCAATAAGGCCTTCCACTCCCCAGCCTTACGTCCAAGCATTTTGTTACAACTAGTATTTCCGGTTATTTCTCCAAAACACATCTTGATTCAAAGGCAGGTGCATTTTTTTTCCTGTCACATTAACAGCGGATCATCAGGTCTTATCCTTTTTCTATACTGTACTCAGTTCAGCGAGCTTCACTATAATGATGACATTAAATGGCTTGCAGTGGAAACTTGTGGTTTGGTTTGCTTATTCTAAAAACACGACCATCTAGGATTTATGTTTTAAAGCAAAGACAGCTCCTAAAAAGCACAAGATACTTCTGGCTTAAGGAACAATTAAAGGAAACACAATATGAAGAAGTAGAAACAAGACAAACAGAGCAACCATTTGTAATCATACAATTATGCTAAGATTGGAAGCAGTTAATTTTGCAGTTAATAATGCCCGTATTAACTGGGAAAAAAACCCCAACAAACCTTATTCCTAAGTAATCCTTTTAAAACCATTAACCCAAGATGGATACATTTGTCAGTACTGCTGCTTGTAGTGTAAACTGCTTATGACTGTACTACTATCTTTCATTTAATTCCACTGGAACAACACATCACCAGAACCAACAAATACAGTCTAGTTAGTCATGGTTAACTAGGATCCTCCAGAAAAAAAAAGTATTTCAATTCTCTTCTGCTCAGATGTAGACAGTCCTCATAGGAAAATCGTAACGAATATACAAAACATTACAATCCTATTTGGTAGTGGACCTGAACAGTGACAGAAGACAAGAGTTCCCTTTGATTTTTTTATTATTTTTTGGGGGGGTGGAATATGTTTCTTCATGAGACAAGAAAAAAGAAAACAATTCAAGTTTAGCATTTCTAGTTATGGATTATTCTTATACTACTGCTTCTCCAGATGTTACTAACCAGGTCAGTTATAAAAATAAAACTAGATCCATTGGGTTTCTGTACTGATAAAAAAAACATTAAGAAAGACTTTGTCAAATTAGCATTAAGTACAGCATTCCACCACAACTTTGCTAGTTTCAAAAAAGACAAGTGGTGTCACACACCAATTCAAGTCTTGCATCCTTCTGCACTCATTCTCTCAGAGCAGCCTTCCCATCCCTTTGCAGAAACGAAGGGTTCCCAAATTTAGCCACTCTATCCACCACCTTCCTATGCTTGCTACTTACCTAATACTGAGGGCCAAGAAATGGCAGATACAAAAATGCCTACTCAATATTACTGAGAAGTGTACAGCCCTCAGTAATAACAAACTACTACAAATTCCAGAAATTGTCTTTTAAAATATTAGTTGCTTGCAACTTTTTTCAGCTGTCAACGAGATAAAACAGTTGCATTCTTGTGCCTGGAAATGCTACTAATCAAACACTACTTAAACAGTTCGGAATAATTTCTAAAATCCTTTGGCATTCTAGCTGTTAATTCAGTAAAATCCCATATTTTCAGGACTATCTTTGCACTGAGGGCCAATCAGTACCCACGGACAACCCTATGAGAAAAATTCAATGCTCTCGTCTCCCTTTGAAGGGAGAAGGAAAAATAATGTACTATACTTTGCAATCTCATGGTGTTCCTGATGTTAACTTAAGGTGTTCATGTTTATATCACCTTACAACAAAAGAGGCAGAACTGAGAAGGAAAACAAAGACTACTACAGTGCTGTTATTTAAAGAAAGAAACACCAATGCCAGTCAATTATCTTAAAACTTAGGTGGGAAAGACAACAAATGTTGAACTGTATGTAAGCAAGCATAGCAGTCTCCTTGTCTCCTACCTTCAAGTATGGCAGCCTCCTACTCAGTTTTCCAATGCAAACATCTTCTGGGCATCTCCAAAAGAATGATGAAACTGGTAACAAGAGACTCGCAGCAGAAGAAAGCTTACCTTAACTTTACATTCTTGAACTTTGTGATGATTTCCATTATGAAGAATAGATGGAGTTGTGCTCATCTCTTTTTCAGGTCTATTAAGCTTCACTTCATTGAGGATTTCACCTCCATAATCACCCAAATGGTACCTCAAAAAACACAATTAAATATATAATACTGCATTTCCACCGGGAAATGTTTAAGACACAAACAGGCAAACAGCCTGCATAAAGCCCTTCTATTTTAGCTTCTGAAGTTTATGGTGCTATGTAAGTCTTCAGCCATGCATATGTGCAAAAGACTAGCATCCATACAGAAATAAATGACAGGAGGTGTTTCCAAACCTATTTGATGAAAATTAAAACCTTGCTGTTCTAAATTACTTCTTACAGATATAATTTGCAATTTTACCTTTTCTCAACAACTTCTAATGTTAAATGCAATAGCTCGCGTTTTGTTTTCTCTCTTCTCTTAATCATCTCCAAAATTGTTATGGCTCTGCTAAACTCTCTTCTTAATTTCAACATCTTCTCATAAGACGCTTCATCATTCTTTCGATTCTATTGAAAGATTGAACAAATTTTAAGTCAAAAGCAAAACGTGTGAGGCATAAATAGCAAAAAAAGTTACATAATGCTGCTGCAAGTGAGAATCATACGAGTACACTCACAAGCAGCTTTTCCTAAAGCATAACCTACCTAATTGGTAAACAAAGCCACAAAAAAGCAAACAAAACCCAACTTTTAAGAGTAAGCTGAAGAACTTTTCTGCCATTTACCCGCATGCTTTGTTTGCTCAGATTCCCTATCAACCCAGTGGAAGTTTGTCAGAACAAGGAATTCAAGACTTGGTTCCTAAAATACTTTTCCCACCTTGATTCTGCACACAATAAGGTTGTGTACACATGTGTACAAAGCTGATGCAAAATGCTGAGTAATTACAGATTTCCTAGTTCAGATCAATTCATGCTACAAATTCAAAAACTGAACTATTTAATCCATGGCAAATGGAAGATTGTCTCCCCTTTTTTCACAGAAAGAGAAGTTTGTAACGCAGCAAGTCCCACTGCTGCTTGGTTTTGTGCCAGTATCTATAAGTCACCCTTTGAGCTTCAGCTTTCTAGAAAATGGACAGACTATATATTGTCTATAGAGAACCAATGGATTACACATTGACTACATCATTCAGCAGGTTTGAAATTTAGCTGGGTCATCCAATATTGCAACTATCGATGAAGACAATCAGATCAGTAACTGTGGATACCGTAGGACAGATCCTGCAAGATGCTGGATAGGAATCTAAGCGACTCCTATCACTGCGGGATTTACAGGGAAGTTGGACAAGTTACCTTTCTCGTCTGCATCTTCTCAGTTCTCCTCCGGAAGGCAACGTAAGGGTCGTTGTTGGTGGAGCCATCCCTCTTTTCTTGTTTGATTTGGGGGATGAGAGATGGCCCTCTGCAATTCTTACGCTTTCTTACCCAGTAGTCATATACAGCCTTAATAAGGTAGTCATCCTCATTTAGCAGCAATTTAGCTTCCTGAAGTGTTACAAGCTAAAAGAGAAAATTCAAAAGGTGCAGTTGAGATGGAGGTGGGGTGCTGGTGCAGGGAGAAATTCACTGCACGTTCACATCTCTTGTAAATCTGATTCTTTTCTAGCACAAGCGAGTAAAGAGAGGAAAAAATATTGACCTAAATTGAAGTACTTCAGCCACCAGTTGGTCTTCCTAAGTTAAATATATAGTTCTCAACTTTTCTGAACCATCATCCATCATCTCAAACTTTCATACAATAGTCTAGAACTTCGATTTTTCATGAAATCTGAAAACACTGTTTGAAACAATTACAAGCACAGGATATAAATAACTTACTACAGGCTGCAGATCATTATTTGGGGAATCACTTTAATTTGACTATTTTTTTCCTAAAAAAAGACGTTTCTTATTGGTTAGCCATTATTAATGTATGATTCTTTGCAGTCTAATGTTGATTCCCCTAGAAGATATTTTACTTTATGCAGATATATTCTGAAGTAAGCCATTGTCTTAATTTTTCCCCCCAAATGTTCACTTTGTGATAGAAAAGGATAATGACCATCCCTGTTTATTACAGCCCAGAGACACAAAGCCAATCACTTCTTAGGTAAGTTATTTCAGTAGGAGGTAGTTAAAACCAGCTAATTAAATCATAAACTTTTTTTTTTCCTTTTTATGTTCAGCTTTTCATATGGAAATCAGACTCTAAATCAATGTAAAAGCCATCACTAAGTAGTACATTAGTTTAACATGCTTATATCATCTTAAACCCATTCATTAAATAAAAAGATAATAGTATCTCTAGCATTACTTAAAACAGAAGTTGGACAGCACTTCATCTTCCCCATAATTTGAAACATACCAACCAAACAACTTAAATTTGCCATTTTGCAACATGTCAAACTATGTTAAGTCTTGTCCATACGTTAGGATATGCAGAAGAAGAAACAATACATTTCAGAAAGATAAGGATATCCTATAGTGTAACCACTACTAGTATACAAGTGCTAATTCCAGCCAGAATATAATAAAACCCTTGCAATCTACAGTAGAATTAGAAAAACACTGGACTGTTTTTAAAGAAAGAAAGAAAAAAAAGAAAGGTCACTAATCCCTCCGTGCTTATGACCTCATGCAGCATTAAAACAATATTTTTGCCTCTTTTCTACCTAGAATGCACATTAGCCTGGTTAATCAAACACACATACTCACCAGCATACCCCATTTGTATGCAGAGGTTGATATGATTGTGTGTGTAGCTAATACACAACTTAAACATCATTCACTCACTGTGAATACTGCTTTAAAATCATTTCAGTCATTTGTATTTTGTTCCCTTTTTTCCATTAGAATATTTCTTTAAAAAAAAAATTAAGATCTACTCTGCATGGAGTACACTGCTGGAAAAGTTAAATTTTGACCCTGCTTGCTTGTTTTTGCAAGTACCACCAGTAACATGGATGTAGAGTCCCTATATTCCTTGCTTAAATCAGGTTATTGAAATGCCCAAGAGGAATGTCTGGAACCCTCTCTCCTTTGTGAGGAATGCATTCCCACCACCATCCTTTAACATTTCAGAGGTAAGTCATATAAACTCTAAGTGAATTGTGTAGTAGTCCCAAGTGGGATTCAAGAGCATTAGAACCCCATGTGGGGAAGGAATCTGCCAGGCAGCCAAACTTCTTTCTTTCCCAGCCTCCAATAATCTGCAAGATTTGTTTTTATCTTACCGTTCCTAACACGGAGCTCAGGACAGAGCTACGCAGCACCAGCTGAAAATTTTCTGTAGCCCAAAAGCAGGACAAGAAGCATGAAGATACACATCGCAATCCCTGAAGTTACACAGAAAATCCTGCGCAGGAAGTCCCACAGAAATTTCGTCCACAAAGGGGAATTTCTCCTTACATACCTTACCTTCAAGGGGGAGCCTACGTTATAAGCATCAATTGCAATGCTTCACGTACACCTAAGATCTTTTCTGTCATGGATTTCCTTAAATAAGCACTTTCTGGTTCAAAATACTCTTCACCTCTGTAATGCTTCAGTGTTATTTACATTTAAGGGAAAGAGAAAGGGGCATACGCCCACAGAGAAAAATCCATATTGTTACAATATTTTATTTTAGGAAAACAACTTTCAGTTCTTGAATTTAACTTCATTACTCAAGCAATGAAAGATGAGACCAGCATAAGAAGGATGCAGATTAATCTTGAAAAGTGATAACCAGAACTGCTTTAAGTGAAAGCCAAAACAGGCGTTATCTACATCAAAGATCTAAGGGATCCAAGTACCACATGTTCAACAAGCATCATCCAATGTACTCTGCCATTTTTTAATTCACATCCCACCTTCTTAGCATAGTAAGACATCTTTACCTAATCCTTGTTAAAGTTGCTCTAAGATGTAGGGAATACAACATTTTGGCCTTTTAACACAGCATTGAACTAAACCAGGTTAAGTAACAGAGGCAGAGCTACAGATCCCGCAATGGATTTTCCACTCCTGCAAAACATCCATCTCGCTGAGAAATAACCCCACCCATTTCAGACCTGCCTTTCAGAAACTGACCCTTCAGATGTAATTTTCAAGTAATGTTTTTGGCTTTGAGACCCTTGTCCAGACACTGGCCTCCTGGAAGACCTCAGGAGCTACTAATTTCCTTTAAGTTCCATTAAACTATTAAGATACCGGTACCTTTCTGATAAAATAAGCAACTAAGTAATATAGAGCACTTGATTGCTTCTAAAGCAAGGAAACCAGCCTTCGAGTCTGAATTGGAGGATAACTTACTTGCATCTGTGCAGTTTCCACTACAAGGGCCCAATCTTAACAAATGCGTTGCTTCATTGTCTATATGCTTCTAAGTTTCTAACCTTCAAACATCAACTGAAGTCAATGTCCACTAGTACCAAGTGAAACAAAGAATTTCATTCTCATGTATGTTTATAGCCAAACCTATACACCTACCCATCACCACAAGCTTCTTCCACACCAACACAATTAAACAAGATGTTGTAAGCTGTCTTCTCTAACACACTGTGGTCAGGAATTAAAATTTAAAAAAAGCTCCCGACAACCAGCCCCCAAAAGCTCCCTCCCCACCTGTTTTTTCTAAGTTACCAATACTGACAATAAGAGACAGCAATGCGGTTTCTGTATAACTGCAGACTCACACAAACACATTTACCCTGTTAGTAGGAAACAATACAAAAGCCACCCAGAACCACCCCACCAGAAAACTCAGAAATCAAAAAGCCTCAGTGATTTCTTAACACAGTACAATACCTGACTAGAACTGGCTTTTTCAAGTCTGTCAACCATTATTTCAAACTGCAACGGCTTGATTTCCATCTTCCGATTTAGTCTGTTCAGTAAGGTTTCATCCTCAGAGTCCATATCATAATCTGGCTGTTCATTGTCCAGATTAAAGGCTGAAACAAAAACACAGACACAAAAAAATTGAAATGCTTGGTACATAACATGCTATGGAAATACAGAAGCGTGCATCTGACAATCAGATATCAAAAACAACCAATAAAATTTCAGATTAGCACATCTCTGCTATAACACTTTCTTTACGCTAAAAAGTTTCCCTATAGAATAGCTGCAAGACAGTAGTTCGAAGTTGCTTGTCTCTGACTTCCAATATGAGCAGAATCAAAGCAGTTTCATTTTATTTTAAGTAGCTTGAAAGGGTGACGGGAGAAAAGCTTTTGTTTAAAAAATTACCAGAGGCACAGAAACTTTACTATACCTTTGCAAAACAAGAGCGAAAACGCTTCTTAATGCTGTTAAAATAGTTCTCATCCAGAATATCATAGTAAGATTCTTAACAATGAAAATAATTTTCAATCAAACCCCAGACTTGCGAGAAAAAGCACTTACAGTGATGTTCCATGAGAATTTCAGTTGCCCATTTCTAAATAGTTCAACAAACTTAGAGTCTTAAAATACTTAACAGACTAGACCTTTTCCTTCTTTCTTTTTCTTTATATAACTGTGTGACAAACTGTAAAAAAACGCTACACGAATCCTGTGGGAATTGTTACTTTTTCTCCAAAACCAACTCAACTCTAGATGTAGAACCTGAAAACTCCTCCGTATTCTCTGACCAGGAAGTTCCTGACTTTACAGAAAAGCTCATGTCCTTATTACAGACTGTGCTATTCATTTTCCATGATTAGACAAAGTTTCTGCTCCTACTAAAAGCAGACGGAAGTTATCAATCAGGTAACATAGCAGAAACTAAATTTTACTACAAGTATGAACAAATTGCATACAACAGCAAGAATTCTTAAGCTGAAATGTTAATTGTACCTAATAAAACCTTGAAGTCGTGAAACACTAACTACAACACTCCAAATAACTCAGTCAACAAGTTACTGGATTAACAGCAGTGAAGGCCTGAAATACATTCTATTCTTATTAGACAAATAGCACTATCTTTTCTTCATGCTCTTAACTCACAGCTATATCTGACCACTAACTAAAAGAAAACCTCTGCTACTGAGCTTCCCTGTGTGCTTTGAGATGACCTTAAACCAAAAACTTGGAAGACCAGGAAAGACCAGGAGCAAAAGAAAAACGCTTAAAAACCAAAAAATCTTTAAAGCAAATTATAGTATTTTCACTCCCATGGTCTAACCAGTCAACAAGCAGGTGGTAGGTAGTATATTCTTTCCATATCTCACATTAGCCCTAGACCACTCACTCTGTATTCCAATGCAATAAATTAGCTAAACTACTTACTACCAGCATTTAATCTATTTGGCTATGCAGGGAAACTCAGTCAGATACAGCTGAGAAGTGCTAATAAGCAGTCCCTTTACCATTTTCAGCTGCAAACTGCTACCTCCCAGGGGAGACAGTGCTCAGCTGTACTAACTGACAACAACACTTGGTCAGAAGGCTTCTCTGGACAAACACACACACTGTAAACATACTATAAAAATTTATTTCAAGAAGAAATAATAATATTTGGCTGTAACTATAGGTATTAAAGTTGAATTATTAATAATATTAATTCAATAATAAAAGTTGCATGGCAACTTTATTTAAGACATTGTCATTGGGCATATGACCCACAGCTCTCCCTCTTAACAATTAACAACTGTATATTAGACTTAAAAACTACAGCTTACAACACTGAACCCTGCTTCTCCAGTGGCAGTCTGTAGGAATCAAAAGCTTTGAGATATAAACTGACGAGATTATTTTTTTTTTAATTCATAGCTCTATAAAACTGCATTAAAAACACCACAAGGCAGGACTACATATGTGAGAGAAGAGAAAGATTGTTATAGTACCTGGGGTGACTGCCACACAATCCTGTTGACAGCTCAAAAGCTAGCGACTAGCCAAATATCAATGAACTAGCTGCCAAGCACCAGTGCTGGACTCGATGAAACCAGTCTGCTACATACCACCTTCAGCTCCTGCAAGCTTTGCTCCAGCTCCTCCTGTGTGGTCCCACCACAGCCACCTGGGAGCACAGAGTGTTGGCACCAACGGTGCATCACATCAGCCATACACTGAAACGGGGCAAATTCTCCCACCTGAGCTGTAACCCTCACACTCCTTCACTCCACTCCACTTCCCAACACTGGAAAAAGCTTCTCCCTCATACAGCACTGACCGCTATTCAAATGTGGACTGAGTATGCCTGACTCCACCTGTTATACACTGGAGTTTCAAAACTCTTCAGAGCTCTCCCAGGCAAGTCCAACCACGGCAGCTCATACTTCTGCTCCTGCAGAATGATGCCCGATATTGCACCTCCCCTGCACTACAACCTGTAATCTGACAGCCTCTTACGCATAAACTGCTACTTTCACCAGAACGGAAATTGCAAAAGCTTCCCCCAGCCCAAGACCAACCCCAGCACCTACAAAACTACTACAGTCCTCATGTACACTGTGAAATCACATTCAAACAACTCTGCTCAAGGAAGGTGGCCAAGATTTTCTAGACCAGATAGATATTCCCAGTTCTCCTAACAATAAAGCAGGTCTCTCCACTCTCCCAAACAGTTGTTTAACCATGTTCTCACAGAAGACATGAGGATGCGCAGAAATCCACTGAAGTCCAGAAAAGGCAATGCTTGTTTAGCCTCAGACAGACGTTGATCTTACTCCAAAAAAAGTCAGCCTATTACCTGTCAGTACCTAATTCAGTAATCCCCTTGCAAACAAAATGTTTCCAGTCAATCTTTCTAAATCAGAGTATCACTGAGCAGCAGGATCCTTACAACAGAGAAGACATGATGGTGTTTGCCTATAAATTGTAAGCAGTGCCAGTAAACTTGCCTTCATTTCCACAAAGAGGAAAGAGTCGTCACTGGTAGTTCTTGAACCATGCACCTTCCTGAACCTCCTTTCAGAACAAAGCCAGACAGGCTGAAGTAAACTATAACTAGCAGGAGACACTAAGACTAGCAAGAAGAAAAGAAAAAGCCCAACCATTCCATTGACAAGCAACTTAATAGAGCAACCATCCTCAGGAACACATTATAAATATTAGTGATATAAAGGCGAGACGTCCATTTCAAACAGAGAAGGCAGATTACTGCACTGCCAGCATCTAAAGGGACCCTATGGTGCACCTCAGCTGAAAGCAGAGGAGTCCCTCCCTTTTGCTGCTCACTTTTAGCAAGTTGAACCAGTTTGCAGAGGCATCCAGTAAGCATCAGGACCAGCTGAAGGCACACAGGGGTATGTGCAGCCAGAAGTGGAACAGGGAAGAAAAGTGGAACCTCCCCTTCTGGCTGTCATAGCGGTCCATATACCCCTGTGAACCACTGGCTAGATAACAAGCCAAGTCCACCCAGCTTCATACACAGTACTAAATTATTTGCCGATAAAACCTCAGCTATCTTAGCAGTCATTTTGAGACTTCATGAATACCAAATGAAGTGCTAAAAACCTGGAAAATGGAAAAAACCTGTAATTGTTAAAAAAAAAACAAACCCCAAAACTACACCCTGAACTTCAACTCTACAAAAATACTTTGACGAATAATCAGGATTACTAGATTAAAGGAATCCAACATGTACTTGCCAGGAACAAGTTACACCAGATAAAGTCTCATTTTCTTACACAAAAAGGCATCGGTTAATCCTGCAGGTTAATGACACTGAAGTAATGGAAGCAATACTTGCATACCACCTCCTGTTTCAATGCAGACAGGAAGGCCACAAAGTCTCAGCAGCCTGTGGAGGTCTACAAGTCTCAGGAAATGCGGGGCTATCACTCTTCCTTTAACTGCTGCATGCAATCGTGAGGAGTTAATCAACCCCAAGCTGGCTCGCCACAGCTCTGAGACACTCATGGAAGTGTCCTCCTTCCCTGAAGTTCATCCATCACCGCACTTTGGAACATACTTTCAGTGACATCCTTAACCACCAGTTTTCTTCTTTTCCCAAGCACAGAGTGAACTGCACTGGTTCCAGAAAAAAAGCCATTTTTCATCCTGGATTTGGCCTATAGTATGGCACCTTGCTGGCTTCAACAACCATCACAAGACACAGGTGGTTTATGTGCTGTGTGATGTAACTATCCATCACCACCCTCTGTTTCTGCCCCTGCCGGAGCAACAGATGCAACTGTTCATTCACGCTTGCAAGAATTACTGAAGAACTGGACTCAGCCGCAGAAAGCACTGTATTTCAGATGACCTGCTACTAGTTCAGTGTTTGAAGAACAACCCATCTGCTAGTTCATGTAGTTAAAAATGGATCATCTATATCCCTTTCTCCAGGCAATTTTTGGGAGATTCTTGTGATTGACTGATGAATCTAGCCTTCCCGCTCCAAAACGCGGGCACTTCTCCAGACTGCGTGTTTCCACAGTGCACTGTTGGACAGGGCCCCAGTGATCCTACCAGTAAAATTTACCTCGTATGAATGCTTAGAACTAGTTGGCTTGCTAATTGCTGTTGCAAAACCAACATCCTAGTTTACATTCTCTGCCATTTTAACCACTCCGGATGACAGTACCTGTCAGAGGGATTTGCTTTTGTTTACTTGAGCTCCCCTGGGAACTGAGTTTAGACTAACTTGCAGAAGTGTTATTTGTTTTTAAGATGTTACCTTAAATTGGGTTTAACTTAACTAAATTACCTAATTTCATTTAGCTAACTAAATTAAGGCTGCGGTTCCACAGTCATTTTAAGCTGACATCAGCATGAGTTACCACTGAAACAAGTGGTTCCACTAGCCTCCCCAGCAAGCCACTTTCCTACCACCTTGCTTGTGCCAACACAAGCAATCATGCAATGAGCCAAGACAGAAAACTGATAAATATGGAGGTTCACCTAACCAAAAAATGAAAGATAAGCTTTCTACCAGATCACTTGCCAGACTTTGCTCACCCATGAACACAACTGCCACCAGAAAGGCATCGGCAGTCAGAAAGCATTGGGCAGCGCTCATCCTAATGGCAGCAGAGACATCTGTGCCGACCAAGGGCAAATGAAGAACCACATCAGGGTAATTATATCCAAAGTAGTAACAAAGCAGCAAACCACCACCTCAATGGCAAGTCTGCAGCACCCAACTGGAACAGAGCTTCCAGCACTCCCTGCCTACGCCGGAATGCCTCAGTAGGGGAGGGATCATGCAAGTACATGTTTTACATACCCAGGCTGTGAGCCCACAGCCTGAGCAGATCCTGCTACAGCATCCTCTAAAAACGCGGAACACACAACGAATAAAAAATGGCCAACTCTCAATTACGTGAAATGCACACACTTAAAGAGTGACTAGAGTTCATCCCACACAACTTAATGAAGATTATTTGACCTATATTTGAACAATATGACTGCATTACTTACGATAAAGCATTTGTTTGGTATCATCAGCTTTCATATACGCACATAGGTAAAAATACATTTAGATACACAGAAAGTATTTTTTGCTCCATTCTTATCGTTTCTGTTAGGGACACTAATTTTCTTACACTCACTTAGCTATAATTCTAGCACACGTACAAGTGTACTAATTACTCTCTTTGCTGCATATTAATAACTTCCAATGCATGTCCATGTTACTGAAACTACAAACTGTCTTGGAAAAGTATTAAGCATACTGGAATAGTTCGAATAGTTCAAGCCTTTTGTTTTGTGTCCAGTTCATAGTACCTGCGATGGTGCTACCTAGGTCAACTACGACCTGGAACCATGCTTATTCTCGAATTCCATGCCTCACAAAGAAACTCACTTTTCTCTGATTGGAACCACTGGTCTAAATAAAAAAATTATACTGGTAAAGTTAAAATGAAAATCCTTGGCTACCAGACGAACAGCAACGCATCATTTGCTAGAAATAACCAGCAGTAAGTATGGATTACAGTACGTAGCCTCTTGGCATCTATCAGTTTACATAACCTCCTCGGCCAAAGTAAGTATTGTTGCTCTTTGTGCATTTAGCATTAAAAAAGATTTCTAAGCAGTTTATGTAGGATAAAGCTGCCTTGTATCACACCTACTCCAACCAGAATATGTGGGAAAAATTATCTTGGAGCAGTATCTCATGTTTATCTTCAGCTCAAATACCTTCTGTAATTCTGTCCAGAAAGACTGAGAGTCTCAACAAGACAAAGAACATTTTGGCATAATATATTTAACACTTTTAGACATGTTTATTAACAATATTTACAGTGTTTCTGGCAACATCCAAAGAAAAGAATAAAACACATTCCTCATTCAGCAGCTTCATTTCAGTTAATTCAGCCTGCCTTGCTTGCAGGTTTGTTTCTTCTACTAGAGGAGAAATACTTCATCAATTTTCTTTAGCTCATTTCTTACCTTACCAGTATGATCGCTACTGTATCACATAGGATCTTGAGCATATTATTTCCAGCAATGTCTTATTTTGTAAGTACATGGAAAAAATGGGAGATTTCACCACGTTGGTGAGAAATGATGGCAAGGATCTTCAACATACAGCTGGGTTGGGGCTTAAGAATCTTTGCCTAACTTCAATTTCAGTTATGTCTATAAGCAGAAGACACACAAACAGAAAATGCTTTGTCTGCTCAAATCTACATGCAGATCAACAGCCTCTTGTTGAGGCAGCTGAAAAAAAAAAAAGTGCCTGAGGAACAGATTATCAACATGCTCTGCCCAGCAAGATGCAGTTCAGTAAGATCGATACTGTCTGCACAAACCCCAAAACTAACTGAGCACAATATTCCCCGGTCAAGGTGCTTTAGCACATCCTTGTCAACAGTCCTTCCAATATGACTAAGAACCAAAAACATAAATGAGTGATGAGCCAAGTCTTCTCTGCAGACTCCAAGGACTGAGTCTGTGCTTTACCGTAAGGAGTGACAAGCCACTGCAATGATTGAATCTAAGGTGTTGCTACAAAGATAATCCTGGAAGAAGTCCAAGTCACAAAACAACCCCCTAAAACCACATGCTGCAAAGGACAAACATGATTTGTGCACCAAGGAACAACTGAGCTATAAATGTGTGTCACTTGCCAACAGAATATCAACCAAAAAAAGGGTTAAAATTAATCCAGAAACCACTGTAACTACAACTTTAGATTAATTAATTAGATCTTTTAAGACATAGCAAACTAAACCCCTGCAAAAGAATACTTCCTTTTATCTATAAAATAAGCTCAGAGTTCCCTACAGAAAGGGACCTCTCTACAGGTTCAGCAAAATGCAGAGGAATAATAACTGTTACCCATAGCCCAAAATACATCCATGATATATAATGAACAGCTTGAACTCCACTGTTACCAAAGTTGAAACTGAACCTTCAAGAACTGTATTACAATCAGTCAAATGAAGGCTGATCTCGTTATAAAAACTCTTCTGTTTTATTAAAAGTCCTAGATAAATGGAGATGAGTTAAAAGGCATTCCAGACTCATTCAGCGAGCAAGACAACCCCTCTTCCACCCCTTGCATTAGTATAAGCAACTAGGAGGCAGCTAGGCTAGTTCAGTTATTCCTTCTTAGAATTAGGAAGGGAAAAAAAAAAAAGAAAAAAAAAGATTGGCTTGATCAGCAATACTGGATGACCAAGAGACAGGCTAAGGCTTGCCAGCTACTGTACAGACATGTAGTATCAGCACTGTGCCCATAAACAAATACAGCAGGAAAAACCTCACATTTACCTCCAACATTATATTCTTCCAGAACTTGAGAAGACACACTGGAATTTACATATATAAATCCCCCCTGGATTTCTGAGTCTTCCCACTGTCTGAATATTGTAGTAACTTTGTCCTCAAGATTGTCTGAAGATTACTCAATTTAAATAAAGGCAGAGGGGGGGAAGGAACAAAACCAACATTTGTTAACTTACGTTGAATGTGAATGAACTGCTTTGGCTGCTTAAATTCTCCTTTATACAAACGATTGTAATAGTTGACATTGCTCTCCGCTTCAGGGACTGGGATAACCATGCTCTCTTTCTTTTCTCTGAAAACTTGTTGTGCTGAGATGGCCCGTTGCAAATGATGTTCCTGCAAGAGGAAAATTTAAGAGTTTGTTTATTTAGGTATCAGCATATAGAAGTGCATACAGAGATAGTCATCCTTTTCTCTTACTGTTTTCCTGGTGTTCTACAGGAGACGTAGATAGAAGAGTTGAGGCTTTACTGTATTTTATAGGCCAGCAGGATGCTTGCCACCAGGTCGGTGACAGGAGATGTCTTCTCCATTACTTAGTATACCGTGGGGCTCCTAACTGATAGGAATCTTAGAGCTCCAGTGAACGGAAGGCAAGGCTACAAACATGTGAAGAGCGCCCTTTGTTCAGACAATACCACACACCTTCTAGCAGACTGGGAAAAGGTCAAACGTTCAAACTACAGAAAATAACCTTAGTAGAAAGTTAGGCCTGATACAAGCCAAATTCATCAAAACCTGTCATTGAGAAAAATCTATGCAAGATCACTTAACAGATGCATTGTAAGTCCTTTAAAGTATTATAAGCAACAGACTCAAATCAAAAGAATAGCTAATTTCACCATTCCTGTCTACCCAGCAATTCTGACTGGCCTGCTTTCTTTAGAAGTTGAGCTAGTCAACAGCAACAGAAAGAGCAGTCCTCACAGAATAACGCTTCAAATGCACGGACTCCCTAAACAGGTATCACTTCATTTTATTCTTACAGAACAGGAGTCAATTGCTCCAGAATCATTGAAAGTAAAACACAGATCACAAGTGCATTAATTTGCAAAGACTTTTTCACACATAATTTCAGTAGCTAATTCAAACTCATCTACTGCTGCAAGTTAGCACTAACCTGTGTTTTTTCTCTCACAGATTTTTCATCAATACTCCTGTTAAACTTTGGCAAAGAAAACCAGTACAAATGCAGTATTCTGCTTCATGCTACCATCTATGTATCATTTCAGTGAAGTCTGCAGAACACCTGATATGAACTGACTGGCAGCAAGAGGAGCCTGTCTGGCAGACTGTCAGAATCTGACGGGATGATTTTGAATGCTACCCTTCTCACTGTCTCCCTCCTTCAGCCAGAGGCTGGCAGCTGTACAGTGTATGTGTCCCTTCCATGCAGTCTACTCACTTAAACCATTACGAAAATGTCTCCTGCTAAGACTCCAAATGGCTACATTGCCACATGCTGCCTTCTGTGTGTCCAGTAAAGAGGAAGAGTGGTCGTCTTCACCAGGATGAGATCCAAAATCACTACAGTGATTTGCTTGGGAAAGTTAAGTCATGAGCTCTCCATCCGTGTAAGTCAGACACAAACCAAGCAAACTGCAGTCTCCTAGAAGATTAACTACTAGTCTCTAGCAGAACCAGGAGCCTGAACGTTTCGTTGTCCTTTCACTGTTACCCCACTGCAGCACTCTTGCCTCCAGCTTCCAAAATTTGAGGGGAGGAAGGATGGCACAGCGGAACATCGACCTGAAAATGAAGCTCAGCTCTGACATAGATCTACACAACCTTACTTTGCCTATTCCAGGGGCTTCAGGTTATCCTCTAGCCACTCCACCACACCTGACCGCTACAAAGAGTATTTGTTCTGATCGGGGTGGGGGGAAGAAAAAAGCCCAGCTTTGCTAGCATGTCTCCTTCCTTTGGTTTTCTGAGGTACCCCTCCCCACAATTAACACCAGTGACTATCCTGCCTCACGAGAGGGCGGGCATCAACACCGCAAACGGGAGAACCAGCCAGCGTTTCAGTAACTCGATTGCAATGCAGTCTGGCAGACACGGTAGTCTTTCACGCCGAGATTCTGTGCTACACGCTTAGTAAATTCTCTCAAGAACAGGCTTTCTTCCTCTTTAATTCTACAGAACATTATTTAAAAAAAGGGTAGTGAATGAAAGCAACTCTTTTAAAATATGTAAATGATATTTAAGAAATTATTCCCTCTTAAATATTAAGATCTTGCAGAAACGCAAATAACAATTTCCGCAAAATTAGAATATAACAAATCAGTGACTGGAAGAGCAGCTTTGGGAATCTCCTGTAGCAGATGAAGCAACATTAAATCAAACTATCAGGCTCCCAAGTGAATGCTATTAGAATTAAGACAAGCACGCAATCAAATATCTGGTGTTATCTGCTTGAGTTACTACATACTGGGTAAATCTGTCACTCTACCATTAAAACATGTCTTGGAGAGCTTCACAGTGCCAAGTAGGTAATTCAACTAAAATAAAGCTTGTTTCATTACTGTGTTGCTTTCAACTGATGTCCCTAGAGTTGCCTCCGAACAGTTAACACCACGGTACACAGGAGTACCACAGAAATGCTGTTAGGAAGGACTCGTGGAGGTTATCTGTTCAACTCCAACTTGAAGACGATTATCTCCCACACTAGATAGGTCAGACATGACTTTCTCAAGTCCTGAAAAGCTCTTGTTTCCACAGCCCCTTTAAGTAACCTGTTTCGGTGACGTACTAACCCCCTTTTGCCAGAAGTAACAAGAGCAGCTCCCTCACCCTCTCCTCAGAGTAGCTACAGTCTAAGCCTTTAGCCACTCTGGCAGCCCACTGACGGATTATCTTGAGAGTTTCTCAACATCTTTGAGAAATTGGGGGAAAGCAGAGTAACGGGAAAGAGCATTCCAAGAGCAACCTCACCACTGACAAGTAGAGGAGCACCACAACTTCCCCATCTGGTAGCCATATTTCTCCTAACACAGCCCAGTCTACAGCATGCCTTAGACACACAGTGTGTGCACACTGCTGGCCCATGGCCTGGTCCGTCCTTTCTGTCAGTGCTGCTCAGCAGCCAGGCAGTTCCCTGCCCATATCGATGCACAGCATTATTCTTCTGCCCCAAGTACAGAAGCTGTGAGCTTCTAACTCAACTTTGTTTCAGCTGGGCCAGTCCTCAAGTTTCTCAGCATCCACAAAGATGGACTCTCCACTGTTGGAAAGCCAACCACTCCTCCTAATGTAGGATCATTGACAAATGTGCTGAGGATGCATTCCTTACACAGCCAACCAACTGAAGCTGACCAACTTACCCCCAAAATAAAACAAACCCAGACACTCTTCTAAAATGAGGCTAGGTAGCTTGTAGAGAAGGCACTCTAGTCCACAGTGGCCTAAGTAACAAATGGGCAAATAAGGTTTAACTTTTTCTGAAAGTAGTGAAGAAGGACATGCAGCAACGGAAGTTCAAAACATCTTTTGACTCCACGGCCCATTAAACAGCACAGATAAGTAATTCAGATTCTCAGTTTTTGTAACACTGCTAGTAAGCATACAAAGAGTTCCCAAGGAAAATCTGACAATTGGTGTTAGTACTCACTTCACTATAAAAAGCCTTCAAGCATAACACAGCTTTCAAACAGAAAAGTCTTAACGCTATTATTGTCACTCATCAAACAGTAGAGCTTCAAAAGAGATAGATAAGCTATGTAATTTTTAAAATGGAGGGGGGGGGAGGTGCTCTTTCTGCTAAACATCAAGTTAAGGAAAATATCAATTTTGACTCCTGAAACAGTTCTGTTTGAACAAACGCTTAAGACTTTTATATGAAAGTTGGTCTAATCAAACAGCTTTATTAAACCTGAAAAAGCATTTTTAAAGACAGATTTAGTAACTGGTATACCAATACAGCTTTTTGTATATTTTTCACCTTGGTTTTGAAAGATGTACACCATATTTTAACTTGTACTTCATTCTGAAGTAGGGAAGATAAGAAGATCTCGTACAAAATAACTGAACATTAGAGGAAACAGTGATGATGGCAAGCAGAACACGCTGCTATAGGAATAAAAAGGAGTACCTGTCAAAGAATTATGACCCACTAATTCCTTAAAAAGCACATCCAAATCTTTCTCACTAGTATGACTAAAGAATTTCAAACAAATACAGCTTAGATTGGACTATTTCTTAAACTAACAGCATAACAGAACTAGAAATATCTAAATGTTTAGTATATGTAATAATGCTGCTTTAGCATATTTATGCATTAAACCAAAATTATTCTCCAAGTGAAAGGCTCATCTCTCCAGACAGACCTCAGCCATGCAGGTACCTTCACTGTACAAAAAACATACTGACAACACTTAACAACAAATTGCTGAAGTCACTGGCTTTATATAATCCACTACATCTTCCTTGGTGTAGGCAGTCTGTCCTGCCAGCATGAATCCACCCATTCCGTGCGGAGTGGCACAGAAGAGTACACTGCACCTAGCAGTCTCTCTCATACCACCACCTTTGAAGCTCCAATCCAAGTGACTTGACAGCCGTTCACAACAAGGTTGACAGAGAGTATCAGCTTTAGTCCAGAACAAGACCTGAAATCATGCCTCTGAACCCATACTGGGACACTGCAATCCTTGCTTTAATTTTTCCTCAGAGGCGAAAACCAAAAAATCCTACAGCACTGGTACCTAAAAATACTTAGCTTTGGTTGCACACGTTCAGAACCAGGCTGAAAGTCAAAATCAGAGCAAGATACCTTCACTGCTATGTCCTTTCATCCCTGAAATACCACAGGTTTCATGCTCTATCTGGGAGTTTCTTCACCATGAAAAAAAACAGTTCAACAATAGTAGTAAGTCAACAGGTAATATTCTCCTGAAGATTTAGTTTAACTTTAAGGGAAAAGAGCGATCGATACCGAGCATTATTTTTACCCATTAGAACTGTATTTGCCAATAGACTCCCTTTTATACTGCTGCTGCAAACCAGAGCACTTAGATCCTACAGATCAGTTTGGTTTTTTCTTATCCTTTAAGTTCCCTGTTGCCATCCCCCACAGTACTCTGAAACAAAGTTCATCATACCTTAAATAAATGTGCTAGTTTTTTGGATGAACGTGGCTGGAGATGCCTATGGTCGAATACCACCTTCACACTGAAAAGCTGATCTGTCTTAATTATGAAACTGCAATGAGCAAGCCCATATTGGATACAGACACCCTAGAAGACAAACCTCTAGGACTAAACATACCTGTTCCCTTCTTCCTTCCTTAAAACTATAGCATACAAGCGATGATACAACTCTTTAAAAGGTTATTTCACCACTTTTATTCACTTACTAATATTTACATTTACCCTGTGAGGCAGAAAGTAATGAAAGGTATTACAGCTCGCGGTGACACTATTTCAGAAAAGAATTTCCTCTTTGCCAGTCCTTTCACACCAGAGCTTCAGGTGACACAATTCACATTAGGTATTTGCAACACTGTAGACTCGAATGAAAGAAGTATCTTGATAGATATTACTAAGACTTAAGGGAAACAAAGCATAACATACCACAGCTTCACTGTTAAAATCCACCCTGTTAACAAGATAGATGGCTTTAACCCCACAGCACTCCACTGTAAGTACAACGGAAAACAAAAGTGAATTTAACAGCTTTACATACTCAAAATAAGCTATTTCTAGGCCAACCTAGAGTCAGCCTTCCAACCTACCTGCTATCAAGAACAGAATTAAAGCAAAGAAAACAAGGAAAACTTACTAAAACTTACCAGAGAACCTATCTGCTTAACATTATATTCAAATCAGGAAATAGAAGTTAATTGACATTTTTATATTTAATACAGAGATTCAGAAACAAAAAATATAGCATTTTAATCTGAAATGTGCAGACTCATCTTGCAAAGTCTCAACCACAGCTAGCAACACCTATTGCCAATACTTACAGAAAAAAGTGTCACAAAGCTCAAAAGCTACTTTCATCAAAAGCCTCTCCCCTTCTAAAGCCACAGACCTATCTACTCCCTCTTTGCACATATACACACAGGCTTTTTTATGAAAGATTTCCAAGATAAAAGCGTGAACTCAAGCACCATCTTTTGTTTTCTTCTGCGGTTAACCTTTTCAATCCCTAACTGCCAGAAAAAAACATGGCCCATAAATCTTTATCCTCCTTAGTACAGAAAGAGCTTCATATTTTCTACCAAGAAGGATTCAATTGTCTCCACAACACTAACAGGATGAACCTCTCCTTGAGCTGTTAGCAGCTTACTGGCAAAGCTGCCCCCCTCTTTTAAAAAAAAAAAAAAAAAAAAAAAAGATATGGAGGGTGGCAGGGGAGGTGTTCAATAGTGGAACAGGGTAGAAGCTCCAGGAACATGTTCTCTAAATAGTTACTCCTAATTGACTTCCTGACATGTAACCACCTTTTAAGAGAAACTAGACCAGATTTTTTTAAAGAAACACTGTTTAATAGCAGTTAAACATGTCCAGCATGACAAGATATTGCCAGCTGGACTATATATATATAAAGCAGTGTCACTGCCAATCAGCTGCAGCTAGTGGTGAAGAGGACACTATCAGAAGCAGCAGGCTAGTAATTGCTCCTTCTGCACCTTGTCAGAGACATGAAATTTGCTTTGTTTCTTGTCTCTCTCTGTAAAGGTGTGCCAAAAATACCTAGATATGTTCACGTATTTTAGTTCAAAATATTCCTAGGAATTATTCTCAGCTGCAGCCCTCTGTACAACCTCAACAGTCTTGAAGTGGTTGTAGACAGTAATGATGTGTGTCTTTAAAATTAACATGGTATATCAAAGTTGGAATCATTAACACAGATTAAAAATTGAGGAAGAAGGTTCTTGGGGGTTTTGTAGGTATTTGGAAGCTTCTGCTATAAGATATGATTGACTGGGTGTTTTATATATGACATGGGACTGTTTCCCCCACCCCTCAAGGTATGGGAAGTATTTGTATTCTGGTCAACACGATCAAATCCTGTTCATATTTACTCGCAAAGTTCTGTTGACATCAGTGGGACTATATACATGAGTGAAACCAATGGGATTTGCCCCAAATTATATAATCTCTTAATGAATTTGATAATTTATATGTATTAACAGAGCATTTATAGTGGTTCATGATCAAGATTAATATTTAGTCTACAGAAATTGTACTGTGTATACATTAATTATGTGACCTGCCTAAAGAGGACTTTGAGAACATCACAAAATTAAGCAGCCGAATAAAAGTCATAAAAAAGGTGAGCATATATTCTTAAGTGGAGATGCTCATTTTGAATAGAGAGCTGGGGAAACATGGTGAAAATGGTGAGAGAAGGCTAGCTAAAGAGAAAAGGTTGTCCCAGTAACATACGGACTTGTTAGAATGGCAAGACTAATGGATACAACTGATAGAATCAGTTGGTTTTACCAAAAAGTTAAGATAGTTTTATTTAAGAAGCTAGTCATGAGAGAGTAGAGAAAATCTGATGTTATTTCTAGGAAAGAGCAGAACTTGGGGATTAAGGAAAATGGAGGAGGAATGAATCTGTCCCTAACAAAATCACGTGGTATGCATTTGGTTAAAAATTAGTTGAAAGATCTCAAAAAAAAAAAAAAGTTTAAGGATTCTTACTCTTAAGTGCAATCAGCTGAGACACTGCAAGTGTATTGAGAAGGGTCTCACTGGAGTGGATCATGATCTAGAAAACACACCTGCAGAAGATGATAAAGAAGCTTAAGCTATTTTCTTTTGCCAGCTGAAGGGAGTAAATTGATTGCAGCCTGCTAGTACCTCACAGGGAAGTGATTTCTGTGGGAGGGCTTTTTAATTTTGGAGCAAATAGAACAAAGAGAGTTGGAGGTGAGTGTGAAACGAATTGATTGTAGAAATTAGTTTAGTCTTTCAATGCTGGTTGTAGTTCATCATGGAGATAAAACTATCAAATGACAGTAGTCTTAATATATTTATTGAATGATATATACATTTAAAATACATAAGTAGATTGGTAAACTATTCTGTTGTGGATATCAGATCAAATGGTAGTATTTTCTGGCTTTACTAATGAATTTATTACTGAGCTATTGCATTTCAGAGGTTATTTGAAGTTCTTAGTTGCTCACTAGTGTTTAGTGTACTGGTTGAATACTCTTTCCTTCCTATTGAAAAAACACTTGAAGCTCATTTATTTCTACTTACATTACTAATGGAAATTCTGCTGGTTGTGTTACTGATGGTATTACTTATATTACTGCTGGTTCTGTGACGATTCCTAGAGAATCGTATATTTATAGGTACAGTAAACCCCGGTTTAATTTTTTTTCATTTCATGATGCTGGAGCATAAGAATCTTATCAAATTTAAAATTACGAACAAAATCTCACGTGCAGCTCAAAGGACCTGGTTCTTTCTCTATCTGAAATTCATGAAGTACTGGAATTCCATCTTGCTGTCTAAAATATTCCTGAAAACTAGCACCAGAATGCAAATCATAGAATTGGATTGCCTTTTCTGGTTGTTTCTAGGTTTTTGCTTCTATCCACTTCTTAAGAGTATAAGAGAGAGTTTGGTTTAAATAGGATCCTTGCTAATGTACCTTTTGCTGTACTGGAGGGATGCTGTTGACGATGCCCTGTTTTTGATGTCTTCTGTTTGTTTGTCAGTTTGGTTTGAAATCTGTCTTTGAATACTGATTACTAATGGTCATAAATGTCTGTTTCAAATTTTGTCTGATTGACTTACTGCATAATGAATGTAGTAAGAGAGTTTTTGGAAGGAAAACTAAAGAAGTGTAACTGGTAACACAATTTGCTGAAGCTGACGTTAGTTTTGTGTCTGCTACGGTTGTTCGCTAAGCTACAGAGGTGAATTTCTTCATGGTGAGTGTGTGGTGTCAACCAAGTCAGACTGAGGAACTGTAGGAAGACAGAGTTTGGTGTCAAATTCTGAGGGTTTCTTGAAATAAACGTTTGTGATGTTTTTCTAAAATAATTTGGCTACTTTGGTGAGGTAGCCTCAAAACGATGCCATTCTGTTCAGATACGGGCACAAGCACCTCTGCACCTCAGTGAAGGATTGATTACCCCATGTAGTGCTGTCCGGTCGTGGTAACTTCCGAACTTGTACCTAAACCTGACTCCACAATCAATACAGGCTTAGGAAATATTTTGGTACATGGCAATACCTGGATATCCAGATACTTAAAATGATACATGCCACTTAACTTCTTAATAATAATATAAAGAACTGGTGTTAAGGCTCAAGCTGCTCCGTGCATCAGGACAGCGTAGGCTTGGACAACTGTGCAGAACACGGGTCTGGCACAGCCTTGAAGTGTGGTGATACTTGCTTTTGCAATTTAAGAGTAAGCGTGTCTCTTCTGCAGCTATGACTACTTATCTGGCTGGCACTTCTGAAATTTGATTTAGGTTTCTCAGGTGTGCTAATTAAACTATTAATTTAAAATGTCTTAACCATGTTATGAATAGCAAGAGAACATTTGTTTATGTTTTAAAGAGGAGAACAAAAATAGATTGATATTTCTAGTTTGTTCTTCTCCAAAAACATTGCTTAAGAAATAAAGATCGCTTCCTAAGATTGCAGTAAAAACTACAGACACTTTTTATCAAATCCAGCTGTTACAGACTAGTGAGTAACTTTTGATTTTTAACAGCTGAGGCACCTACAAGTTAGACTTTCATTCTTGGGTATTAATGTTTCTTTTCCAAGCCTCATATATTACACCACTGGATTTTTATTTCTTGAGGATAGAGAATTATATTTAGGATAATTTGTACAATTTTGATGCACCGAGATAGCTTTATTAGCAATAGAAAGTGATAACTCTCTCTTCATCATGAATTTCTCTCATATCAGTCTAGTGTTAAATCCTTATATCCTGGCATTCTGCTCTTGGTAGTGCTGATTAATAGGTAAGAGTTTGTATCTACCTTCCAGTCCAGTTCCCAGTGTTAATATCCAGCTGTGATTTTGTTGTTTGTCAAGAGTGAGTCTTGTTACTACTTTTTTTTTTTTAATTGGCAGGGAGGGGGGTACTTAAACACCTGGTCCTACCACCAGATAACTGCAGCCTGATGTCATTTACCTGTGTGTTAGGAAGAACAATCTAAATCTCCAAGGTAGTGAAGAAGGTCCTGGAATTATAAACTTTTAATTGGGGGCTGTGTGTGTGAAATACTTGTGTGGCTTTTGTGGTGGTGGTGTTTTTTGTTTGTTTGGCTTGCTTGTTTGTGGTTTTTTTCCTTATGAGTTTTGACATTGGGATTGAAATTGAAGAACTTGAATTATGACTGTAGTAGTGAACTCAGTTTATACTAATCTTATTAGTATATTTTATTAGTAATATGACAGTAAGATGTTTATGGTATAATAAAATATATGTAAGTGTCTTATCACGCTGAAGGTGGAGACATTTTAATTTTACTACATTCCCCACAAATGTTTCCTTTCCTAAACAAAGGAAATGAGTGGGCCCTTTGAGTGTCTGTGCCCAGCTCATTCCAAGACAGCACGCATTAGTCTTTTAAATCCTGGTTTCCTCCCAGGTATAATGGCAGTTCGTGATTATATTTTCTCTGAAGAGTAATGACCGATGTAACCTAAGCACCTTTAAATGATGCAGAAATGATTTGTTATATGATGATATGTAGTTTAGAACAAGGTAGTTCTTGTAAGAGCGTACTGACCAAAACTGTCACTTTTTTGTGTTTTTTTTTAATCGTTTACACTTGTAAATCGAAATGGATCAGATGATAATGAGGCTTCAGTATTTTTCCCTCAATTATAGTAGTGACAGCTCTTCAGTGAACTTGGAGTTCAGAAATAGAGCATCTCATAACTAATTGAGAGAAGTGCACGTGCAAGTTGAAAACGATTCTTGTGCTTATTTTTATACTTGGTGTTTTAACAGCTGCATATTTCAATTATATGTGGCTAATTAGAAGCCTGGCTTAAAGGCAGTATTGCTTCTGGGGTTTTAAAAAGTATGTTGGTTTATTTATCACAAGACTAAAGTTCTGAGTTGATTTTCACCCTGGACCACTTCTTCCACGTTGCAGTGTTTTGGTGCGTGAGTGCGTTGTATTTGCCTGGAGAGATGTGGCATTGCCTTCAGTTGTATTTTGGTTACTCAAGCGCTTTTATTTCATAGGATCCCTTTTGTCAGGGGATGCTGACACAGTCCGGTAATCACTCTATTTGGATTGTCAACCTGTTGGCCTCTTAAAATAGACTCTTTATCTCTGGATTATTATTTTTTTGGCAGCAATATATGGGCCCAAATATTTGTGTCGGAGAATTTGGAAGAAACTATGACTGTGGTCTCCTGCTTGCTCCAGGCAGAAGTGGAACCTCAAAGTAATTTCTGCTGTTTTCTGAAGGGCTCTGTGCTGGTGGACCTTGAGCAACTACCTGCTAGTCAAAAAGTCAAGCTCTTGTTCTCTCTGTTGCCTCTTGAGCTATTCTCTGAGGGCTTTGGCTACAGCATCAGTGCCTTTCTCTTAAGCGTGGATAAATCGTGAAGTCATTTAAATGGTGTGTAGCCTTCCCTGAGCCATTTTGGGCTTTGTCAAGAGAGATTTGGTTTTTATGGTGCTGTTGGGCTGTGTGGTCTGGGCGAGTTGTGACTTCTGAAAGGTGCAAGGACCAGCTTTGCACCATGGTCTGGGTCTAGAACTGTCGCTTTTTGGGGGAAACTGCTGTGCTGAAGATAAGGCTTTCAGAAAGGGGAACTGAAGATGCTTTCTCGATTTGTACAAATCGTGCTTGAAAGAGCAATTGCAATGTCAGGTGAAATAAAAGAGCATTATGTAAGGGGTCTTGAAACATCCCCAAGCTGAAGTAATCAGGACAAGATTCAGTCCAGTTTGCTGACAGTTTGCTTTCTGCATCCTTCCTTATGGTAAATCTATCAAAATTCACTCTGACTTTAACAGGGGAGGTAGTGGACTTAGTGATTAACTGCTAGTGTTATCATACTAGCTTTACCTCAGAGTGAAATGGTGTGTCTAATAATTTCATACAAATAAAATACGTATCTTCCAAAAACACCCCGTGAGGGTTTTTGGTTTATTATTTATTATTTTTTTAATTTTTAAACTGGTGAAATATAGTTATTTATGGAAAACATTAAGCGGTATTTTGTTAGCATTCAGAAATATAGTGGAAAGTTCAGTAGGAAGCACATTAGACACTATAAAAAATAATTCGAGTTCTGTTCAAGGCCATTTAAATATCTGAATTGTTAGTTCTAAATAAACACCCATTAATATAACATGTTTGGCTATCAGTGGAGTTCAGGCTAGTTCAGAAAGGCATTTTGGCTTTATTGGGGGGGGGGGGGGTGTTTTTTTTTTTTTTTTTTTTTTTTTGTTTGGTTTGGT
>JANZLQ010000001.1:50825510-50864445 GCA_026212715.1 Elanus axillaris | reverse complement strand
TAATTCCTTCACAAACACCCCCCCCCCCCCCCATTTTCTTCAGACCAGGCTGCCCAAACATCTGAAGAATGTAGCTGTACAACATGTTACAGGAGTGTCTGAACATGAGTACAGACTGCCACTGTGCATGGGAGTTCCTATTTTTAACTAGGAACAGAGCTATTAGACAGCACATGCGTATTTTCACCTCTTTCATATTCCCATGTATCCCACCTTTCAACCTCAAATCCTGACCTCTGGAATGGTCATTCCCTCTGTACTTCTGGTTGCAGAAAATTAGACATACTTTTTTTTTCTTTAATTTAAAATTATTATTATTATTAAAGGCCTTCTGACGTTACAGGTGATCCATTACGTGGGAATTCCTCGTGAAGAACTCGAAACAGTCTCTCTTGTTGCCTCCACAAGCGCCTTGACGGTACTGCACGAGCAGCAATATACGCATTTCCACAGATTGCTCCCCTGTTGTTTGTGCTTCAGTATACAGTAAAATCTGTGCCACTGAATATAATATTACACAACGCTTATAGAATATACATAAGAGACACAAAACTAAAGAAGGCGGGTTTGCACAAACGCAGCTATACATTCTGGTATCCACAAATTGGGGCGAAAACTTACAAAACTGCTAAGGAACGCAAATGAAAAAAATTTCACCTCTTTACAAAAGTTATAAAAAAAAAAAGCTCTTCAAATGTGTCAAAACAGTCATATAGATATGGATACACAATTTTGTGAAGTTAATACATCAATGCATACTTGGAACACGTGCAGTGTAAGAACTGTATTCGTAATTCATATGGGACGTCGATATTGTGCACCTTCTAGTTTTTCCACTTTTGTTTGATCTTTTATAGTTTGTGGTCTGTCTCATTCGCCTCTACTTTCTAAACTGACTTGTAACTCGGGGAACTAACCTTTATAAGGCATGAGCTCTTAAGCATTCAAATACTGTTACTAAAGCACGTTGATTTCTCTACGAAACTCTCTTTGAGACCTTTGTGGCTAAGGACATCAACAGAGAAGCCAGCTGTAAAGGGAGACCAAAGTTCTCTTGAACGAGAGTTGAAACCATTCTGGCCAACTACCCCCCTGTTATTTATAGCACCAATTCGTCACAGAGCTGTTTGGACTGTTTGGGGAAAGGACATTTACGCATCGGCCTCAGATAACTCTACAGTTCGGAGCCGCAGCCAGAGCAGCAGTGGTTACACTACAGATACACCAGTTCCAGCTCAAGAAGCTCCTAAGCTACGCACTGGTGGGAGTCAGAGGCTGCTGGTGAAGAAGCGCTCCTCACCATGTCCTTGTACTCCCTCTCCTCTGGATATCTGCTGTTGGACAAATTTTGGGGAAAGGAATGCTTTGGTCCAACCCACTATCACCATTCTAACGTTCTTATGACTGTTGCTGTGGAAGGTGCTAGGCAGGTATATGGGGAAAAAAAGACGTAAGTGGGTTGATTTCTTTGTGTCAGAGGTAAAAACGTTATCGCATTAGATCTTTCTCCTTACGTATTTTTTAAATTTGCATTTTATAAAATAGCACTCAAAATATTTCACACCTTCCATATATCAATATTTTTATAAGAAGTACAAAAATATAAAGTTACAGAAGTAGTGGAGACCAGAATTTGGAAGATTCATCATAATAAAATAACCAATAACTCCTTGGTAACTGTAATTTTAGCATTAGGGAGCAAATTAGAGTGCTTTCCTCGCTATTAAAAGATTGCCAAAACCTCTTTTCAAGGTGGAAATGCACATGCATTTCCTTTTAAAGAGCGTATGTGTTAAGCTGGAAGCTTTTACTTTTTATAGATTCCTCAGTCTGATTAGATCACTTTTCCTTTTTGCAGTTTTCAACACTTTTAGATACTTCTATATCAGTTTCTTTGGACACAGCCAGAAGTTTGACTAAATGCACGATGCAAGTAAAACAATTTTTCGTTAACGACATTTTTTGCATAGCAAGTCTTGTGCACAAATCGGTTAGTAAAACATAATCAGGCCAAAATAGAATCTGTTTCATGGCATTGGTAGAAGCTTCTCCTTAGGCAACTATGGGAAAACTTCAGTTCTGCAAGCTACAGTTATGAAAAAGGCAATTTGTACTACTAAAATAAGAGACAAAGACTAAAACAAAGAATGGACCGAGATATGTTTTGATAAACATTTGTATGGGCATATGTACATGTGTGTATAGATAGATAGATATGTGCATATATATATAAATATACCTTCCCCTCCTCAGCGTTTTGTTGACATGAATTGTGAACTTCTTCTTCTCTTACTAGTTTTCCAGGCCACGAAGTCAGTCCTTTGATTTGGCCCCAGACCAAGTCGCCAACATTAAACGTCCTCGGCCTGTAATGTATCAGCTCATTTGAAGAAGGGGAGTCTGGGTTCCTTAGGTCATCCTCACTACTGATGCTTTTAGCATCTGAAGGGCTAGGCACACACCCATTAATGCTTTTGGCATTAAAATCTCCATTGTAATGGATATAGTCTTTAACTAACGAGCTTTCCAAGCTATTTGAGGAACTTGGAGATTGCTCTTCCAGAATCAGGTCTTGCTTAGAAGTGTTCAGCAACTCCCCAAATCCTCTGTTCTGCTGAGGCCTATTTCCGTTTATGTGTGCACAGCGTTCCACAGTGTTCTCCAGTCTTTCCTTAAAACTCATCATAGTTCTTTTGTAATTGTTATACCTGAAATTCTCCTCCAACATTTTATCACTTTGACAGTTTCGCTGTGATAACAGTATCTGATGCTGCTCGCCTTGTAGCAATGGCAGTGTGGAGATGTTATTGGGCCTTTCGTGACAAGGACTACTATGGATATGGGCAGAGTGGTCTAGAAACTCATCACATTTCCATCTGTTTATCTCACTGACGGGACTTTGCTCCCCTTCCCACTGTTTTTTGGGTGTGTTACAACTTGTTGATTTGTAATACTCATACCCATCCCCTTCACTCAAATTTTTACCGTGCTCTGAATTCTTCAGTAATCGTGTTCCTCTAGTGTTCCTTATCCTACCTTCATGATCAGAAACGGCTATGTTTCTTCCATGGATTACTGCACTGACAGCACTAGAAAGATTTAATGGGTCACCAATTGAGGCTGTGAAGGCACTCATGGCACTCAAAGCTGGAATGGGACTCATTTGTGTTGTACTGCTAACGGCAGTGGTGATGACTACTTGCATTCCTTTGCTTGCAGCATCTACTACCGCTTTGTAGATAGCGTCCACCGATGTATCACCCTGAGCAGCGACATTGAGGTTATCCTTTGCCTGTTGTCCAAGAGATGGTTCAGTTCTTTGCTGCAAATCACAAGATGTTTCTTGGAAAGGAGGAAGCATAGTGTTGGAGCTCTCAGGAACTGGTGCCATTCCCATTTGAGTGATCATTCTTTTGTTTAGGACAGCAGCATCTTCCTGCATTCTCACCTGGAAATAGTAGAGAAAAAGATGGGAATTATTATTCTGCCTAAAGTTCCATTTCAACAGACAAACTTTGCTTCATTTTAATAAAAAAAATCAGGATGGTGGCCAGGGTGACTATTTGTTACAGTGCGTAATTTTATTTTGGTTATCCATCCGTTACGAAGTTTCATGCTGACCAAGCTAGACAGAAACCAAAAAGGCCTAATTTGGAGGAAGACAAAACCACTGGCCCTTAAAACTTGGCCTCGTGGATCAAAACTGATGCCTGGCATGAAATGATAGAACCCACCCTGCCTTGCACATTAGCATCTCTTCCCGAGTCGTTTCGGGGATTTCCTCTTCTGATTGAAGTACGGCACCCTCCTTGCTTCTCTCAAGTCCTAAACAACTCCACTAAGGCCAACACTTCTGCTCTCAACTATTCTCTTTCGTTCCTTCCCAGACCTTAATTTTGCTTCTTTCCTCCCCACCAAATGCTCTTCTGTGCTCCTTGTATGCTCCTCATTCAATTCCTGGAATGTAGGCCATCACTGTCCTTTTGGAATTGGTTAACATTTCTATTTTTTTCCCTTTTGGTTACGCGCTTCTCCCGTGGGATCTCTCTCTACTTCAGTCCCTCGTAAACCACGCCTGCATCCCTTTACGCTGCAGCTGTAACGTCAGCCGCTGCCACAGTAAACCGTAACCTTCAGATTAAAGTAACTGCGCTTTTTATATTTCTTGTCACATACATAGGCAGTGAAGATGATGTCAGTAACAGTGCTATAACAAAAAACCGTAAAAAACAAGGGTAAAATATTTCCGAAAACTCCTTTAGATACTTACAACTACTACTCACATAACTGAGAATCAGAAGCAAAAAATACTGAGAGAAAGCTACCAAAACTCATACAAAACCTAAGAGAGGTAATGGGCAGTTAGAGGGCTATGATTTTGCAAAAGCAGTGAAACATCTACATGGAGAAAACGGCACGTCTTCTTTTTCCTTCTTAAAGGGTAAAAGCACTTTCTGGCACTACCTGCACGCTTCCGTCTTCACGCCGTGAGTTCCGCAGCAACCGCGGTAATACCGAGTAATAATAAATATGTATTTTAACTCTGGTTTTATTACCTATTTTGGTTGCTATGCTTCCTGTCCATATGTTAGTTTGACAGTTCAACTTGCATTACGAAGAACTGATGTTTAGGTGGATAGCAGGGAGGTATCATTTTTGCCCAGTTTGTCACTGTGTATTCACTCTAATACCTGTTTTCTTCAGTCTACACAGTTCACATCACAGCTAGCTCTTCCACTCCATTTCAGTGGGAATACAACAGAACTGGTACCCACGGTCCCCTATAATCATTTATTAAGCTTCTAATTACTGCAAAGTGGTATCAATATTTATTTCTCACCATCGAATTGTTAGAGGGGTCTAAATGGGAATTTACCATCATTTCTGCGGAACGGAAAATAGTTTTGCTAAAAATGAATAGTAATTGTCAGAACATACATCGCATATTTTTTTCCAATACATGCAGCATAACTCTTTCCAAAGAAACTATACCCAATTCCTATGAAAGAAGGTATGAAATTTCAGTAACAAATGTTACCGATTTGCAGAATCCAAGACCTGCTGAAAGAGGCAAGCAATTCTATGTATCATATTGCCTTAATCCCTCGGCAGAAAAACCAGACTACGGAGGATGTAATTTTACCTACTGAGAGTTGCACATTTGTTTGAATATTGATTTCATTTTGCGTTCTACCTGGAAATTTTGGAACAGACATGCCATGGGGTTTGGGTTGTTAGCTGGGCCAGGAATTGGGGGCTGGCCTTGAAAGCCCTGCATGTTCTGATAGCCCTGGAGAAGGTGCTGTTGCTGCTGATTTGAAGGAAACATCTGATTGTTGTTTAACAGCGACTGGAGATGACTCAGCTGATGGTTATTCAAAGCAGTGTTTATAGATGACATGTCACCTGTAATTCAAACACAGGGAAACATAAGTCAGTATAGTTTTCAACAGTCAGGAGGAATTTCCTTGACTCCAATTTTAACTGACTGCTAAGCAAATGCCTCTGTAAAACAACACTTTTTC
Organism: Elanus axillaris; assembly: GCA_026212715.1. Taxonomy (NCBI): domain Eukaryota; kingdom Metazoa; phylum Chordata; class Aves; order Accipitriformes; family Accipitridae; genus Elanus; species Elanus axillaris. The sequence continues at coordinate 50,858,920 of JANZLQ010000001.1, read as the reverse complement.
CCTTCAATCTTCTACGGAATGGTCCTCAAGGCATGTGTCTCCTACTCTTTATTCCTGTATTTCTTCAGTATCGCTTCTTCTGCGTGTCACATCTATCTGGACTCTTTCTAAAGGTTTCTGACATGACTGCCTTTGCCACGGTACACAGCCAAGTATGGCAGAATGAGCTCCTATGATATTCGGTGTCTTGGAATCTCACTCTTAGTTTCCAAAGAGTGACTGCTTCAAACCCTACTGGGGTGGTGAGGGGGAGAAGGAGGAGGAGGGGAGAGAGAAAGGGAAAATAATTTCAAAAAGCCAACAAAACTAGTTTTTCATTAACTGACAAAATAACGTGGGCTAACTGCAAATGAGCAAAGGCTTTTTGGCTCACAGACACGCCAGCCAACAGTAAACAATTTTTTTTTTTTGTTACGTTCTAGAGAAGCAACTGTATTCCTGTTTTGTATTACACAAAAATCTCACTTTACATGAATGAGAATTATAGTTCTAGTAAAAACGCTGCCGAACCTGACTTTATGAAATAATAAAGCTTAAAAACCTATCCATTTCCTAGGTGGCTTTTTGGTTTTTAATTAAAAGCTCATGTTTTTCTTAAAATTGCCATTTGCAGAATCATTGGTTAGTCGTATTTTACACGGAAAATGCAAAGCAGAGTTGAGTTCACGATAGCCATTTAGTAGGTAAGTATGAGGTAATCAGTTAAAAAACTTAACAGCTCTTTGCCACGACTTAATTCCTCCTCCTAGTCTATTTATTAGAGTACGTAGTCCAAACAACAGAGGAGTACTAACTGTATTACATATTCTTGGTAAAAATCATCAAAAGTCCCAGGAGAAAAAAACTTGTATTCAAGGGCTTTTTCATCACTTGTTTTGGGATGTACGTGCTCGTCAAGTGAAACACCCTGGGTTTCTAAACTACAAGCTAAAGTAAAAAAAACCAAACACGAAAAATGAGAAAATATAAATACACAATAAAGGGCTCGAAGGGCAACCTTCCTCTTTGAACTTGTGCAAGGACCTACTTCGAGTGCTTTATGGATTGCTTTACGGGGAGCGTGCTTATGGTTTCGGCACCTTTGATTCATTGGGAAAAATGCGCTTGGCCATTTTTCATCTACTGCACAGCTACTCGTACTAACCCTGTGATGCCACACGCACTTGAAATGAAACACCGCGTCCCAGAGATGCACCTGTGCTTTTACTACTTGAAAAACGAAACAAGTCCAATTGCTTACAGAATTTTAAGGTGTATACAGTAGGTCTAGGTGGCATCAGAATTAAGAATGGAATATAAAGTAATTTCCAAAACTAGTATTAAATGTTACTGAATTAAATTAGGCTGTATTTTAAATTCCTTACAATAACAGTTATGTTTTCCTCAATAGAAAGAAACAAGCTGTAACATACAGAAGCCTTACAAAAAAGAAGTATGATAAAGTGGAGTCTTTAAAAGAAGAAACTAGAATCCAAGAGTCCCCCTCCCCAACCCTCTTCCTTTTTTCTTAATTTTTTTTTTTTTTATTTCCTTTTATATCTGTGAAGAAACTGAACTTACCAAGCAGACCCGTCCCCAGTAGAGGGTTAAGTAGCTGTGGCACCACAGAGTTATTGTTGAGTTTAGCTGGACCAGATGTATTCCCAGCATTATTAGATATGTTCAGCAATGTTTCTGCCATTGACACCACTGCTGTCCCACCACCCAGGGTTGAGACAGACAGTGCTGCCACTGCTGATGATGTAGTGGTTGTGGTAGTGGTTGCTTGGGAGGAGGTGGCTATGGAAACCTCTGGATGATGAGCGGTGTTGCCCGATGCAGAGTTCAGGACACCTCCCACCAGCTGGGGATTCAAGGCCATTAATGCTGAGGCCCCCGAGACAGCTGGGAGGAGCAGGGGGTTAGAAGTAGTGTCAGTGCCTGAAAAGCTGGGTATAGGGTTGCCCAGGGGGTTGGTTAACAGGGTCTCCACCCTGTTGCTTTCTGCCTGATTGCTTGGCAAATGGTCAGGTGGGGCTGTCATCTGGGTTACTGAGGGTAAAGGGTTATTTTGCTGTTGCAGCAAATCTGAGATGGTCAGATTGAAAGATGGTAGGGGAAGCATGGCAGCTGCTTGGGCTTGGTTCTGAAGGAGGGTTGCTAGAAGCTGGAAATGAACAGGTTGTAATACCTGCCCATCCACGTCACTGGAGAGAAAAGCTAAAGCAGCATTTACATTCGGGTTGAGAAAACCTAAAGGGTTGAGGTTGACCTCAGACTTGCCTTCTCCTGCTGAAGGCTGTAGTATATTTAATAGATTCTGGTTTAGGAGATGTTGCTGATTCACTGGCAAAGAGATAGGTAGAGAACTGAGGAGGTTTTGATTCAAAGAATGTGGAAGATTGTTGTTTGAAGAGCTGTTCTGCGGAAAATGAAGCGAGTGTTCGTGGCCAGCAAAGGGGAAATCGCTCCCAAGGGGCAGCTGGCTCTGAAGTGGGTTTCCAGCTGCAGTAGTGACTATAACACCGTCCTGAAGCACAGATGTTGTCTTTGTGATGGCCGGTTGGCTGGTGCCAGCTATGGCTATTGACGATGACGGTCCTGAACCCCCTGCAACGCAAAAAGAACAAAACTATTAGCAGTATACTGCCGGTTGGGAGTCAATCATCAAAGTTAGTTTATAACTAGATTAATCCAAACCGGTAATGTTTGATACCCGTGCACAGGAAAGAAAATCTTTTGAGCATCCAGACTTGACTATTCTTTAAATATGAACCTATCTGCCATCAGCTACTTCAGATACTACGTGCTGTGCTACATCTCTTCGGAAATTATTTAACTATACGCTTGTATTTCCCTTAAATTTCTTTTGACTGCGGGTACTACAGGACTTCACTCATTACGTATTTTGGTTAGCATAAACCTAAAAGCAACCGTAACTTAATGTAGTTAGTCGTGGACCAGTATGAAGGTAACTACCAGGAAGAAGGATCAACGGGAGACATGAATGATGTTGCGTGAAAGAGTGTGAGTACCTGATCTAAATGTTACACGTGCAACTTAGGCACTTCTATTTCCTTCTCTGCTCCTTTAATGGGGTTTTGGAGAATTATTATTTAAAGCATTATTTTGGACTCCTGAAGAAAAAACACAATCGTGACAATTACATGGCACGATGATGCCCGTGATAAAATCTAATGAGCAAAACATATTATGGTCAATGTAGGTTAGTAAACAAAAACCCCAACAATTTATAAAGGAAAAAATGTAAATAATTGGGGTGGTCTAGTCAGATCCATCACTTGGCTTGCAAAGAAAGACCAACTGGGTACATTTACTCTGAGGGTGTTACACGGAAAGAGGGAGAGAATAATCAAGCTTATTTGGGTAACTTTATAGCCCTTTACCAAATCTGAAGTACAAAATAAATTATTCAGAGTCTTGATCTGACAGTGGCCATACCCAAAAAACATGTAAGAGGAGACTAGGAGAATTAAAGCAAGTGAAGTTGCTGTGAACTATGCCTTTCTACTTTGTCCATTGCAAGTCACTGGAGAACATTCGGGTATTGAAATTATATACCCCATTTATATAAAACTGTGTAATTACAAACATATTTAACTATGGTTTTGATGCAATAAAATAATTCTCCATTCTCAACCGTCCGCAAGTATAGCTCATATGACAGAGATCAGAAGGTATCGATTCTGATCCATACAATTCTACGATTATCAGGAAGTATCAATTACCATTTCTCTAAACAAATACTATTTGAAAAGGGATATGCAACTACACTGTTAACTGGTAAGAACTCAATCAAGTCTTTACATCATTTGTAACTTAAAATACCATTTTTCAAGTACTGTAACGTTATGACAACTCAAAAAGGTACAAAATTAACACAGCACATGCGGCCCCGCGCTGAATTCATGAGAAGAAAGATCACACCCTCTCTCCCAGGTACCATTATCAGTACAGAAATTAAATAATAAATTAACAGAAGATAAAGTAAGAACAAATTGTAATCATAAAGCAGAGGAGATCCTATTCTGCTGTGATGAGAAATATGTTAACAGAGCAGTAAAAGCAGTTTCGTGACAAGTACATTTCTCTAGGCAGCAGTTTGGAACAAAAAAACCCAGATAAGCACTTGAGGAACAAAAAGCCAATCATGCACTGAAAATATATGTCCCACTGGACTTCCACTTACGGTTTTGCGTTTTAACATTTCAGATTAGGCAGGAATAGCAAATGCTCCATATCTTGACACCCCCAGGCCTGGCAAAAGTCTCACATCTACTGAGAAACTGGCACCCACGCCCTCCCCGGCCTTCTAGCTCAGAAATACAGACTTCCAAATTATAGACGCCTTCCCAATAAAAGTCAGTGAAAAGCTGCTCATCAGACAAGTTGCTCAGAATTTATTCAAAACTAAGATGAAGCTAGTAACAGCAAACCTATTGGTAGAGATGAATGAAAACCACAGCGTGCTGCCAACGTATCTGTCCTGCTACTCGTTACCTAATTCTGGAGGAAAGCCACCTCTGGCAATGCCTCCGAAATGGAACGTAACAGAAAAAAGAAAGATTCTCTCAAGCACGTGGTTACTCATCCACATGTACATGACCTACTGAGATGACTTGTTAGAAAGATTTTTCACGTGTGTGCACTTTTTTTTCCCTTTCACTATTTTGCTGGTTTTGTAAATAAGCCAATAGCACAACATAGTTCATACAAATCAATGGCATAATATAAAATTAAATGCAACGTGTATGTTCACTACTTATTTTTAACACACAACCGTAAACTCTGGCTACTCAAATACGATTACACAAATCCCACAGAACCCAAGCTAAAATACAACTGCACATCTTCCTTTTTGGACTCATCTCTGAAATATTTTAAACTGCATTTTTAGAAAAGTAACAGAGAAGTCTTTACAATCTTGTGGCTAAAAGAAAATTCTTTTTGTTTCACCAGAGAAAAGAAATTGTAATAGTTTCAAACTCCCATGCCAGGCTTGTAACGGATCAGTATGTTACAGACCCCACAGGGATACAGATTATTAACTATCAGGTACCTGTTTGCTCACAAAAAAGGAAATTTTCGAATTTTTCTATTTTGTTTTGTTTAAATCAGTATCCAGAACTGACATTCCAAGGATTTAAATATTAGGAAAAGTCCCAAAGACCAAACTCCAGATCTAAGAAATACCATTACAAAGTCATTCCTATATGATTTTAACGGAAGAATGAGCTGTACAACTCAACTGACACAAGATGGATGCCTACCGTACTTAAAAATACATAGGGCCTCTTAAATAATGTTGGCTGAAAAATTGCTTGCTGAACCAAAACTGTCACTGCACTTCAAGACACACTTAACGTGAGTGTCTCTGGTCGCAATCTAGTTTAAGATGGCCAGGTAATACCCGAACATCTTCAGATGGCAATTTCTCCCACCAGTAAATGACCTTCCATATAAAATCTTACTGTCATATAGATAACACCAGGCTACCGTCAGCTTAGCCTGACCTGCAGGATAGTCTGATATACTGGACTTTCTAAGGCACGAGTTCGTTTCAGGCAGTATTTTTTGGAAACTCTTTACTCCTGCAATAGGGGAAAGACAGATATACAAGCTTTTTCCTCCGTAGCTAGGGCAGGCTTCCCGCGCTAGTAGAAATCATATTCAACGTGTTAAGCAGCACATGGATAGATTTTTAATTCAGGCGTGAGGAAACTATTCTATATATGCTCTCATGAATATAAACCCCACTTTTGGTATTTTCAAGTGGACTTAATCTCCATTTTTAATTTATTTATGATCCTATTTTCCATTCCACACAGGTAAATGGCCACACAGAAGAGTATTTGGTGTGAAGCAAATCTCAAACTTGTAAAATTGTCGCTAGGTTTTTGTCAAACACTGCTCTGTTTTCTAACCCCTGTCAAACACTGCTTCTGGAGCTCTGAGAGGTCTACAGTGCATTCAACACTTGCCCTTTCTCCAGGTTAATTATGCAATTAATTAATTGCTACCGGGGGGGGGGGGGGGTGGAGAAAAAAAGGATGCATTCTGAGGAGGAGGAGGAAGAAAACGTGTCCTTATTTCAATCCAGACTTGAGAAGTTTGGGAGTTGAAGAGGCGACGAGCAGCCAGACTTCAGCAGGAAAAGAAAACACAGGCAAATATCCCCTCCAGCTTCTGCTAAACCTGCCTCCCAGAAAGACACAGTGGGAATTGGTGTAGAGAAGTCCCACACTGGGTAATAGCCAATACAGTATTTACAGCTGCATTCTGGGACAAATTTATCTCCAGCAACAGACTGAATTGCCACAATATGATTTCTGGATCTCTTCCAAAATGCCATCTCCAACAAGTCAATATTCCAGATGAAGAAATGCATGCACACCCGTTCTCATTAAAATATAGTGCTGCTGCTAGGCATCTTTTGAAGGCTTGGCCCCAATCCAAGAGACAAAAATCAGGATTTTTTTTTTTCCCCCCTTTATAAAACATGGATAATTTCCATAATTGTGATTGATAGCGCTGCATAAACAAGGTGCAGAAGGCCACCTTCCTCTGGGAGGACCACGAGAGCCCTCGGAGAGCCCTCTGAACTGTCCTTCCCCAGTTGCAAAACGGAATCTCCGAGATCCAGCACGAACGCGAGCAGTCCTGTCTTTTTGACTCACGAGGACACAAGGTGCAATGAGAAGAAAGCGATGCCTGGCATCGGCAGCGCGAAGCTGCGAAGAGTTCTCCGAACAGCACGGAAAAATGTAACGTGCCTCGTCAAAGCAACGGTATCAGCTACGCTGCAAGTACAAGAGAAGAAAAATCCTAATAAAAGGCCTGTCCTTCCAGATCGGGCGGCAGCACCAAAGCGTAGCAGCCGTGATCTGGAACTGACTCTGGATGTCCTCTGAGGTCTGTCTTTTACTCATAGTGGTATCTAGACCCATACGTTGCATTTGCTAGGATTTTCAACGAGGGCAGGATGACTGTGGCAACCAGACGGTTGGTGGATGTCAGCTGAAAAAAAGATCCCTATGCAGACAAGTTGTCTTGGCCAGCAGTGCTGTAAGGAGGGCAGGACTGCAACTCCGACCGCTTGCGTTTCTTTCAGTCCCGGAGAAGGATGACAGCCAGAAGAAAAGATGCACCGTAGCCCCAAAGAGTTTCGACGGCGTGTTCGCTCACCCAAAACTCCGCCATGAAACGGTTCGTTATTACTGTATCCGGGCTCCAAGATGACAGTTAGGAGGCTTTTAATGAGAAACGCGAATGGGAGTTGAAAGCTAAAAGGAAATCACAAGTTTGATTCCAAGTTTCATAAAACCAAGGTATTCTGAATCCTGGAAACCCAAGGTATCTATCGTACATGTTGGCTCCGTAAACAACAGGCCTTAATAATCAAAAGCTCTTAAGAGTAAAAGGGGAATGAAAAAAAGATGAAGGAGTTCGACTAAAAGCCATAAAAGCCTAAGACAAATGCTGGCTTCCAGCTCCTGCAGACAGAAGCGCCTGCCAAAAGTTTCTTTTGCCAGCTGTTGAGAAAAAGGAACCGTCTTTGTAATGCAGTGAGAAGAAGAAATATCCAGAATGTTGAAAAAGTAGATCTATTGTTCTCTTAGAGAGTCAAATAAATGTTTTGGGAGTAAATAAAAGCAAATTGAAGAGGATATGCATTTTTTAAATTATTACTTTGTGGGCTATAGAATTTTATTTATGGGCGGTTTTATTGTGTTTTCTTTTGAAAGAAGGTTTATTTTCCTGTCTGGATTTTATCTGTGTACCTTTTTTTGAAATATTGCTTGACAGGTATTCTTAAGCGGATACAATAAAATAATGGGCATTATGAAATCGGTTTGTGTTCTAGAAGATTCACTCTCCCTGCTCGCTTAAAATAAATTAGAGCAGAAGGTATTTAACATTAATATCTCAGCACCGCGCTACCCTGAAAAGGCAGGGACGCATTTGTACACATGCTGTTGGGATGGCAGGATGTAGTCAGAGGTCCATCTTGTTTGCAGTCCTGGTTTTTAAACGCTATTAAGATTTGAACAACATGAAGACTTGTACGGCAAGCTTCAATGGCTGCCCTCGGAAAGAGAAGTTGGGGTATGAGCTATGGATTTCAAACTAAACAAAAGGAAAGAATCAAAAACCGTACGTCATTTCTGCAGTGGAAGTAGAATCGCGTCTGCGTATAAATATGTAGGAACAGCAATGACTTCACATACTGTGAATAATGCTCAGCTTCCCTAGAAACCAGACAATTCAAGCCCAAAGCAAACTACTGTAGTCTTCATAGATGCTAAAAGTATTTCTACCAAATCAAAGAACATTAACTCTATATGCGTTTTCCTAAAAAACTGCAGTTAAGGTATACCAAACAGAAAATGACAATGAAATAATGTTTTACAACGCATTTCTCTGTGAAACTCTCCATTATGTACTCTAATATTTCAACAGTCTCAACAGTACATAGCTGGAATTTGTAAAATAAAAATAACCGACAGAACAGGTGTATTAAGTACTTAGGAAACTAAAAGTGCAGAACTTGCTCATTAGCCATTAACACCTAAAACATTTGAAGAGTTGAGAACAAATGTTATAGACACCACTTTCTCAATTCTTTCTTTTCTGCATATTCAATAAAAATGCCGCCAGCTCTACTTTATATTTGATGTTCTCTTCATTGCTTTTTTAGTTTAGAACATTTCAAGTTATTGAAACCCTTGACAGAAACTCACATTTAACTCCTCGGCCACGTAGTGAGCTTCTTGCTAACCCCCTCCACCACTTCCAACCTCTCCTAGGGTAAAACTCAGTGGCTCTTGCAGAAGAGACCTGCACGATGAATTCAAACAGGTCCAGCCAGAGTGGAGAGAGGAAAGTTCCACTGCTTGCCTTACCCTGAGATTACGAAGGTGTGAAAGTAGAAAAGATCGCTTAGGCACTCTAATTACTACTCTATCTCAAAAGGTTTGTGCAACTTCTACCGCACAGGGCCACCAATCTGCGCTCGAGGCCACCAGAAGATCCTGCCACGCTAATACGAAATAAGAATTAGTATCAGCTCAGGGATAAGAACACGTAGTTTGCATCAGTAGCAATATTGTTAAATTAGTGATTTTCAGAGGCTTAACTTTCACAGAAGTATAATTGCTGATGGAAGTGACATGACCTCATAATCCTTAAAAATTTGAGGCAACATGTTCTTGCTTTAACTACGTATTCCGTCACTTACCTATAAACTTAGAACCAAGAGCTACACATTTTTATAATTATTCTCCATTTTCTTTTTGGAATGGAAAACATTTAAGATATTTATCTGGTATCACATTTATTATAGTGCTTTCAATTCTGAAGAAACCATAATTCAGCAGTTAACCGCAAACTACTGTCAGTTCTTTTCCTTATCGAGATCACGCACTCCCTTGAGACAACAGAGAAATCACGAACAACGGACCGATAAATAAAACATCCTTCTCAGCCCAGCAGAACCAGTTAAGAACATGAACTCCCCTCACATACAATACTCCGTATGTACAGAATGGGTTCTTCTGTGAAACAGGTTTAACTGCCTATCCATAATATCACGCTTATCACTGTAGCAGCTGAGCGTATTACTATGACTACCAAAGGCGTAACGCTGCATGATCATATTTTTTTTCTTTCTTACAACAAAACAGCTGTAATGTTGGCCCCGTTCTTAATAGTGTTTTTCAAACTCTTGCTTTAACAGATTATTTTAAGGATGAAAATCACCGAGGACTACAGCATGCAGTCTCTGCACCTTCTGAAAAGTGACTTCGCCAAGAATGAGTCTGTCAGAATTCTGGGGTAAGGGGAAAAAGCCCAAAGCAGTTTCTACGACAACAGAAATGCTTAAAATCAGGCCTTTTTTTTAAACACCTGACTGAATTTCGCTCTTGGCTCTTCTCCTTGCCCCTGTCTCTTCTGACTTCTGTATTTTACCATCACTGTTGTTTTTAAAGGGACTTTGGGAAAACTGTTCTTATGTGCTTAGCTGTTAGTCGAAAGCAGAAGCAGTCTTCTAGTAAAAAACTGTCAAGACAACAGCATACAAATGAAGGAACAGTCTTTCAGTATTTTCTCAGCGCTGGCACCTGGTCTGACCTCGTCCTGTATCATTCCCCCATTCACAACTGTGGGAGATGCATCGCAGATGAGGTAAAACATTTTATTGCAAACTCGGAAACTAAAAATCCAATATAAAGCATTATTTCTTTCAATAGTCCCCACTCCAGCCTCTAGCAAGTTTTGGAATTGCCCACTGGTTCTGCTTAAGAATATTTTCAGAAGAAGGTGAGAGCTAAATATGGATGGAAAATCTCATATAATTGTTTTTCTCCACAATAACGTCTTTAATAAAGTAAGACTCATCCTTCTGCATTACTTCATTATTATTTTTTACAAATACTCTAACTTTTATTAATATAAATTCCTAGAAAAATGTATGGCAGTTAAAACACTAACCAGGTAAGAGTCTGGTTAACTAAACCACTGGGAGTTACCAGCAAATTCAAATTATAAGAAACAAAACAACACAAGCAAAACCCAAGCCGCGTGTCTAAGCAAGCGACGGTCTCGGTGCCGCGTGTCTAAGCAAGCGACGGTCTCGGTAAGCGGAGCCCAGCAGAGCTGAACTTTTCAAGCGTGGTGTCCATCTCAGAGGTAACACCACTGCGATTCACAAACCGCGTCCGGCAGCGCCTGAAGGGCCCCAGCAGCAGGTGAGGTCCGAGTATAGCTAATATACATTGAGGGTATCAAGTTCAAAGACAAGGATGAAGGATGTGGTAGCGATGTTGAGGTCTATGTAACTGCCCACCTTTCCCGAAAGAGCTTGGCACGTGGAGCACGTGCCCCTGGATGCCGGAGAAGCAGTACGTGATCCCATCACGACCCTCGACAAGCCAGCGCTCAGTTAATACTACCATTTCTGGTCTTCGCTCGCCAAAACTCAACCAGCATAATATGTCTGATATAGCTATAAAGAAATTATTCCTACATTTCCTTTTTCCACTTCTACTAAAATTAGAAGCTTACTCATTTCAGCTCCCTGTACTAAACAACTGGAGTTAATTAAGTAGAGATAGAGCTGATTCCTAAGTTTTTCCAATTTGCTAGCACTTGCTAACAATAAACATTCGTAAATAGAGGTAATTTGAAAAGACAAATCTATTCCACTTCCAAATTTTTCTTCTACTGTAAACCTCGCGGCAGCAAGTACGTTTACACTGACTGTATACAAGTCTATCAGGTTAACAATTAAGTGTTACCTAATACGATTGCTGATGCCTACTACGTCAGTAATTCCTTTAGGTTCGGAGAATGAGAGTGGTTTTGTGCATAGATCTTCTATCAAGAGTTAAAAAGAGCAAACACATGAGAATATTCATTTGAATTGCAGGGTAGGGAGCAGACTTGACCTACCATACCTGTCTCACACCTGGAAACCTTATTCTGCATGGAGAACATTTTCCCCATTCTTCATGGTTCTCATTTGAATAGAAAAATAATCACTTCTTTCTCCCCAAAATAACAAGGGGAAATAGGGTAGAATGTGAGTTCCAGGTTTAAGTAAGAGTGATCCCTTTTAACCATAGCCCCCCTATCCCTCCCCCCGAGAAAAGTCCCTCTGTACGTTTATATAAACACCAAAACCCAAAATCAATAGAACATTTCAACTGGCTTTGTAATTAGAAAAGTAGCTGGTTGGCATCCTGTCTAGGGGTTATTCCAGTTTAATAGAAACTTTTTCTCAGACACGGCACGCCTCATGAAGGATGCCAGCCAGATACTCTTCTGAATTTAAAGTCAAAAAGTTCTACCGATTTTGTAATTCTGTGATGTATAACAGTAATTTTAGGAAGCAAATCCAGAGGCTCACATACCAGAATATGCCACTTGGTACACATTTAATGTGTTACCTTCTAAAATACTCTGTCATCTTTGATGCATAGGAAAGACTGTTTTCAGAGAAGCAAGGGCCTACGTTCTGTTGATAACTACCCGCTACGTCCAACAGTACATTTAACCTTTTATTGGTGTAACACTTTACGCTTTAGGTTCCTCACATCATCAAAATATGGACGTGACTGCAGCATCATTCCTTTCCACCTAAAGCACTTACAGCCACAGCTCTCCCAGCAGGTAAGGGAGAATACTTACCCCAAACTACAAACAGGTTGACAAATTAAAATCCGAAGCGGTACTTTTCATCAGTATTTTTCACCTAGATTAAGGACAAATCCTTTAGTTAGACTAGACGAATCCGCTCCTCAGGAGACATAGCTTTGTGCTACAGGCACAGGCAAGAGGAAGCTAAACGCGACAAATGGCAGAGAACTGGGACCTGTCCCCCCCCCTGCACTGCTGAAGAAGAAAAAAAACCAAAGGCCGGTCTGATTTGAAAATATTTTTTCTCTGAGCTGTAATCTGATTATCAACAAGATAGCTTCTGATTCTGCAGGAAGGCAATCCCCAAAGGCTCCACTTTGACTAGCTCTACCCAACTGTCAGCTTGGCTGAAAAAAATCTTTCGTGAGTCCTTTAGGTTGATTGAGATGAAATCCTGATAACGAGGCTACGTTATAATGTTTAACGCAGATGTGTAAGTATTCCGAGCAGTAAGCGTGAAAGCGGCGCAGTTCTCCGTGCCACCGGGAGGTCAGGACGGGAGGGCAGCAGGAGGGGAACCGAGCTGAGGCGACGCTACGGTCAGAAGCGACCACCATCATCGCCACTCAGAACGATCCTACGCACATGCGGGTTCTGAAATTTAAGACTCTTCCTGTTCATCTACTCAATGTGTCCTCTGCTAGAGGATTTCAAGGTTTAGTATTCTCACAAAAAGGAAACCACTCGTTTCTTTGACGCTGAACGTACCAGCTTTCAGCCACTGAAGTTGTCAGGGAGTGTCTGCCAACAAGGTAAAAATAATTCAGCCCTCCACCTTTTCAGAGAGTGCCCAAGAATAAATACTTGTAAGAAGAGATACTACTCCTTGGCTACTTCTTTGAAAGAGCAGATTTCAGGGAATTCCCAAGTGCTGGAAAACCTCGCATCCAGCTCAACTCCCTGGCATCTGGTCTGCCGACAAGCTGACGGCGTGGGAGGCGAGCCTGACTTCAGGATCCCCTGGAAAAGAGAGCCATCGCCTCTAGGGCCTATGTCCCCAGGGCAGGACGACAACCACCCGTAACGATTTGGCCGCCCTCCTTTGAAATCGCTGGTATTTCTGTACCTTCACGAGCAAGGACCGCTACCAGCCACAATGCCACATCCTAACTCTGGTTTTCTCAACTATACACAGAGCCAGGAGCATCCCCAGTTCCACCGCGTATTCCCATTTCTGTGCTTCCAAGGATCCACCCAGCTTCTCTTTTTTTGGTTTGGTTTTGTTTGGGTTGCTTTTTGTTGTTTGGTTTTTTGGTTTTTTTTTTTTTTATTTTTTTTTTTTTTTTTTTTGCAACATCACTGATGTGACAGTTTCCATTAAGGCTATTAAATCAAAGCCTCCTAAATCCAACTTCGAGTCACTGTTTTCCAAGGCAGCGTTCCGTTCCCAAGTATATCACACTGTACTTGGCTACATTAAAAATAAATTCTGTTTGAGTGGGACAGAAGCTGCTCCCTATTTAATTATATTTTACTATTTTCTATTCTGTAAATTTCACCAGTAAAAATTACTGTCCTGAGTCTGTGGAAGGGGTATAGCCTTTGTTTGCCAAATCTGCCCTTTATCTGTCACTACTAAACTTCTCAACGTAGAGTTTCTCATAGTTCTGATGTTCTGATATTGGAGACAACTTACCATCTTTATTTCTATTCGCTATGGTTATTATATTAGTTCCCTTGATTTCCCTTACCAGATGTACATAGCTTTTACTCCCAAATATTCTTCACTTGTTTTCCCCAATCCCCTCATTTACGCATGTTGCGTTCTTAGCAGGATTTGCATGTTGAATGTTCAACACTCACACACAGATTTTCTACTCTGTGAACTTCTGGACTAATGACACATGCTAACAGCAAGAAAAAAAATAAATGAACCAGACTCTACAATAAAAACGTATCGCACAGTGACGCAGTCCCATTTTACAAAAAGAACAGACAAATCCAAAGGCTACTTCTGAGAGGCAAAGTGGCGTACTGAGAAAATCTTAAAGCTGCCAAACTGGATTCTACCTTCAGCTTGTATCAGAAGTCTGAGGGCTTGATTAATGAGGAATACAGCGTCAAAGGTTAACAGAAATATTAACACCACTCCTTAGAAAAAATGAGTCTAGAACCCTGTCTCCTGGCAGAAAATGGACCCTTTTCAAAGGAATACCCCTAAGTAATCCGTAGAGACCGGCTGTTAGCTCTTCGGTAAGACAGCTGTTATTAAACAGTGTCTGTAACCCAAAACCAATATAACTGAGAGACTGAAATTGTTAACAACAATTAATGGAGGATAACTTGTTTTCAAGGGCTCAAACTTGGAAAAGTGCAAAAACTGCCTACTGCCTAAACAGAAATTTTTATTTTTGTATTTATTAAATTTTAATTCTATCACACTCATACTGCAAATTACCTGGGAACTAAAGATACTATCTGCGGAAGAAGAAACAAAAGCTAGAATAATAAAACTTGGTCCATGTGGTTAAAATATAATTAAAAGCTAAGGCAATAACCAGCTATCTAGTTGTGGTGATTCTCAGTATTTTTCCTCTCTGGAACTATTTTCTGATTAGTAGCTATTCTGAATGCTGGCACAGAAACAGAAAACAGATTTAGCAATTAAAATACTTAAAAACAAAGGAAAAGAAAAAGCCACAGACTCAAATATGAACACAAGAGTTTCCCGAAGACACCTTACTCAGCTAAACTGCTCTTGAAAGCACAGTTCACACGGCACGTCCGACACTGCTCAGCTCCATCCACCAACACTAACAACTCTCTATACCTCTGTACAGAATAATTCACAATATACCTCTTATCAGTTTTGTCTGCGTAACTGAATGCAGACCGGTAACTAGCTTTTATTTTTAAAGGTTATTATTAATGCAAAATACCCAACATTGCACACTTGTTTCATGGGAAGAATGCCTCCATTCTCCTGCAAATACGACAGAATGCCCCTATCTGGATTTTCACAGGCTATGGATTAGATTTAAATCTTACGCCTGAGTCCCATGCTGCTGCGATGACTCAGGCAGGAGGCTGGATGAAGGTTTATGCACCGGTTTAGGGCCTTGCTCCTGGGAATAACACAAAGATAGCAGAATCTGAAATTTCATCTTAAAGAAGAAAACAGGTCTCTAGGCTTCTAGCCATCATGGATATTAATAAAATAATTAAATGCAGGTTGTGTGTATCCTGCAAGCATCAAAATGAAAGAAACAAACCCATTCAGTAGCAAGGAACAGAACGTATTTAAATCTTTCTAGTCTTTGCCTACACAGAACCACCATTTATCATTTAGATAAGAAAAAAAAGAGTCAGTTTAAGGCCCTGTAATTATATTGCTATAATTCTATCAGCTACCTCCAGGGTATTAGAAATACCATACTGTGGAAATACCACAGCAGAGCAGAAGTTCCCAGGTGGGGTTACCTACATATTCCTACTCCTGTACTGACGAGAACTGAATTGGCTGTTTATGTTGAAACCTTTCTTCATGGGGCTTTGACACACGCACAGATTTTTTCTGCCGCATTTGTCTTCTCGGGCAGAAATTCAGCTTGCCTGAAGGCAAGGACTGGCAATAGAAAATACAAGGCTCTGATGAACCAAGACATCGACCCGAAGGCAGCCTTCCCGGGTGGTCCCACACCGAAGCAGGGCATGGCTATAGCGTGAGCCTGGGTCAAAGCGACGGAGCAGGAACAAGAGGATCCCGCATGGGGACGAACTTGGATTCTCCTTCTCAGAAGCCCGCTTTAGTAGTCTTTAAGCAACATTTTACTGATAACTTTTATGTAACGCAACACTCCTCTTAATCTCGAGCCTTTTCAACCCTGACCCCGCACGGGGTGAATTACTACTGCTCAGCTTCTGGACGGTAACCGCTGGCGCACAGGCTCTTATCTCACATAACATCCACTCTTTTCTGTTCTCTGGAGGGCAAGTTAACGTAGTCCAACGCTGCACTAAGTTCACAGCTTTCTTCAGCTGTGTGGACAGTGACAATTCAGAAGAACCCATCCATACCTGTGGTCCCCGCTGAACTCAACAGAGGTGGAAACCCAAAGAGTTTCTGCTAAAGGGATTTCGTAGTACGTTTAGTCGGACAGGGAAGCGAGCTCCTAAGGCAAAACCAGACCTTTGCTCTGTTCAGAAGAGAGTACAAAGTCTCAGAAGAGACAGACCGTATTAGGAAATACTCCTCTTTGTCAGCATGACAAGGCAAAACAGCCGTGCAAGGATTAATAGCTGCTTGCTTGCGACACAAACCGCCAATGTGTCTAAGGAAAAAAAAAAAAGCCTTTTTTTTTCCCCAGGAATGGAGAGACAGCCTTAAAAGTCATCAGAAACTGTGACCAGCATCATATCAGAAAATTATTTTTATACGCGTTCATTTTTATATAATTTCATTCTGTGCTTTAAAGAATAAACAGCCCTCTTGGAGGAAGCTCAGGAATACACATCAGGTTCTTCCTGGGGTTAATGAGAGAGACCGCTCGCACGCTTAGTCGCTTCGTTCGACCTGACATAGTTTGGCTATGTCTGTATCAAACACACGCTTTGAAAGTTAACCAGGCTAAAAGTCTGAAATATCAAATGGAAGGTTTTCTTTCTGCTTAAGAAATTAACACAGTACCATCTTTCAAAACTGCACACTTTGTTCAACCAGTAGTAGTTAAATGAAAGAGACATTTTTGAGCTGTCTCCCCTTTATCTTTAAAAAGCACGGAGATAGTAACCGCAGCATACCTGTTTCCTCTCCAAGTCTTCGCTGATGAATAAACCAGGATATCTCTCTGCACTCTTCCAACTGAATATACAGTTTATTCAACCATTTAATTACCAGCTTAGTAGAATTATCATGATAAAGGCAAACACAGACTTGCCATTCCCCCACGCTGTCCCTGAAAAGGGTTATTCTGTACTTTTGTACTCCTAGTATCTGCTCCAATCTCTGATAACACCAACTCTTTAATGCAAGCAGTAAAGAACACATGTATAGCCTGGACGTACACACTGCCAGGTTACTCACAGCATTCTAGGGTTGAAGTAGCAGGGCATGCTGCAAAAAACCTCCAATTTATTTGGGCAAGTGACAAAAGCTGAGGTCTGGGTACGTACAGAAGTGCATGGATTTTATTTATGCAGCGTGTGTGGAAGTTAATAGAAGCAAGAGTTGTCACAAGAAGGAGGCCAGGATGGTTTTGCTCCGAAAAAGGGAGATGTATTTTAGTCTACCACTGGTTTTTCTTATTTGTTTTATTTCTGAGTATCTGGCTATCAGCGTGAAATCGGCAGACTTTTCATATTGGTAAACTCAAGTTTAAAAAGTAGATACGTAAAAGGAACCCATTTAAAAATAGTCATCATATATTTCCAAGCAGTCAAACATAGCGGTATCCTTTTAGAAGGAAACGTACCTGCTTCAGGACTTGTTTGATTACAGCTGCTAACAATGCTGTTTGGTATCACTGGAGTGGAGGATGCCTGGATTCTCGACTGAGGTGGGTTCGGATGTAATGAATTTCCTAAAGCCATTCCTGACTGACTGAGCATCCCACAGTTCCCGCTAGCCTGCATCTGATTTATTAAACCTGCAAGATGGTTGGTTGTGCCCGGGCTAGTACCGTGGACAAAGTTAGTGTTTGCGTTCTGGCAGTGCACACCTTCCCCTCGCAAGGGTAAACTCTGTGCCAGCGAGTTCTGGAGACTGCCAGAGTTCATACTGGTGTCTGCAAAATGCATCTGGTTACCAGAGCAAGGTAAAGCAGTATTTGAGCTCCCACAACTGGTGGTACTATTGCTGCTCATGTGAGAGCTTTGACAACTCATGGACTGAAGTAGCTGGGACATAGAACTGATGGGAAAAGAGCTTTGACTTTGCTTTCTTATCAAATCAGATCCAGCTTTGGAAACTCCAGAACTGTCCAACTGAGACTGTCTCAGCAAACTCAACACCGTGGTGGTCGGCTGCTTTCTTTTCCTCAGAGGATCTTTTTGCTGAGACATCAACTTATCTCGCAGTGCTGCTCGGCCACTTTGCCCTTCAGTCGTCGGTAGAAGCACACTGGCAGCAGGAGGGAACATGGTATTTAAAGTGCTATGTCCTTCGTTGTTGCCACCGCTGGCAACAGGTCCAGAATTGCTACTGCTGTTATTGTTGTTACCAGCAAGTTTATTTTGATTTGCTAGCTGTGCTTTGGCTGCTGCTGAGAGTAAACTACTTGCTGGAAAAGAGGCAGCATTGTGCTGGTTCAAGATCTGATTTAAAGGCATTCCCAGCAAACCAGGCTGACTCTTCAAGGAACCACTTCCAGCCGATGCAGTGGAAAAAACTGCATTGTTTGGAGGATTTAACACATTACTCATTCCAGCAATTAATGGGTTAGGGATGTCCTTGTATTGATTAAGTCCATCATGCTTGGTGGAAGGGCTAGATGGCATAGATGGTCTCGGTGACCCTATCGTTGACCTTGGGGACCTGGGAGGAACTTTAATACCACTACAGGATGACTGTGGTCCTACTGGAGGCAGCAGGAAATTGCCATGATCTGATGACGTGGAAGAAGAGCGTGATCTTTGGGGAGAAGCCTCGATCCTTCCAATCCCGGATCCCATCATATGCACTGGGGATGTCACTGGTGAAGGAGAGAGGGAAGTTGAAGCAGAATGCTGAACTCTTTGAACGTGGCTTCCATGGTTCATGTGACCAGGTTTTACAGTTGGCAAAGGAAGATTACTTGGCAAAGGGACGACAGCAGGAGGCATGCTTACATTCATCACGGGTACCTGAGAGTGGACATTTGAATGGAAAGTAGTTGGGTTAATGATAACGGGATTCTGGTTCACTGGTTTGCTAGGAATAGGGTCAAGTATGCCAAGTGGATCCTTTTCTGATGTTAATGGCTTTTTCTGAAGAGCACAAGAAGGCGGTGGAGGAGGTGGGGGCGGACCTTGGGGAGGTTTATGGTGAAACATTGCTCGTGGTATTTCCATACCAGCTGAAAAATTACACATGGGTTTTTTCATAACTGGGCTTTTTGTGGTCAAGGTAGGGGAAAGAGGTATATTAGTCCTTCCAGCCATTGCACAGGATGACTGTATGGGAGAACCATGTAGCATTACTGATGGTGGAGACAGAGGTGTCCTGTTCATGTGAATAGGACTAGAGTTGGGTGCTCCGTGAAAATTGGGATTGTTCCTTGTGAAAACATCAGGGCTTCCAAGTGGGTCAGTCCTAGGAGAGATTGAGCCATCTCCGTATATCTGTGATCCTGATGAAGCTGGACTGGGCATCCCACCATGACTGCCACGATACGGAGACTTCTGTCCAAGTTCATTACTACCCAATCTCTGCCTAGGATAGACAGAATGAAGTTCTTGTTGCTGGCTTCCAGCCATTTCTTGCACGTAAAGCCTACCCATGGCATTAGATGCCCCTATCATCAACTTGAAAGGAGTCTTACATTCTGGCATCACAGAATTTGTAATTCCTTCATGCGATTTATTCCTCATTGATCTTGGAGTTGCTGCTCGAGTAGGAACTACCGGAGTCGCACCTGGTATTAAAAACACAAGAGTTACTGTTTTGAAATCCGGTACCGCGCATTTCAGTGCAAAACTACTGTGTGTGAAAATATTCATCAAAGCTAGAAAGCCTTTTGGCTAAACTTTTGCCTCAACAGAAATAATACCGAAATCACCAAGCAGCTGCTGGAATGGTGCGTGCTACCCTGCTACATAGAGCAGCTGTGTAACAGACCTTAACTCCGTATCCCATAAAAAGACCGCATAAATATGGACAACTTGAAATCTTTTTCCTTCCCTTTGGTCTTTTCTTTCTAACCGTCACCTCCAGTGTCCTACTCCTGAATCTCCAGCATCACCGCTTTGGCTACCGCTGGAAGAGCTGGCAGGAGGAGCCGGCTATCACTGTCGCAGGGAAAAGGAGCCTCTGGCACCATCTATTGAGTACAGGAGGAACAAAGCCCAGCATGGGTTTAGACTACATTTCTCCGCGCCCTACGGAGAAAAGGGTCCTGCTCCAAATGCTGTCCCTGATGAGGATGAATGGGGAGCTGTGCCATACGACTTTGGCTCACGTTCCTATTCAGACAAGTGCTTAATTGCAGAGACCTAAGAGACCACGGCTGCGCAAGGCAGGATGCAGCGTTCACGGAGTTCCAGTCCTTGGAGTTCATCTGCTCCTGGGAGCTGCGTTGCTAAAAAGGGGAGGACATATCATGTCCTGCATTACTTTACTGAATTAAGGCTTTTCCTACAGTTGCTGCAACAAGCTTTGCTTGGGGTGAAGATGCTAAATTTAAGAAGGGGCTCTGCCTTCTATGTTTTTTTTCAGGATAAAGGCCTTGGGGATATTTGCATATGCAGAGACGGGAACGCCTCTACAGTGGAACAATTTCCTGTAAATCCCAGGTTTGAGACTAGACCTTCCTACAAGCACACTGCCACTTTCCTTTTCTGCTCACTAAAATCAGTTTTATTTAAAAAGATTTTTTTTGGTCAACGGTTTGCTTTAAGAATACCATCAGGAGCAGCTCCAAGTCTGGCGGACTTTCTGCCAGTTTTGCTGCTCTGGGAATTTGTAATTCATCTTGGACTGCTTGGCATGCAGCCTCTGAATATGCAAACTTGAACTCGAACAGCGAGCTAAAGATCTCACGTTCAAATGAATTCAGAGGTGCCTTTAAATTCCTCTACTCACAAGAACCCAATTCCCTTCTTTCCTTCAGCCTGGCCATAGGAGACAGATGGCACTGACAATCCTGCCTTCATCCTATTTGCTCAACTAGCTACATCACGACAGAAACAAACATACTACCTTTCCCCAAATACAACCAAAGTCTCATTCGGGGGACAAATCTCAAGACTGAATTGCAAAACGAAGCATGTACGAGAACTCTCACCTTGAATGCTGGACCTAAGCAAATGGTCAAATACAAGTGTGCATAAATGAAAAGACATTTCCTTTACAAAAGGAATTTACTGGAAAATTTTCTTCTTTGCTTAGTACACAAAATTCTGATCAACAGAGAAGGTAAGACCATATAAATGTGACTTGTGTCTTTAATAGCTGGCTGGTTTTACCCACCCTCCTTCATTTTGCTATTTTTTAAAAAACAAAAATGTAATTTAAGTACTACTATTACTAAAAAAATTAATAAGGAAAATGCATAGCAATTTTGGAAATTGCACCGTTCAGTTTAAAAAAAGAAATTACGTTGCAAAAAAATCAATTTAAACACAGCTTTAAAATCATAAATAGCAATTTGAAAATGGAAGAGCATGTCAGCGCTATGAACAGCACTGGTATCTCAGCATTGCCTACCTATCTGAAATTTATTATTTATTTTTATATCCTTAAAATTTTCCAGTTTGAAGTCAGGCTGCAGAGCGGTTAGCAGTTACCCAGCTATTATTACAGCAATGTAAGGGAGCAAAAGATCTCTCAGATTATCAAGGGCCATCTCCCAGAAGTTGCATGCATCACAGTAAATAACCATCAACTTACTGAGCTCTGTCTTAAAAGTAACTTCGCTCCTGTGTCCTAACGATTTGGATTTGTAAGACTACTTTGAAACCTTTTCTTGTAATCCTTAGGAAGTACCTAATTTTCAGTTTAAGTTTCTCTGCAACTCATGTCTTTGTAGCTGCTTCTTTTGGTGCTAACTTTGTCCTTCAGTAGCTTCATTTTCTGGTGCTGATTCTCCCGATGCCTTTATTGATGGCAATCGTATCTCCTTTCAGCCACCATTTTGCCAGGTTGAACAAGCTAAACTCTTCTAGATGACTTTCATAAAAGAGGTTTTGCAGTTCACTAAAAGA
The DNA here is from genome assembly GCA_026212715.1 of Elanus axillaris. Lineage (NCBI taxonomy): Eukaryota > Metazoa > Chordata > Aves > Accipitriformes > Accipitridae > Elanus > Elanus axillaris. The sequence goes on along the minus strand of JANZLQ010000001.1, from coordinate 50,836,885 downwards.
AAAACCGCTGCTCTATTTCAGCTTGAGCGCCACTAGCGAGAACAGGGGCGTGGGAAGGCAGCAAGGATACAACGGCGTTTGTACTTCTCTCTCTTCGAGCCACATTGATCTGCACCATGCCGCCATCTGGTACTGCTCACAGGCATCTTTGATCAGCTACTATATCTAGGGCTTCTTTCTCAATAATTTACAGCTAATAGCTTTTTTCACTAGTCCCCAGGTGAATAACCTTACAATTAACAGGATTTGTTGCTATACCCTCTCTTCCACTCCAGGTCTCAACGATCCCCCAGTTTTTTCAACATGTTTTGATCTTCTCTTGTTTCGATAATACCTGTCAACTCCATCCGTCAACAAACTACCTCATTTTTTTTGTTGATATGGATAATTAAAATGCTAATCCAGGTTGGTCCCCCAAAATAATCCTTGAGAAATTACAGTGGAGATTCCTCTTGCTGTATATTCTGCCTTGCAATACGATTTCCCATTTAGCCAAGTCCTTAGCCACATTCTAATCCCTTCATAATCACTTTATTCTGCTTCCCTAATTTCCCATGTGACAGAATATCAGACATATTACTACAGTTCCAAAAGATGAGAGCTAATGTATTTTCTTTGTCTAGAACAATCTGATATCTTTTCCAAGAAAATCATGCTCTTAGTCTGCGATGACCTGCTTTTTAGACTCATTTTCTATCTACCTACACCTCTCTAATTACTACCTCCATTTTTCCCTTGAATCTGTTTACTATTGCACTCATAGACATGTTAGACTTTTGGGGGTGGTTTTGCATAGTAATTATACATATTTAAGATCAGCTAATTAAATGATTCTGCAGGATTTTACTCACTTGTTCCACCACCAGGACTAGTTAGAACTAGTGAAGGATGTGGTGCTTCCATGCTTTTATGAAGTGTAGCCACAGCAATAATTTTCCTTTTATGTATGCATAGTTTGGTGACATCCTCGTCCGCTTTAACATCTTCAGCAGTTCTCTGCTTGACAGCAGCTCCAGGATCAAAATTAAAGACCTAAGAGTAAAAATGCCAACATTTAAAATAATGATTATAGGCAGCAAACTCACCACATATACCTAAACCCGAAATTTTACAGAGAATTAAATTTGCCTCTGTTCCTCAGAACTATCTGACTGCTCCTACACTGCCCAAGAGATATCTTTACAGTACATTTCAAAATTATAATTAAAAAGTGAATGTATTTACAATAAGTAAACAGAGTCACGAAGTTGTCATCTAGCAACAGAACTTCAACACTCCTCAGTATAAAGTGTACGGAGAAAAAAAGGAGAAAGGACCGTGTGTGTTTGAGATTGCCCTGCGATGAAGAAAAGTTTACAATTTGTGCATCGACATTAAAAGAGTGAAGCTGATACCAAAACCGTCACGCACGTACGTCAGTGTCTCGCTCTGATTCTCACACGTTAACACAACGCCATCGATGGTAGGTTTCCAGTTTAAGAGGAAAATGTTCAAACACCATAAAAACTGAGTCAGGTCTTTTCCATGAGGAGAGAAGGCAGAGCGGAGATTTGTTTTGTATTTTATGGTAGATCTGTGGGTGTATACCGCTTATGTCATTTTATATATATGATCTAAACAGAGATTAAGTCACGGCATAGCACATCAGCTGACATGGTTAGCTCATGAGGGTTACAGCACAGCGATCCAAAATGATGCTTTTCTTTACCTTGGGAAGAACAAGAGGACATTCTAGGCCACACTTGCATGTTCCATCAGTCAGCAAGTAAGTCTTCACCTGCTCCAAGCAGGATAATAAAGACCCACTGGGACTGTAAAGGAACAGAAATGATGAATACAAGCTATTTGATAGGTCATGATTTCTATCTACCATTCTAACAGCTCACACAGAGAGTGTTTAAAATAACACAGCTAAGATTGCTTATTTTGTTCCATAGTACTTCCTTTTAGTCAAGAAGTGAGTTGATGCTTACCAAAACCAGCTCCCAAACCCCCATTTTGAAGGAAAATTTTGCTATAGAAAAGCAAACATGGCAAATGCAGAGAACTGAAGGAACTGAGATTATTGACATTTACTATTCACATTACAGTCCTGCCTGAAAGTCTTAACTACTGCCTAACACACTAAGATAATTTTTCTCCCTTCTCTCTCCTATAAAGCGTAACACACAGGCAAGGTACAGTCCCATGGACCTCCTCCCCCTCCACCACATCACTGCAGTTTCATGCAGGCATGACACTCATCTGTACTTTTTAGAACTGGGACCTGATTCAAAAACAAGTAAAACAAAAGTGTGTTTCGAGAAGTATGAGAAAAACCTTACAGAAAAGGGGGCACAGTAACAAAACTGTTGTAGCTGGGTCTCTTAGTTGCATAAACAGTTTGGTTTCATTCAGCTAAAATTCAACTCTCTCACTAAAAGTGAGAAATATTACACCAAGAAGCCAGTCCAGTGAGTTTCTGATAAACTGCACTCGGGTTTCTCTAACTCCCACCAGAAAAATCATTATCTCCATATCCAAAAATAGGACATTGGAAATTCTGTTACGGCAAAATCACTAATTCATAAGATGAAAAAAGTTCTCATGTCACCAGCCCCTAACTTCCAGATTGCTCTTTATTACTTAGCCATCGAAACTGTTTATCAGGGAAAGAATACAATGATTTATGAGGACTGGGTAGAACACTGGTTCTTCGTGGCAGCTGTAAATAGCCCCTCTTTTAACAACAACAACTTAAGTGGAACAGTTTGGATCACGAAAACAGTCAAGAGTTGAAATTCCAAACTATGACGAACTTTTGTACTTACAACCCTATGTATAAACACTTAATTCTGCACAAGAATTAAGTCACATATAAAGCAACATCTGCAAGTGACATTTAATGTTATGCTGGCAGTTTAAATAAGTAATTTTTTTGCCAGACTTGCCCTGAAATAATTATTTTAGAGAGAACTGCCCAGATCGAGTATGTGTAACAGTGACAGTTCTGAGAGCGAGCAAGGTAAAAGAGCAATCTAAAAGGAACGGTAGGGATATGAAGTGATAGATAGGTCAGAAAGCCAAACCTTCCCCATCTTAAATCGGAATACTTGGGGAGAAGGGGGGAATCACTCTTTTTTTGTTGTTTTATTTTAACTTCACCTTTAGACTGGTTAAACCGGTTAAACCACGGTGCTACCATTATCACATTTTAACTCAGTGAGTATCATTTGTTCTCTACTTTGGCTCCGCAACTCCAGCGCTGGCCCATCACTTTGGGCTTTCCCAACCTGTCCTGACTACGCATGCAGGAGGGACTGCTCACCCCAGGCCAGGTCCTGACTTGGAGATGTAACAGCTTCCCACGGGAGAAACCCAGATTGGCATTTGCTCTACACTATCCCACCTACCTGCAAAATCTCTACAGACGCTTTCTGTGACGCTTAGGAACTCAGCTTAAATGGCATCCCTGGGAATATGCTCTGGAGTCAGGATGCCATTTTATTTGCACTGGTAAAAAAAGGCCCATTGCACAGCAGGACTAAAGCTATACCATCAGAGTTCATTTTTTCCCCCCCCTATTTCTAGAATAAAGCAATTTCAAATAACCTTCCTTGGTGTGCAGGTTGCCTGGGCGCACGTATCCAGCTCAGGCACAAGGAGATGCCGGAGCCTGGAAACAACAGACCTGCAAGGCACATCCGTACTGCACCGACGATCGGTGGGTGTGCAGGAAGGTCTGGACACTCACACTCACCAGCAGTGCACAGACCGGTCCACTCAATCTGTGGCACGTGGGATTCAGCATCCCTGCTGCACACATATGCACGGTTATTTGTCCACAAGGAACAACAACATTAAAAAAAGGCCCAGATTTTACATTTCTGCCTTGTTCCTGGGCGGACCTATGTAATTGCAAAGTATCTCTTGTGTGTACAAATTTCCTCACGCTCCTATACTGCAAAAGATAATCCACAGCTTCCTTTGTATGAAAATACCAGGGTTTTTTTCAGCACGGAGGTCATCCAGAAGTTTTAGGCCTCCCAGAGAAACAAGAAATAGGAAATTATAAAATATATTAGGATCTCTTACTGACAGTTGTGAAATGTGTTCCTGTTATTAAAAAGCTTTTCTCGGTTTATTCCGGTGATGACTATTCACGAACAGTAAAGCTGAAGGAGAGCTTCAGGTCCTACTTTAAGGCGGCAGTACTGTTTTACCAAGAAAAGCACTCAGACTCAACTCGGTGCTTTTACCAGGTAATAAAACTAGTTAATTAATGGATTTAATCCAAAGCAACTGTTGACAGTTGATGGAATAGCATGCGTGCTTTATAAGGAAGCACAAATAGAATGAGTCCTATTCAGTTGGGATCATCTATTCTAGTTAAATCATGTCAGATCTTAATATACACACTAATTTTCCCTTGGATAGCTTTTGAGTCAATATTGTTTGACCTTTCACTCTCTCAATAAAGGCTGTGCATATTTTCAGGGTGGTTGCTCCTTCAGAAGGGCAGTGCAGCACCAGAGCAGGTTACCCGGAGAGGTGGTGGAAACTCGGTCCTTGAAGATGCAACCGGTGGAACCAAGGGCTGACCTGACCGAGTGCTGCAGAAACTCCACGTCAAGCAGGAAGCTGGATCATTTGACTTCCAGCCTTTCCGACCCACACGTCCCGCTCTGTACCTTTCCCCAAATAAGAATGTAAGAGCTGTGGACCACACTGAGCACCTTTCCTTAATCAGAACAGCTTACTGAAGGCATCCAGAAAATTAACCATTGGATTAAAGGGAAAAAAAAAAAAATACAAGGGCAAAACTTGGGAAGAGGGCAGAAATAATAAAAGCTTCCCTAAGCTGAAAAAGGCATTGGTAAACTTGACTAATAGGGTCGAGAAAGTCCCCCTGAACAAAGAGAACATATATAAAAAGAAGATAGAAAAGAAAGTAACTGTCAGAATTACACCGACATTTACTAGGTTATAAACGCCTAAGACACACGCTTGAAGAGGCAGCACAAGCTTCGTGGCCTGCTTCTTATAGCTGTGGAAAATGAAGTTCAGAAGCAGGTAGGATCATCAGGTATGTAAGAATACCAAAGCATTGTATGTCCTGATGCCTGGATATAGAAATGATAAGAAAAAAACCCCCAACCCACAACTTTTCCTTCACATTGATTTTTAAGTTAGGCAGAGGCCCAGTAAATTACAGCTGTAATGACAAAAACAAGGGGAAGGCGATTTATCTTTGACATGCGTATCGCTGACATGGATTTTGTTTGATTCTGCTAATTGAGAATATAAACAAGAAATCCTGGAATGCATTTGATCTTTTACAGCAGTTTAGTGTAAAATTGGAGTATGCTTTGACTCATTAAAGGATTTTGTATTGGTAATACATAAAACGTTGTGAAGAAGTGGTTATTTTAATCACAGAATAGCGGAATAAGATTAAGCAAATAACAGACTGATAATCATTTAGACTTCTGTGATGTAAACCTGATGTACCCATATTTTGTTAAAGCTAACTTTGATCTTTTTTCCAATAACATCTCGTTTATAGTCTGTTTGTCTGAACGCATTCATTTAATAGCAATTTCAATGCATCTCTTTGTGACTGTTCCAGGGTGAAGCAAAAAAATCCAATAAGCTAACAAACAAATAAAACACCTCAAACTCTGGATTTAGGCTTGTGTTCCTGTTTTTTCTATGTGAGAAATGTGGGGAATCCATAGAAGCAAATCTTGCCAGCGAACGTCAGTGATACTGAAACACAGAGCCTATCCACAGCATACGAAAACTGATGTTTTCGGCAGCTGCTATGTAGTCGCACCGCTTAAATTTCCTTTCAAAAAAGCTAAGTACAACACAAAAGTATAATGCAGACCTGGAACATAAACCCACTTAGGGAAGAAGAGCTACAGAATGTCAGGATAAAGTTGTATGGCACTGCGTAAACCGAGCTGAAGGCTTGTGGCTGACGGAAGACAGTCCCGCTCTACCTTACCTGCCATGGACCGTTTGCGTGCCCGATCACTGCTTTGAATTTTACCAGCAAAGGCTCTTACAAAAAGCCCGTGCTGGTGCAAGGAAAACGCAATGTCTGTGCATCTGGGAGCAGGCAAAAGACAGCGGAGTTTTCTCACCATCTCAGATGTGTCATATAACTAAACCTCTGGTTAGTTTCATTGTAAAAGGTTTGAATAACAAAGATATAAAGTAAGGTTAAATCTGCTACCGCTCAGCCTTAAAATCCATATGACAATAATAAGTAATAAAGAACCATTCATGCCTAAAGCAAAATGTATAGTAAGGATTATCAAATATTCAAGACCAAGCAATATTAGATTTGAGAGTACGTTAAGCGCATGCAAATGGCACAACTGACATAAGTGGACTCCACTGTTATCAGCAGAAAAAATGACCTCATACTTCCAAAAGAGCAAGCCCTTGAAGTTTTTGAGTACAAAAGCTTAGCCGAGTCACTAATTTACCACGCGTTCTGGCAAAACTACAACGAAAACAAAACGAGTAACCACCTCAGATAACCTTACCTGATATAGAGCACTCCGCTTTGGTCCACCCGTCGCTGCCAACCAACGGGAACTTGCACTGCTGGTGGCCCTCCATCCGTGTCCCCTCCGTCACACTCCTTTCCACCATTCATTTTTCTGTTTCTGTTTACGAGTCTTCAAAGATATCAACAGTAAGATGATATCCTTTTACTACATGTCATCATGGCCTCCCAAAGAAGGCCATTCAGTACACCTTTCCCCAAACTGTACAAAGTGCATTGGGAGGCTCCAGCTCAGTTTGAAACCAAGTCCTTATAAGTGGCCATTTTTGTTAATGAGTCAGTTTCCCATTATAATCCACATTAAATATGCAATGTTTAACTCCTTATATATTCATAAGGATGAACTATATAGATAAAAATTAGTGCTTCCAACTTGGGAAAATCATAATTCACCAATCCTTTGTTACCTGTCAGAAAGGAGAATGGGGAAAAGGAGAATTTCTAGTTCAACAGCATGGCTCCAAGCTTGATGACTGTCTAAGATAACTTGTATTTTGTGAAAGCTCGTCTCATTTTTATAAATATGAGTCAGATCTAATACCTCCAGGTATTATACCCTTTATATGCCACATTCTTTTTGTTTTCTTTTTATCTTCCGTTCATTATCCAAGTTGTCTTCTTGAGTTTCTTTCATGACTCCCTGGCGCCAATAAAACAGCCTGAAAAAAACAGATACGGAAAACACATGAGCCATTTTCTGAAGTCTTTCAGCCCAGTTCAGTAACTTGTGAAGACGTATACAGCTGCATCCATTTAAAGGGCTTAGAATCAAAATTCTAAATGTCAATGGAACCATCAAAATAAGGCTTAGGGTAAATATAACCCTGCTAGCACATTCTATTCATATGCGGATGCAAGAGAGCTACATCTTAAAAGCTACGAGACCGTGACTGTTATTAAATAGTTAATGTACGGTTTAGGTGAATTAAGGGATGTATCTTTTAACTAAATAGTTTCACATATGCTTCTGTTCAGAATTATCAACAGATGACTAGCTCAATTAATGCCCTTTAAAAACTGTTTATAAAACTGAATGAATTGAATGTGAAGGAAGCTGCTTCTAGAGTTGATAATATCCATAAAAAATGGAATAACCCTGCATTTAGACTAAATTAAAATAATCACCTTACAAAAAACATTGTGTAACAAAAAGCAAAAAGCCAGCATCAATGCACTGATCTCAGAATACCTATGAAGCAATATGAATATCGTAAGTAATAATTCCCCTCCCATATGATTGTACTGTACGAGCAGATCTTCACGGAGACGTTCAGAATGACGTGAACTGTGTTATTCCCACCAAATCATTTTGCAAGTTGACCAGGTGAGACTTAACTCTTGAGACTGGACGTTTTATTAAGGTGAGACAAACATGGAATACGCGATTCAAATAGTAAATATGTCAGAAAAAACAACAATCCTAGAACTCATATGTAAGACGGCATTGATGACTACTGTAGTAGCACTGCTAACAGGTTTCATTTGGAATCGCACGTCAATTCTGCCTTACTCCCAATACTAACGTTATGTTAAAATTTTAAAACATAGTAAATGTTACTATAGACCTGACTGAGTTTAAGAAGAAAAGGGTTTTTGAGACAGAGATGGAAGGAACATAGAGACTTCGGATCTTACAACCTTTCTGCAACAAGAGTACCAACTGCACATTACATCTAGATTTTAGAGTAACAACTGCTCCTTCCTTCAAGGCCACTAAAGGAAGGCTATAGAGCCATAAGTATAGTCCTCGAAAATATTCCATTAAGGATGCTTATGCAGCACATTCTCTTTCGATGTGCTACTTACAAACGTAAAGTTCAAAATGCTACGTAAAGGAAAAAAATAGCTGTGGTATTTACAAGAAGGGTTTGGACTAGAAAGGAGCCGGCTGGACATACCACTCCTTGACTAAGGTGCTGAAATCTAAAGAATAGAGCGCGATTTTCCGAATAAAGAGTGTGATTTTCTGCAGGATGAAGCCTTCTAGGATAGCCTGGCACTGTTCAGCGGGGATCTGTTTCAACGTTCCTGTGCTCTGGAGCACTCCAACGGGATGCAATCCTTGGCCGGCCAAAACCGGGGAGGGGACGGGGAGACCATGACGAGATCCCTGCTCGCCGACAGCGGAGAAGTGACCGAGAGCCAGCTAGCGAAGGTTAGAGTCAACGTCCCTGGAAACACCTCGCCACCTCTCATATAAAAGCAATCTACCCTTTAATCTCTAAATCTGGTACGCAGAAATGGGATTTGGGGAGCACTTCGGCAACAGTTCAGGACTCTCTCAGGTTTTCAGTTCAGAAGTTTTGGTGTTTGACCAGTTTTATCCCGATGAAGAAGGTAGCAGGTGATGTTTCATCAGAACCAAGGCACAACTGACATCCAAGTTTCAGCATTATTACTGAATGCTGCACTGGCATTTTTATTACAGGTCCCACGTAAAGCTAAAATAGGGAAACAATTCCCCTATTATTTTTAACGAGAATTAACTTTCTGTAACACAGTAAAATCAGAATCAGAAAGTACATATTTAAAATACTGGAAGCACACATTGCAGAGAAGGTCGCTCATCTCTTAGCCCAGTCTTGCTGTGGCTCACGTTGCTATTTAGGGCAGTTGCATTGAATCCATTACGAGAAAATAATAGCCATCAATTTCTTTTTTGCACAAGCAGCAAGAGCCACTTTGAAGTAACCTTGTATTTCTACCAGCTCTGCAATGCTCAGCCTCAGCTAGCATCCCATTCCATCACCACTGTAATACTTACCATCATCTAACCAGATTATCCATTTTTTCTGCACTGCACATAGCTTGAAATAGTACTAAAAGAGGCAGAAGGATTCACTTAACTGCTTTGTCTGGGGAAAATATTTAAATATTTTTACTCAGTAGAGTGAATTGGAATGTAATGACTGCTTCAGTCGTAACTTTGGTCAAAGTTTATTGTTTGTACGACTTTTTCTTGAGAAGTACTAGAGACTAAAGAACTGTAAACTAACACGAGGATTTGAGTGATATTAAAAATAAAAATGAATCCGAGCACAAGTATGATGATCTGTTTTCCGTTCTTCCCCAGGTACAAAAATACTTCAAACACCACACTGACCTGAAGCTGAAAACAGTGAACAATGCTATTCACATCATCGAAATTTGACCTTTTGTCTTGTAATTTACTGTGCTTATATGCAAGCTGGGGTCTGTGAGGACACACCAATGTGCCCGTGTGCAATGAATTACAGAGAAGAGGGCTAAGGCTCCCTGGAAGCTTCTTAGTACGCGGCTAATCAGTGTGTAACTAGCCATGTAGAAGCACACAGCTAATCGGTGTGTAACTAGCCATGTTTCATAGGAAAATCTTCATGGAAGTGAGATTTTTTTTCACTAAACCCCAGCACAGTTCTGTGCGGATTCCCACAAACGGCAGGCAATAAAATACCTGGTACATATTGCAACCATCGTGCATTTCTACTAGGCGTGAATGGCAAAAGCAAGAGGTTGCCACTGATGTTTTGGTACAGAAATCCTTCACTAAACCGCACATGCAGAGCTGCTATGTGTTATTTTCTATGGTGTTATGCAGTTAAATAAAAGTTAAGCGTAGAACAGGTCTCTCCAAGAAGACTTAAACCTCTCAAATCTGGTTCAACAGAGGACACCCTTTGCATTCCCCCAATAATGGGTTATCAGCCAAACAAAGAACACAGAGCTAAGAAGGATGCCGGTCAAAAAGAGGACGACAGTCACTTAAACTGGGTCTGGCTCTTTTTCACCCTACTGCTGGCGTAGGCTGGTTTTAGAATACATTTTATACGATAAGGCAGCCTGGACGAGAAGCTGCGAGTTTAAAGGGACAACTGGCGGGGACAGCGGCACTGCTCTATTAGATCTGGCAAACTGTTTCCTGACTGAAAAAAGACACTTAAATCCCAGTAGGAATCAGCCTGGCCATGAATGCTCTGACATACAGAGCATCCATTTGACTACTCAAACCTCTCTACATTTCTTACCAGTCCAGAGTCTTCCAACTCAACTGCAGAAAAATCCCATCTCTTTTGATGTACCATTTCACCCTCCTCCATCAAAGTATTCTATCTGAAGTACTTTGGATTGGGATAGAAAGTATCTGGATTTTGGACCAAATCCAAAGTATTTTGGACACTGGATTCTATCCAAAGGCCTGATTTTCATCAACCCATGTAATAAATACCTCTTCTCTGTAATCTCATAACAACTCCAGACAACTCATGTTATCTCACCACGAGTAACACAACTTTCCACATCTAAATCAATTACTTCTTTTTTTTTTGTGCGCCAAGACATGCTGTTTAGATTTGTTTTGCAGTCCAGTTTCATTACAATATGCTTAAAAGTATTTCACTGGGGAACTATGTGAAACTACACTGAATTGTTTCCCCCTTTAGCCCCCTCAAACCTCCCTTTAACCCTCCAAACTCCTCTTTAGCCTCCTCAAATGCCCTTTACCCCCCTTAAACTGCTCTTTCACCCCTTAGAACCCCCTTTAACTCCCCCAAAACCCCTTTAACACCCCCCCCACCAACCCACCATCCAGCGCCTGCCGCAGTCTCTCCTTCTTATCCTGCTGTCTCCGGAGCCGATCCTCCTGCGCCCGGCGCTGCAGGTATTCGCGGCGTTCCCGGGCTTGGCGGCGGAGCTGGGGACGAAGAGGGGGTGACACGATGACATCAGAGGGAGACGTGATGATGTAAGAAGTGGGGAGAATGTGGGGAGAGCGGGTAGGGGGATGGGGCCATCCTGGGGGATGATGACATGGGATTGGGAGCAGGGTGGGGATACTGGG
>JANZLQ010000001.1:50748386-50825410 GCA_026212715.1 Elanus axillaris | reverse complement strand
AAACCCCACCCCCCATGGAAAATTTCTCCTTAATTTTCATATGCTGAAAGTATGTTTTCAATTTTTAATGCAACTGTCTTGCTTTTTGAAATGTTGCCTTTTAGGAAGCCTCTTCGCGCGCTCAACTGTTAATGTTTACTTTAACAAATTTTTAGTCAAGTGGTGAAAATAGAAAACATGGTACAAAGAAAATTAAATTAGATACTAACGGCCTGGATTCAGATCTATCACATAGGATAGCAATGCCAATGTAACATTCATTTTATTAATAAGCGGACGTAAAGCCAGTGAAGACAAATTTTGACAGTCTAATATTGCAAAGATGCTCCATTACTTTTTCTTACACAAACTTTTAAGGGTGCCTAATCATTCCACGTATCACAAAGACTACTTAGAGGTCCACAGTCAGCGACTGCCTCTCTGATGCACAAACCCCCGTGCTTACAAACAGAACGAGCAGGTTTTGGGTCTAAAGTTTTGCAGACGCTTGGAATGTACTCAAAACATTGCTTAGGGATACAAATTGCAATCTCATTTCCCAGGCTTTCCTTTCTATCACAGAAAAACCTACAAAATACATTCAGAAATAGAAATGCCCTCAAATCACGGTCTTGAGGTTTTAGAACTAACAGGAAGTTTTCGCTTCTTAAAAAGCATTCTTTTCAAACCACGCAGAGTTAAAATGAGTTTTTATTTAGTTACCGCTTGCACATTATTAATCTGTTTAAGTCTATCAAAGCAATTAGTTAGGATTCTCCTGTATCACCTAATTGGATACAAATGCTGCATCACTTTTTGGGGAATGCTTTTCCATTTTGCAAAGAAGCACTCTCTTGACTAATTAGATTGGTATTGAATACTTTATGAAGCCCTATTTTTAGGCGAGTGATTCAACAAACAAATGCGCCTGAAGTATAAAGGAAACCTTTCCTCCTTCAATTTTATCTCATTGTATTGGTATCCAGGACTATAATGCAGCTGTGTACATGATACACTCCGGCCTTTGGTTTGAGAAAGACGTCTTCATCTTACTCGTAAACACAGAGTATTAAGAATAGATTGCAACAACCAGAAAATTGATCTGCACCGAACGACTTAATTAAAATGATACATTTTAAATTGCCCTAGAGCCACATTGGTTTATACCCGTCCAACTACCTTTGGTATTGAATTATTTTGAACTGTATAAAGGACGGCATGATAACGTACTATAACAAGGCTTATGTATTCCTAATTTATACTACTTTTGATTCTGTAAAACTTTTTAGGACCGGAAAACCCCCAGTTTAACCACTCTATAAAAAATGACAGCAATTTGGATGAATTCACTCATAAACAGCAAAAAAAAGTCAAGAGTCCAGACCGCTGTACCTGTCTCTACACCCGCAGGCAACGACCTTTACCAGTAGCCCGCTGGACATGCCCCGGCTCAGCCAGCCTTGCTCTCCTGCACGTGGATGGACAGAACCCTTTTTAGTATTTGGTTTCCTATCCTGCCAGACCAGATGACCAAAGCTGTCGGTTCAGACCTGCTGTTGAGGAGAAGATTCTCCCCGAGAAAGACTGATTCATGTTCACGGATTCTAGCTGATGATTAAGAGCACAAAATACGAATCCGTTCTCTTGGGGTGGTTTGGACCAGCATGCTTTTGCTGATCAGAAGTTGTAACCTGACATTCGATATCCTTCCCACTAATGTTCATAGTGCAAGTAAAAACTGGAGTTCACTGAGGTGCAACGTATCCCCAATTTAGGAGATTTAACTGTGCCATTAGAGTTGTCCGAGGCAATAGCAGAACTCGGAAGGAGCACGATTCTTTTAACATTCCTTCCTTAATGTATCTATAGCACCAAAACCCAAAACTTTCTCAGAGTATGACTGCCTTTTAACACATCTATCTGTGCAACTCCCAGCGCTGGGAGCAACTGAGGTTTTCGCTTCCAATGAAAGAACGGAGAAAGTCCATGCTTTCAAGAACCTCCTTTGTGTACACACGTGCATGTATGCATACACATAGCATCTCTGCAAAGGTTTTGACAAAAAGCAGAAGCGAGCTACGCAGCAATCAAAAAAGATGCCAGGAAACAAAAGGATTTTCTTTTTAAACCTCAGCTCTGTCTACTCAATAAGAATTTAAAAAATGCAACGGTCACCCGATAGAGTCCACAGAAGAATACCGAAGAGTCATAATGCTCTTTCAGGCCTTCCACCACATTAATTTTTTTCTTTACAAGGGAAATAGGTCAAAAATGTGTGCATGTGAGACAGGCAAAATAACGTAAGCATTCAGTTTTTTTTAAAAATTAAGACTAGTATTTGGTATGCAATTTAAAACAACCAAGTTGTTCTGTAGGTAAGAATCATGTCACCCTTATCAAAGCCTTTCTTAGGAAATATTATGAAATAGAGTATCACTAACCTATACATTAATAAGAAGTGAAGAAACGTTATTACATCCACTTCGTCACTTTTAGGGGAACTTGTATAATGAAATGTGGAACTTGTATAATATACGATGTCCATCTTCAGCAACCCACAAATCTAGGAAAAGCAAACCTGGACATGGATGTCTTAGGGTTTTTTTTGGTTTTTTTTTAATGGCCAAAAGCCATTCATACATTTACTTTTTAATGGTCTTGTTTCAATGTGCAGACGTAAAGCTTTAACAATCTTACACAAACTGGTTATTTTTTTTATTCTCTGAAACAAGACAGCAAGGAAAGTATTCCATAGCACAGAAGAGTTGCAAAGCAAGGTTCCTAGCTGAGGAATTTGAAGGACTAGGTTTTCTACAATATAAAGAGAAATTACACTTGAGGTCTTTTTCTGAACAGCTTTTCTTCAGTTCTTTTTCTTCTTTCTCCATCACGCGGTGACAATGCATCACCAGTCTGTATCAGTTCTGCTACTGGGAAGGCCATCTTTTCTGGGTCCCCTTTAAATTTTGTTTGAATAGGAATTTCTGCCTCCTCCAAAACCCATCTTGCCATAAGAAAGTCACAGTTCTTGAAGTATTTTGAATTTGTTGTGCAATGCTTTTCCAGAATTTAGTATTTTGGAACAAGCATGAATAAATCTTAACTCTCTGTGGCTTCAGGTATCCTTGATGGCTGTAACACTGAAACTTTTCTACACCAGTTGCCATTCTGTTAGCTCTATAAGAAACACCAAAAGCTCTAGAAGAGTCTATCGGGGAAAGTTACTGTGACTCCACAGCAAGCAAAAAAGATGACTGCAAAATGTAGAAGAGAAAAAGCAATCTGCGCCTACAAGAGTGAGAATTCAGACCTTCCAAACCGACTGCCACAACAGAAGAGGATATTAATAGAGGAAAATCTGCTTTGTCACAGTGGGATTGCTCTTGCTAACATAACACACAGATTCATTAGAAAATGACCACTGCAGACAATCACATTTGTCCAAAACAGTGATAAGGGAGTTATAATTAACATAAACTTAAAACTCTAATAGCAACACTTCGATTATTATGAAATGATTTAGCTGTAAATATTTTGAAGTTTCAGACTCAAGTTAAAATTACTTCAAAAGGAGACCCAAGCACGTGAATAAACAAATAATAAACAACTTCCTACAATTCTCATGTTTCAGGCTTCCAAAAATCTGAAATTATTATAGTTTTATAATGAAGATTATATGAATTTCAGGAACATCTGATGCAGAATGTTCTTAAGGTATCTAATAAATAGATACAGAAAATAAATAGGTAATAACTATTTGTAAGTGTTCAGTTCTACTTGACAGCTGTGCTGTACATTATCGACTTACTGATTACTAGGGGAATGAAAACATTTTGTTTTCACAAATTTATATGTAACTAATTCAAAACCAGAACATGAACACTCAATTAGATTTTAGATAAATAGTTATAAAAACGAAAAAATCAGATTGGTGGAAATACGGTGAAAGGCTATGAGCTGCTGGCATAACAATTACTGGATTAGCCCTAGATCTCCATTAACTGTGCACCGTGCTATCAGAAATTAAGTAATAAAAGGTAAAAATGAAAATCATACTCCTATATCTTAAATGCAGAGGTCTCCATAAACTGTACAAAACTCCTTTGTATTAGACACCTGAAGTTCAGGACATAGCAATATTTAAATCATTTGAATAATTCAGACACAGTTTCTGTGCAAGAGAATGTCAGAAACATAGTAGGATTGCAAATTAAACCTGTAAATTATGCTTTTCTGCCAAAGTAGTAAGTCACATGACTATACTATTTTTAGACACATGGAATTTTTTCTCCAAGTGCTATTTTTTAAATTGTTTACTGAATTATGTAGCTCTACTCAGCAATTTCCCTAATGAAAATACTCTTAAGATACTGAAAAAAAAAAAAAGATAACATAAAAATCAGCTATTCAGACACCTTAATGCAAACTCTACAGCCTTATCTGCCATAAATGTAATAGTGTTTGAGAGCTTAGGCTGCCTCGCTGAAATCTGGTATGCTACAAACTCGTACAATACGATAGATGAATCGCTAGCATTAGTAGATTATTACTTACTGTCCTTCAGGGATACACTAATTGAACGTGTAAGTATTTGGAGAATTTGGCCCCACTGTTTTACTTAAGAGACAGATAGTTCTCTCTGTTTTCTGAAAGAGGACTTAGAAGTTCAAGGATATTAAAAAAAAAGAAAAAAAGTGGGTGATTTTAATCCTTTTAAATGCTTTCACTCCCTGAAAATTATGATAAATATTTCTTTCTTGATATACAAGAGGTCCATTAATTATAAGTTTAATAATTTTTAAATGAATCTCTATGAAGATTTGTATACATGACCTTTCCTTCCATAGCTTCTTTTTCTACTTACACTGGTCTGAGTCAGCTGTTTTACAAATATACTGTTCGATTTAAAAATACTCTTTCTCACCCTCATATTAAACCACCACATTTGGCTTGTTATTTAAGATCTATGAAATAAGTAATGCAAATATAAAGTACTTTTTAATGTACTAATTAACAGTAGGGCACAGGATTAAAAAAAAAAAAAACCAACAAAAAAAACCCCTGACCTTTTTCCTCATTAAGCATTAGATTGAAGGTGGATATGTTCATCTTGTTCATTCCAAGCTGAAAAATAAAGAATCAGTTGAAACAGAAGATAAGCAATAGTAAGCAATACAGTCTACTTACGATGTTAAGATCAATAATAAATTATTCTTAATTATTTCTTCATATTTATAAACACTTAATCAGAGAGGTTTTCTAGACTATTATTCCTCCTTGGAAACTCTGAAATAACTGTTTCCACATCGTATTTTGTACGCACTTGATTTCCATAAAACATCATGAGCACAGAAAAAAAAAATCGTCTAATATTTAAGAAAATGCTAAAGGACAACTTCTTTTTAAAAAAAATCTTCTCTTTTATTCTGTATTCCAGCAACAAAAATGACAAAGTTCTCGACTGTACACACACCGCTAGTTTCAATTAAGATTTTGTGCTTCATGAGTGAAAAACCTCTTTCCTGTTTGGCTGTCCCATCCCCTTCACTCAGAGATTTACCTTTAAGAAAGCCAAGGTATTTTTGGCCCACTAAAATGAGCAAAGTACCTCCTAAATGTTAGTGTCTGTGTATTTTGGGGCTGAATTTTTCTATAACGGTTATCAGACATATTCACACTGACACCTTAATAAGGATAAATTTCACTGTCCAATAAACTGTGAAGACTGCAGTCTGGCTCCTGGAAAATGAAACATTTGTTTTTATGATAACAAAAAGCATTCTCTTCTCTACTTTGGTACAGGGGTTGTGGAACTCTCCTTGCATGTGTTTTGCCATCCAAACACGACATCGTTAGGTTTAACGCAGAGCAAGATGGTACCTGGTAACGATGCTCAACTCTGTCCTGCCAGGTATCCATGGCTTTGCTCACTTGATACACTATAAAACCTGATTTTACTGCATGTGCAATAAAGGTTTGATTCTTTTCAGGAGGAACAAAACAAAAGGGTGAATCACATTCAAGCTTGACAAGTATAAGAGAATTCCACCAGCTCGTCAAAGCAGGGAAAAGAAAAATGAGAGTAAGGACCACAGGCACCCAGAAATTAAAACCACGTGTCCCTTTAAGGACGTAGCACATCCAAGAGTTCAAGAACAAAGCTCCAAAAAAAAGGATGAGAACCTAGAAAACGCACTACTTCATCCCAATCGAAGGAAAGTATGTTGTGCCAGGTACTAGCTTAAAACTCAAACAGTCCTTTATTCTCTGAAAAGGCCTGAAAAACGTCTCTGGAAATGCAGACAGTAGGGATGTAACACAGATATTTAGCATGTTCTGGCACCATGCTCCAAAAAGTGAGCTATTGGAAAAAATGTAGGCAAAGAACCATTTAGTCAGCTTCTTATCACAACATATTTAAAGCTTGATCAAAAGAAATCCATTTTGTAACACAACTATATTCTGTCACAAAACCCCTCCATAAACAAAGCCATTAGTGTCATGAACAAATGCCATAAACTCTTGGCAGAAAAATCTAAGAAATATAAATTCAAGCTACAGACAGGTACGATAGCTTCCCACGTTTGTTTTGCGCCTATTTATTTCTTATGTTACGCTTCAGCCTACCATCTCAATGGAAATCTGAATTCAAGGAAATCAGTGGCAAACTTCCAAAGGTTGCTGAACCTGAATTTCACTCCATTTAAAATAAGAGCTTTGCAAAGCATTTCAAAGCATTTTATTTAAGAAAAAAAGGTCCTTTGGTTCATTTTTTTGTAATGAAAACTGCCACACATAAAGACTTTAAATACCACATACCTCCAACTGTAGTATATTATCAGGAATAGAAAAAGTTTGCAGGGAAACAAAACCAAGCTAATCCCACAACTAAGTTGATGGAATTACCGAAATTGAGGATCTGAAGAGGGATCTCGGGAGAGCAATCCGCTCAGCCCACTGCCAGTGGTGGAAGGTCAAAATTACCAAGATTGTCTTTGAAAGCCGCTTCTTTACGCATTTTTAAAAATTTCCTATCACAGATTTCACGACAGTTATAGGTAAAATATCCCAGTTTCTCACCCCCATTTGCAGTCAGGTATGAGGTAAAACAAAAAACCTTGGACTGCTTCCTCTTTACGTCTATCCTAAATTATCCTTTGTGCAAACTGAACTTGCCTTTTTTTTTTTTTCTTCTTTAAATCTACAGAGCAACTGCCTCCATTGCTTTTATAAAAACCTCTTATCTTTCTAAAACCTTATGCCCATCCTACAGTGTTCTCTTTCTTCCTAGAATAAACAAATGCAATCCTTTCAGCTGTTCTTTAACAGTCCTGCTTTCTAAATCTGTCACTAGCTTGTTGCTCTGCTTTGCCTTCTTCTGGCTAATATAAATTTTCTTTAAAGGGCAGTGTCCAGTACTGCAAATCATATCCTACCGAAGGTCTCACTGACAGCAAACAGATACCGAGTCTTGTGTCAGACGCTGGTACTATGCACTGTAAAAATTTCCAGTGGTCTAGGAATGAAGATTTTTGATTTCTTTTTTTTTTTGTATTTCAAGCTCTCCAATTGTCTTCCTCTTACAGAAGGAACATGCAATGGCAACTCAGAAATTTCTGAAAAAGGTATTATTCTTAATGCATTTTCTCAAGCAACACATGAGTACAGAAAGTAAGAGTTCCTTATGGAAGGAGAAGCTCAAGAAGAGAAGGTTTAGGGGAGATCTTTCTGCCGTCTTCAACTAGCTAACACGCGGTTAAGGAGAAGATGGAGCCAGAGGCTCTTCCGATGTCCACAGCTAAAGCCAAGCAGCAGACACATGTGCAACGTGGAAAGTTTTGTTAATACGTCTTGGGAAAATTAAAGCTCTGGGGGGGATCTTATCGATATGTATGAATACCTGAAAGAAGGTGCAACGAAGATGGGGCCAGGCTCTTTCAAGTGGTGTCCAGTAACAGGACGAGAGGTAAGGGGCACAGACGGAAACACAGGAGGTTCCCTCTGAACATCAGAAATATTTTTACTCTGCAGGTGACAGAGCGCTGGCACAGGTTCCCCAGAGAGCTGGCGGACTCTCCATCCATGGACATATTCAAAAACTGTCTGGACATGATCCCGGGCAACCTGCCGTAGGTGACCTTGCTTGACCAAGGGGGTTGGACAAGATGACCTCCAGAGCTCCCTTCCAACCTCAGCCGTTCTGCGTGACCTCCAGATATCCCTTCCAACCAGTATCACTCTAGGTTTACATGATAATTCTGTCTCATGACGTCCCCAGCTACTGGTTTTGCTTACTTCAACAGGAAACATTACACAGTGCCTCAGTAATACAAGCGTATACATCTTTTCAACCAACATAATGGAGAAAAGGACCCCTTCACTTAAATGTTCAACAATTCACTTATAATCCAGGTTTTCTTACAGACACTTGTCTTAGAACCTGTTCACGTGGCAGATTCACCAAATTCAATGACAACATGAGAATAACATCCTCCTTGGAATGCCATGAAATCTGAAAGCCTGCTTTCAAGAATTTAGACCTCAGTATGGAAGCCAGAAAAGCAAGTATTTCTAAATATAGCTACAACATTAGGTTCCATAGGTACAATTTACAAATGCAAAGGAAAAAAAATATCAAAAGATCTTCCGAATTTTCATAAAATCCTACTAAAGAAGATTGCTCTTCTGTTAGCTCTCTCTACTAAAAGGGACAGCTCTCTAAAAACCAGAGATTCAAAATGAGTTGTGAACATCAAGTATTCTGTGGGAATACTATACATAGCGGTTCAGAGGTGATCAGACAGGATTCTGTATTTTCTCTGGAGAAGAAAGTAGTGATAAGAATGAAAATGTACCAATGTGTTTGAAAACCTTACTTTGATGCACAAACATAGTGCAGACTACACTGACTCATTAAGATGTCCAAACAATCTATTGTAGTTTAACATAGTTTTATTTAAAAATAAAACCATACACATTTCTTCAACTGGGGCACTTCAGATTAGGGATCTCTTTAGTCTTTTCTGGAGGGATTTAAAAAAGCTTTGGAGAAATCTTAAAGCTATGGAATTAGCCTGGTATTTATAGCTCCGTTTCCTAGCATGTTCTTTGAGCTTCCTAGGACATTCTTTTTCTCCATCTGCTGGTTGTTGACATGGTATAACCTTATATTTTGATTATGAAAACGTATAAGAATAAGAGCATTTAATTTTACATTTTAATGTAAAGTTCTGGCTTCATCTCAGGGCAAGGCAGCTACACTTTGCTACTACAATATAATCTAGGTCAAGAATGGTGCTGCATATTTTCTGATACAGATAACTGGAGTTCTATTGTTTAATTATGTCAAAATATATTACTACCAATTATGACTAATACTCCATATGAATCACACTGTCACAAAACGGTAATTTGCTTACCATTAAAATACTGTGCTTCCTATGCTGTTTCAATACAATCTGTTAAATCTAGGTCAAAAATGCTTTTTTCTTCTTTGTTCTGTTATCATAAAGGTCCACGTATGGGTGCACTGTCTATCTTGTACAAAGCTATGAATTGCTAAATTGTTTACCTTCCTATTCGGCACCAGTAAATGTTGAAGGTGCCTGCTGTGGTTCTGTTTAATTTTTTTTTTTAATATCGGCTCCAATCTTTTGTGTTATACTACTTGAAATACATTTTGCAACAAACTTGACTACCACAGCATAAAACTAGCAAAATAAAACCAAAGTTTCTCAGCCTAATAAATGCACTGATTAACTTTTGCATACTTACCTACATTATTCCTCATGGTCTTGCTTCTCGTTACCCTGGGGGTCTTTAGGCTTCTTAAAATTCTTGATGCACTTTCAGCTTTGCTTTAGATAGTCTCCTGTTTAGATCTTGAGAAGGGGCTATGTCCATTGAGGCTGGCTCCTTGTCTTACTACACCCCTCATCTGAGGAACTCATGCACCCCACGTTACACCTGTTGAGACAGTTGCATTATTTAGATTAAAGAATGAGCCAAATGTTTTTATTTCACTTTTCTTGGTTGCTTTGTAAGCCCTTATCCAATTACTTTGTAGTATAAACTGTAATACTATCTGCCTTTAAAGAAGGGTAGGATGGTTCTGACTGGAACTGATGAGGAAAAAGATACCTTTTACTACGTTATGGTGGTTCACTGTCCAGAAGAGCGAGGAGATTTCTATAAAAATGAGTATATGGATGCATACAAAAAAAGGTCAGTTCTTCAGACAACCCGAGTTGTACTGATGCATGCTAAACCCCTTCAAAGGCAAAAAGTCCAGGCTTTAGAGAGTTACCATACTGCAAATGGCCTTGGTTACGTAAAAAGTTCCACCAGTATTGTTGATGAGCTCTTAAATTAGTCTTTGCGCGGGTACACAGATACTGGTGAACCCCCAGCTGAAACAGAACCTGGGTTACTCCATGACATCTGCCTGTCACCGAGCCATTTCCTTCAGAATTGCCACCAAAATGTACCTGCGGTCCTCCGCTGGCTCCGAGGCAGCCAGCCTTCGACTGTGCCAGTTTCCATTTCTCTGACACTGAAAGGAGTTAACAGTCTTTGCAGGACTTTAAGTCAATTAATTAGTTCTTTTAGAGGTGAAATGGATTGGAGTTCATTAGGTTAAAGGCATATCCAAAAGAGTTAATGTAGGCCTTTAAAACGTTATACCTGAAAGCCCGAGGGCTCAGTCAGGACACAGTTAGGGATTACAAATACACGTTTAACAAATTCAGAATTATTGGGGATTTTGCTTTCTTTTTTAAAATACATCTTCAATTAAAATTGATGCAACATAGCCAACCAATGCTTTCTGAATCCTAAAGAAAGTCTAATGAATTTGTTCTGATTTACAGATCACGTTATCTAGAATCTCTTTTAAAGCCATTTGTTGTCATAGTAAAGGTCTCAGTTGTTGCTAAAACCTCCCCTAACAGAAAACCCAGTGATACAAAATGTGAACCAAAAATTTCAGATAAGCCAAACAAACAGGGTATAAGTGTGTTAGTCACGTAAAGTACGTTGGCTGCAAATACCAAATACAGTACTTACTATGATTATTAAAATATCTTAGTCAAGTTTATAAGCAAACCCTTTTTGCTTTCTTGGTGAGGACCTGCTGTTTGGCTTTCATTGTCTTTATTAGTACTGCTAATTTAACTGAGTTATCAGTTGCTCAGCACCTTCCCAATTTATGGGCAAAATTGGGGCACAGCATTTTGTAAAAATGGGTACCAACGAGTCTTGGTTGTTTCAGACTGCCTTTACCAACCCGCTACAGCCTTTCAGCAAACAGTTTTTTCATATGCAAACCACTTAGAAGAAAAATGCTTGACTCGCTCAAGTTCTTCCCCAACCAGTATCACTTTGAAAATTACATCCTGTAAAATTATGAATACAAGCTTAGATTTTCCTAAAGACTGGGGCACTATATGTTTAATGCTTCTGAGCATTACAGGGCTTACCTCTACTTAATACTGAATGCTTTTATGTATCTAAAATACTAACAAGGTACATCCAGTCCATAGAGATTATTAAAATGGTTAAAATAAAAACACAATAAAACATATGTAACAACAAAATTAGTATTATTGCTGTTAGCAAAGTAAAGCCTCTTCCCCTTAGTTGAAAGGGTTAAACAACTTTGTTGAACAAACAACACTGTGAGTTTATAAATAGAAGGAGTCATAAAGCTCTAAATACCGAATATATGTGCCTGAAAAACATTACTGCATTTTAGCAGGTGAAGAATTGGGGTATTCAATGGACAGAGCTGCAGTAGAGGTTACTGACAACAAAGTTGGACATCCTGTGAAAGGAGAACGATACAAATCTCACGGAGTTTGAGACACACTGAACTCTCTCTCGCTCCTGTGAAGCATCCACAAAACTCACAAGGTTGGGGTCTGACCAAGGGCCTCAGCTACCAGCTTCAGCTTATCAACAAACTGAATGCCAATGTTTTCTAAATTACTCCAGAAATTCTAAATCTTAAAATCTAACGTATAAATGGCATAACTTAAACATAAGAATTTCTTCTCCAATTGTAGAAATGCCAGAATTTTTTAACTGGTTTCTGCTGTATATAAGCTGCATGAAATACTTCAATGAATGAACGTTTTTACATAGGTCATTCATAAAATTATAGACACATAAGAATCCATGGCTTCACAACACAGCTTATCTTTACAGTAACGAAAGAAACAGAAAGATGATATAACCTACCATTAAGGAATTTGCATACAAATAAATTTTAGATAGTAAGTTCAGTATGGATATTACATTCTTTAGATAAAATTATTTATTCAAGTTTAAACACATTGAAAGGTATTGATAAGAGACATTTTTATGAAGAACTTCCCTTGAGCATATCACGCTAACCACAGTAAACACTGTAAAACTAATTTACTGGTAACAATTTCAAGAGATGGACAGAAGAGCCCCAAACCAAAACGAAAGTCATACTAGGGCTTAAAATAACTAGGTCATGTGGACAGTACTAAGGACTGAAGTAGCATCAGTAAAAGAAGCTTCTAATAAAGGCCTGAAGAAATCTACAGAAACACATTATCAAAATGAATTCAAATAAAATAACCTGATTTTTAACATCTAAATAAAATAGGTAACAACGAATGACAGAAATTGTCCATACTGAGATGGAAATGAGCATACAGCAATGGAAATGTATAAGTAAAGATGTAATTAAAGTTTCTGCTGAAAAAATGGACATTAATTACACATATGCCATTTACAAACTCACTAGCACCAAAATATTAGTTCCATAGAGACAGATGACCAGCTACAGAATACACCTTTATGAATGCTAAGCATAGACTACTGGTGATAATCAAAAGGCTCCTCTGTGGTGAGCCAAGAGAATTTTTGCGGCTAATTCAATAGGCTGTGCATTGCTTTTCCCCTCCTGAAAGCCTTGTTCTCATTCTTCTTTAAACCAGCCTTCCTATCTTTCTTTGCCTATTAGGAGCTACCGGTTTGCGTGATAAAGAATTAAAAATAAGCATTTGTAAAAAAACTCCAAAGGATTTTATTTTTCAATTAAAAAAATGGGCACTTGGCATTGAAAAAAGCACTTACGCTTCTGAAGGCTGCTATTTAATGTAAGAAGGTGATTGTCACAGACGGTCCTAGATGTTAGTAAATAGCACCGCACCACGCGTGAAAAGAGCAGTTTATCGTTCAGAGATAAGTACAGGACTTGCACGGTGGCCACAATATCTTTATTTTTCAATTGCATATATATCCGTAACAATAAACTTCCCAATGAGTTCTCACCAAGATGCAGGAATCTAATGGTAAATGTATTTCTGGGGAACAGACATCTGTTTTTTCAGTGCATGTGCTGTCTCATTCTCTTTGTGAGCTTTCTATTTACATAACAAGTCTGTGCTAACAGATTAAAAAAATCCTGTCCCCATCTAATCGCTTAAGATACATACAATATTCTTACAACTATGGTATTTGATGTATCTAAAATTAAAGATACTGTACTCTTCATAAGAACAAATGAAAAACGCCAGAAAATGGTCTTCCAGTAACAGAAACAAACTCAGGAACTTTTCGGTTGCGTGCTGTCACAAATGAGTAGTGAAAGAGAATGGCAGTCAGCCAGTTCTCTTTTGTCTTCAGGTAGGTTTTAAATATGTTTCTGCTAAACCAATCAACTTGATTATTGGCTGGTCCTCAGGTTATTCTTCCCATTTACCCTGTGGCATAACCGAAAAACACTCCTCCAGAAGAGTTAAATGCAAATCAGAGCCACAGGCTCCATGCTGGAAAATATTGGCAAAAGCTTAGAGACCCGTTTACAAGCATCCGGTCTTATTTTGTCCGATTTTATTTTCAACAATTGCTATTTTTATTTTGTTAAGTGGAAAAATCACACAAAATTACATTCAATAGTTGCATCGTCTTCCATAATACTAAAACCACAGTATCACTAATTTCTAGTGGTGGCACTATATTACCACCAGATAAACAACGCTGCCTATAAGCCCACCGTTATTTTCTGACACATCAAACAAACCAGAAGAAACGATTTTGAAATTTGAAATCACTGTGTTGACTATCCATACGTATGTGACAGGAAGAGTGGCAAGAGAGAATTCACCTACCTCAAATCAGGAAGACTGGGGGAGGTAATCCACGAGGTTTTGGTGGGTCTCTGAACTTTTGGAAAGAATTAGAGAAGTGCTGTATGTTCAAGTCTTTATGTTTCTTTGCCTGTTTTGTTGCGATAAAGCCGCTTCTTCCTGCAATAAAATACATGTTGTACTAAAACAAGATTTGCAGAGAGACAAGTTATCAATACCTGTGCTCCACGTAGACTGCACAGCTTCTCGAACAGACTGCTTCACTACACAAAAACCAGGGGAACATTCAGAAAAGCAAATGTTGAACAAAACTGGTGAGTTTACCTAGGCACTCTCAGTAGTCAGTGAAGAAAGGCAGAGTCCAAAGTGTGATTTAAAATAAATTAACCTAATCTGATCCCAAATACAGCTGTATTCTGAACTGCCCTCTAGAAGGATCTCTTTTTCTTTGTTGAACACAAACACAAAATCAGAAGAAGGCCCTACTGTCCAAGAGTCGGGTCCAAATTGGGCTATATCCTCCACTGCTTTATACTTCCGCAGAATTTAAAGCTACAGAAATAGAGCCCGCCCAGCTGGAGAATGGCTAAAAGGACTTTTTTAATGCGATATTCTTGAGAAGTTCTACCATGAAACTTCAGAGAACTAAAACTGTAAAAAAAGATGCCCAGTTTTGCTTTTTTATATCTAAATTATATACGCATGTCTCTATACACGCTCACACGCATACACATGTATATAAATTACCATAAAAATCCCAATGTAGCTTAGATGCCATTGAAAACAGATTTTAGACTTGTAGGCATTTTTCCCTAAAATGCCTCGTAGATTTTTCACCCAAAACAAGCGCAGCTACAACTAATTCTGTGACTTGAACGTGTGATGGAGAGTCACGAACTCAGCCTAACCAGAGCCTCCTATTTAATTTTATTCTTATAGCCAGCATAAACAGTGAGTGAAAATATCTTTGCATGACTACGCTTGGACTAACTACAGGGAATCACGGGCAGGATTTTCAGGTTTCGCCAACGTAGACCCAGAACCTTGATCAATCCAGAAGACCTGGCTTAAATCAGGGCTCTGTTCGCTCCTCAGCAGAAAGCTTGAAAACTGTGGGGACACCTGTTTTTTTCCTTACTTCTTCATTTTCCTGGGACCCTTCTTGAGGAGGAAAACCCCTACGTGTAGCCCCCCTTACTCAGGTTAGAGGGCACAACTCAACCCTCTGCTAAAAGGCTGCTCCTGCTCCAGGCTGCGGGTGGGTGCTGCTCCCTCTCCTGCGCAGAGGCTAACGCGGGTCCAGTGAATCAGATAAGGGAGCCGATTTGTGTATTTCTGCTGGATTAGTCTTAACCTAGATCGGTTCCCTAATCTCTGTGGCTGGAGGAATGCTCGTGCTGGGCTAGACGCTTAGGAAGGAGTGGCACGTGTACAGGAATGAGTAACTCGAGGTGGAAGGAACAGCAGCGAATTTGGCACATGCCAGCCCAAAGCAAAGTGCTTGGGGAAATTCAGTTTGTTGGCTTGTTTATTTTATTTTAGAGTAGCGTAGTATTGAAAATACTTTCTTATCTCCTGCTTCCACAGGAGGACCTCAGTATATTTCATTGTTTAAAAAAAAGCAATATTTAGCTGTCTACATATTCAAAATGTATGATCCTAATTCTGATTTTTAACTGTTACGATACCAAAGTGCAGGTAGGCACGCCTAAAAAAAAATCTGCTTTGAATACCTGACTAAAGCCATCACAAAGCTGTGGGAAATAATGATCTTGCTTCCTTACTGATCAGAATTCACGTCTATTATCCGAATGTTTGCCAGACACGGTATCTAGAGAAAATGAAGTTAAACATAACGGATGACGGAAGAAAACAAGAAGCAAATATCCTACCTTCCCAGACTACCTTTGCATGAACGTATGGCCTCTTCCAAGTATACTGTTCTTTTGTATGACAAGTTTGCCATATTAATAACACTTCAAAAATGCATTTTAGCTGCCTAACAACATAATATACCAAGTGAAAAAAACATTAAAGCTAAAAGAAATACAATAACAACAGGCAGGTCTTTCAGAGAAGCCAATTTAAAAATTAGCTATAGCTATAAGGCTAACATACTAACACATTTCTTTTCCTAACGTGACATATAGCTATAAGGCTAACACACAAACATATTTATTTTATGTATGTGATATATAGCTACAAGGCTAACATACTAACATTTTTCACAGATTTGGCAACAGTATCGTTTGAGTGGATGTAGCTTTGAACAGAGAAGATGTAAGAAGGGATACTATCTATTTTTTTTGGTCTCCAGTTACAGGGGAAAAAAAGAAATGGAGTTTTAATTTGCAAGAGGAGAAGATTAGAGACATCAATTTAGTCAATAGTCTCAATCCTATAAATCCTGCATATCTGATACTTTCACAAAGAAAGTGACAAGTACTAATAATATATCTTACAACCATGAAAAGACTTTTCTTTTAGAAAAAGCCTTGGTTTTGACAGGAAAGGTGCATGCCACTATTCAGAAACAGCATACATGCAGTCTTCACCCCGCAATTTAAAAACGGAACGAAAACAATCAAATTGACAAATAGATCAGTTTCCAACTTTGAAGAAAATCACTCCCATGTACAACCCTGGGTAATAAAGAAGTAAGCACAGTGCAGGCCCGTGTACCATAGCACTCGTCTTACCTAACTGCTGGTTGCTATGGCAAGCATTTGCCTGTATTTTGTACGTTAAACAGTAATATGTTTTCTGCTTCCTTGTTCTTGATATTTTGATGAAGTTGATACTCAAGATTTGGACCTGTAAGGTATGGAAACTGAAGGTTCTCTCAAATAATCACACATTCCAATTTATTTTGGTTTTGTGAAAACATCTTACAATTAAAAATTAATGAATAATTTAAAAATTATTTTCATTCATCTGTAACACAGCATTTTAAAAAACTTGTGATTTATTTCCATTAGCTACTTTGCATATCTGTTGTACATGCATTTCTATTTTCTAGCTCACAATGGAAATGTAATCTACTTTTCTCCTTCACTGATCTTTAATTTAATATAAAGATAACTGTGAAACTGATGAGAACTGAGATGATAAACAAATAATTTTAGTTCTGTATAATACCAATTTGTCTTTTCCCCTCCTTTTTTTCCTAAACAAATGTTGTTAGAGGTACAAAAGAATGCATTAGTAAAAAATTTATCTAGTCATTACTGCTGCAAACTAACAAATAACCGAATTTCTTTCTGTAGTTGTCTCTACCTGAAACACAGTGGTATTTCAAAAGGTGCGTAAGAGCCAGCCATCAGTACAAGAGCCATTCTAATCAGGAGAGGACAATGTTAATCCGTTTTCTTCTTGATTTCAGTGGCTAACATAAAGCCTTAATGCACAAAATATAAATACCCAAAAGTGAACACATTTGATAATTCCAACAGCAGAGAGAAACAATTCTTTTCCCACCCCAGGGGTCCCCACCAGACCAACTGCAAACTCAGCTGTCATCCACTGAAAAAAGAGCCATGACAAAACTCTGTAATAGTCAGTCACTTAAAAAAAAATTAAAAAAAAAAAATTAAACAAAAAGGAAAAGAAAAAAAGTCTTTTTCTTTTGATACGAATGTTGTCTTCCACTATCAGCAAATGCACACACTCCTCTTTTTCTTCCCACACATGAAAATAAAGAATTTGTAGATGGCTTCATTTGTTTGTTGCATCATATCTTGACAATGGAAACTAGTGAAGAGAATTTGTCAGGGCGGTCAGTAGTCCAGTATTATGACTTTTAACCTCTTCTATACATCGTAATGTATACGACTTGCAGAAACAGAGTCCGAAATGCATATTTACAAATTGCTTAAAGGCCAAAACAAATCTTGTATGCATTTTATTTACATTAACGTACATTCTTTTTGCACTGCTTGACAGGACACACAGAAGTCGCCCTGCAGACAGCTGAACCCAGCTTTGCTCCTGCCCCTCCAGCCGCTTGCGTGCTTCCACACTGTGCTGGAACCCGTCCTTCGCTGACAAGGCCTAACTGAACACACCAGTTACGATTCAGATTATTTTATATAAAAATATTTGTGCTGACACCAAGATGGTAAGCTCTTCTGTTCCTCTAAGAATATGGCGTAAGCAGCTGAAGCACTGTACAAATACTTGAATAAATATACCAACAGCATAAGAAGCAGAAGAAACGGATACCTTGACTTCAAGATTAAACTCTTATCCAAAGCCTCAAACTCATTAGGGAAAGAAGAAATTTAAAGCAGCAAGCACACCAACAGTTTATACTGTTGCTTCATGATACTTTATCATCACATAATAAAGTGCCTTCTTTTAGACGAGACATTATGCCATTGTTTAAAATTAAATCCTCCAAAAAGAAAATAACATAAACTTTTCTAAACTATGTTACTTCTTATTTAAAAATTCTTGGCGCAATTCTCCGTAACTGGCAACTCTCATGCAGGCCAAATGCTGCCACGGCAGTTGACGGGAGGAGAACTCCACGACTCTCCGCATCAATTTCCTTCTGGTCTGGACTTAGTCTGCAACCAATGCTGGTGGCAGAGAAATCTGTTTTCTGCTAAATCTGAAATATTACCTTGTACCTCTGAAGTTCATACGGAACGGAATCACCCCACCCAGGAACACAAACACCATCGCACGTAAATGTTTTTTGGTGTTACTGCTCAGCTATGAGATAACTGGAAACTCTTAAGGATGCTAAGAGAGAAAAGAAGGAAATAATAAAAAAAAAAAAGCTGTTGCTTCACAATCTGTTCATCACTAAACGTTTTAAAGAGGAATTACGTTAAGGACGGTTAGGGAATAGCTTTCACCTCTACTAACTGCAGAGTCAATGGTACTAACATGCTGAATTTTACTCTGTTTATTGAGTGATGTGACCAACTTCATCACCGTAGCACTCTCACTTCCCATATTCTTTGCTTCTATCACCCCTCTATGGCCAGAGGGTGTTAATCTCCCAGTAAAACGATAACCAAAGTCATCATACACAGAGGTTTCACTGCTATTATCTCCACAGTGCCTTACAATGTGTTAAATGCTGTCATGCTACGGAAAAGCCTGGATGGTGTGTAGTACAGCAAGTATCCCACCTGAAACTGGAAAGGCTGAGAAAGTTCAAAATAAATCCAGCCTGTCTGAGAAGCCGTGGCAGTCCAGGCAAGTTTCCAGTGACTGGAAAAGGGAAAACATGGAGCAGATCCCCCTGGAAGCTGTGCTAAGGCACGTAGAAAATAAGGAGGTGAGTGGTGAGAGCCAACATAGCTTCACTAAGGGCAATTCATCCCTAACAACTTTGGTGGCCTTCTACAATTTGGTTACAGCGTTGGTGGATAAGGGAAGAGCAAATGACATCACTATCTGGGCTTGTGCAAAGCATTTGACACTGTCCCACACGACATTCTTATCTCTAAATTGGAGAGATGTGGATTTGACAGATGGAGCCCTCCATGGATAAGGAACCGGCTGGCTGGTCGCACACAGAGAGTTGTGGTCGGTGGCTCAGTGCCCAAGTGGAGACCAGTGACGAGCGGTGTTCCTCAGGGGTCGGTATTGGGACCAGCGCCCTTTAACGTCGTTGTTGGTGACATGGACAGTGGGATCGAGTGCACCCTCAGCGAGTTTGCCAACAACACCAAGCTGTGTGGTGTGGTTGACATGCTGGAGAGAAGGGATGCCATCCCGAGGGACCTTGACAGGCTGGAAAGGTGCATCCGCGTGAACCTCATGAAGTACAACAAGGCCAAGTGCAAGGTCCTGCACATGGGTCGGGACGATCTCAAGCACGCATACAGGCTGGGCAGAGAATGCACTGAGAGCAGCCCTGAGGAGAAGGACTTGGAGGTATTAGTGGATGGAAAAGTGAACATGACCCAGCAACGTGCGCTCATAGACCAGAAAGCCAACTGTCTCCTGGGATGCATCAAAAGAAGCGTGATGGTGCTTGGAGCAACCCGGTCGAGTGGAAGGTGTCCCTGCCCACGGCAGGGGGGCTGGAACTAGATGATCTTTCGGGTCCCTTCTGACCCAACCATTCTACAAGTCTATGATCAATTTACTGGGCGAAGGAATTTCATTTTACTACGCAGCATGTACCACGCTGCCTGCTGAAGGCCGCCTCCTTCACCATCGAGGAATATTCATCATTGAGTTTCCTCTAAGTAGTTCTTTCAAACTGATGTTGCTACTAATTAGTACTACTAATTGTCCAATTCATTCATAAAGTATCAGGATGGTATTTTAATAATCCCCTGACACAGGCCTCCTAAAGCAGAATTCAGTTTCTGGAATTCTAATTCTATTCTTGCTAAGGTTAATAGATGGTTTCCCACTGAGTTTAATGTAATTCACATTGGATCACTACTGAGTCTATATTTATATAAAATGCCCTACTATTTGAATCTGTTTGATCATTTTAAAAATACCCACCTTATTTATTCATAGACAGAGGTCAAAATTCTATAAAAACTTATCCTAGGATCGAATAATTTTTCAGAAATTTTTCGACAGATTTTATGAAGTCTGTTTTTAAGGTATTTCTAAGTACCACGGTCCTAAATCATCAAACATTCCTCTGTTTTTTTGGAAATATGTATCACCTGCTGCAAGTAGCATTAAGGCCAGACAGAGACATGAAATAATATTAAGCTGCCTTAATGACAAACGTACCAAATGTCGCTGGGGAAAAAAAAAGTACCCATCCTCTTAAAAGGCTAATAAAACTCACTTCTTCATTGCAAGGTTTTCTGAAGCCTTATGAGATTGTGAAAAGGCGAGAGATGAGAAAAATGCCTCAGACAATAGTTAATGTATAAACATATCTAAGACCTCACAATGTCTTCCCGGATTTACTAATTTGGAACTTTTATGGTGATCTTGGGCAATTATTGATACATACATCATGTATTGTTCTGGCCACTGCTGTGATCATGAATATAGTTATCCTCGCTGCAGAATTTGACAAAGCCAAAATTTTCCCTGAAACCACATTTTGAACACCAATCCATTTTGAAACTTTAAAATAAGAGTATCTATATAATATTTTATATAAATAAAGAATATGCATATTATATATTTATGCATATTATATAATTACACAAAATAAAAATAGCCTAAGCCAAGAATCAAAAAAAAAGGTACAGAAAGCTGGCAAGAAGAAAACATAATTTTAATCCGATTACTCTTAGAGCAAAAAATTTTAACTTTTTATCCACAGAAAATTGATTTGACAACATCCTACTGTCAACGAGAAAGCCATTCATAAAAGCGCAAACTCCGGGCTGCCCTCCGACGAGCTTCTGCAGAGCAGGTCAGCAGTCAGCACTGCAAACCTGCCAGAATCCTTTCAGCTTGCGAGTCCGAGAATGCCGTGCTGGACAGGCCGTAGAACCCATGCTCCCGAGCATGTAATAAAGGGACGTCTAGAGACGTCATCAAGCTTGGTGGGTATACCTCAGTTCCGCTAGTTTGTTTCTGACGCAGGAGCAAAGCAAGAATCCTCCTGCATGACTCCCCTTCTGGCAGAAGCAGCTTTGATGCCTTCAGGGCTTTTGCTGGAAAGCTCGTTCCTGCACTCTCTCACCACCAACTCCTCT
The DNA here is from genome assembly GCA_026212715.1 of Elanus axillaris. NCBI lineage: Eukaryota > Metazoa > Chordata > Aves > Accipitriformes > Accipitridae > Elanus > Elanus axillaris. The sequence goes on along the minus strand of JANZLQ010000001.1, from coordinate 50,803,665 downwards.
TGCTCCTTCACTTTCTCCTCTCCTCACCACACTGGGATCTTGGATCTGATCCCCCACTATGTCAAGCAGACAACCTGCACTCAGTACAGTCCTGAAAGTCTTCCTCATCTCCTGCTCAAGCCCTAACCACGGTGACGCACCTCATCCTGACACCAGCTGAACTCTCTCTTGCTACCCATACCGTGGCTGCGAGTCTCAATTTCTTTAGCATCTCTCTGTGGAGTCTCATCAGGGCAAAATTTGTCCCAGCGTACTTCTTCAGCCCTCACCCAGTTTAGAGAAGCATAGTAAGGCAAGCGCGCACCTTCCTCCAGGGAGGCTGCTGCTGATGTTAGAGCTAACCAGAGAGAGCTGCAGCCGGCGAAGAACACGGCTGATGGGTATGGTCATAGGCTAGTTGAAGCTAGTGATGGATATGGAAGCATTTCTAGTCACATAAGACTTTTTCAGTTAAAAATCTAAAACCAGACAAACACCTAAACTGGTAGTTTGTGCGTGCAAAGCAAGGATGAAGACAGTTCTCCTAATCCACACCTATTCCACGCTTCTTTCCTGGCACTACGGAACCGTTCTCCCCAGAAGCAGGCTGGACCTCAGCAGCCCCACCGCCTTCCCATGGCCAGAAGCACACCCATCTCCCCACCAACACGAAGAACTCCCACCCTAGAGGTAAAATTTCAGCCACATGACAGAGTACTTCCAAGCAAACGACCACGCAATCCACAACAGTCTCACCAGCAGACTTAGCATAGGTCACTGGTCGGATCTCCTGACGTCACAAAAATCAGGATGACCAAACCCAAGCCTATTTCCTTAAAGCAGGATGCCATCCGGCTGCATTCGGCGAGCTACGAGGTTGTCAGTGTTAACGTAAGAGTTTTAGGGAGGTAGCAGGTAGGGCTGCCTTGGGACCTGGGCATCCGTGGCGTTTTCTGCCACACCATCCTTGCTTTCTGGCAGGCTGTCTCATTGCGGTGGATTGTAATTGGAAAAAAACCATAAATCAAATTCACTGGCAATGATTGCAGTATTAGCTACAGCTGACATAGACAAAGCATTACATTACACATCTCCTACAGCAAGTTGATCACAAGAATCATCCGATAGTGGTAAGTTAATTAGATTCTGATACTTAGTTCAATATCCTAGCACAGATACTCAAGCATGAACTCAGCATTTGCAGTACTGAAAGACAGTTGGTGTAAGGCTACCAGGGAGGCATTAAGGACTTTTGCTACCCAGTTCTTAATCACTGGGAAAAAAAGAGTAATTCCCAGACCATCACATAAATGGCTACTGATACCTTTACACTCAAAACCAGCTGTTTGACCGATTTGTAACTTTTTTCTTTTTGCAGATGACTACAAAAAGAGTTTTCTATCTTCCAATTCCTTTTTTTAATGCAGCACTTTGCAATACAGAATTACGCAGGCTCGAGAATAATGAGTGGACAGAGGCATGTAACTGGTTTATTGGTCTGGTTTGCACACTTTATTATGCAAAACAGAAGTGGTAATTTTTACCTGATAAAATACCATGTTGTTTTTACTCTGAGCAATTCACCAACAAGAAAGAAGAAGGCAGATTCCCAAGCTAAAAATTAAAGGTGCCAATGTATGACAAAGTGTCATGTCACCTAGTTAAACTGCAAATGAAAAACCAGAAAAAAATCATGCTGTTAAAAACTTAAAATAATTTTTCAGAAAAAAACATTATTACGCAGCATCACAAATTTACTATCCCTTTGGTTTATTGAGATAACCAAATACCTTCTGGGGGAAGATGATGAAAACAGAACTAGGAATAATTGCCTTAGCAGGCCCCCCCTGAGAACACGCTCCCCACCATCAACACTTCTACAAATTTAGATGCAATTTTTTATTATCAAGGGCAACAAGAAAAGCTTCTATAGGCATGTTGGTGATAAAAGGAAGACTAAGGAAAATCTGGGCCCTCTCTGGAAGGAAATGGGCGATCTGGTTACCTGGGATATGGAGGAGGCTGAGAAAGTCTAATGACTTTTTTGCCTCAGTCTTCACCGGCCAGTGCCCCAGCCGCACTGCCCAAGATGCAGAAGGAAAAAGGGAGGGACTGGGAGAATTAGTTAATTAATTATGCTAAGGCACATGGAAAATAAGGAGGTGGGCGGTGAGAGCCAACATGGCTTCACTAAGGGCAATCCGTCCCTAACAACTTTGGCGGCCTTCTACGATTTGGTTACGGCGTTGGTGGAAGAAGCAGAGTTGTTGTCAATGCCCCGTCCCTGGAAGCGTTCCAGGCCAGGCTGGATGGGGCTTGGAGCAACCCGGTCGAGTGGAAGGTGTCCCTGCCCACGGCAGGGGGGCTGGAACTAGATGATCTTTCAGGTCCCTTCTGACCCAACCATTCTACGAGTCTATGATACATTTACTTGGCGAAGGAATTTCATTTTACTACCCAGCATGTACCACGCTGCCTGCTGAAGGCCGCCTCCTTCACCATCGAGGAATATTCATCATACACAGTGTCATCTGGTCTAATTTCATGAATGTATTTTTTCCTTCTTCACAGAAACGCGAGCTAAGTGTCCCAGTTCCTTCATTCTTAGCATGTTTTTACGCTATCTGCATTTAGGGTTAATGTAAGAGAAAGTTTCTGACCCCTGAAGCTTGTTTCCTCTTCTGTACTTGTAAACTTCTCTAATTCTAAGGTATGATGGCTGGTAGGAAGGGGTTAATGGGAGCTTCCAGATGACAGAATTCACTTCCCAAAGAGAGTACCGAGACATCTGTTCAAGGAGAAAAAACTTTAAATTCCTACTGAATTACGCTAGATTGAAATTGATGGGACAATCGGATCCCCTGGCAGCTACTAATCTGGTAGATAAAAAGATTTCTATTCAAACCAGTGCTGAGATACTAACGGTGAGCTGAAGCCTAAGGATCAAAGCACATCTTCATCTTAACGCAAACTTGCTTTAAATTTGACAGCTGTAAGAGTACACGTCCCAAATTGTTGGAAGCAGTGCTCAGTGGCCCTGGTCGGACACATAATAAGCCAGACATGCCAGGTCCAGCTATTTGGACTGCTTGATCTGCCAACCGCCTGCACCTGAAGTGGGGAGCAGAGTGGCGAGACAGCAGCGTACGGCAGATGGAACTCAAGCCACCTATTGGGACCTATACGCCATCTCCCTCATCAGGAAACCAGAAACTGCAGGCGCCTGGGCACGTACTTCATGTAAAAACTTCTTCCTTACCTTACAACACATGTAAGTTGATGCTCCTTGAGACAGCCTCCCCTGTATTTCAGTATTTTTGAGCTCTTAACTACTAAAAACTGATCCAAACCAAGCAGGTGCATGCCTGACAAAGTAACGGAATGGGTGCGCTGCCTTCAGAAAGCACTCATGGCCGAAAGTAATTGCATACGTGAAGAATTTGATTAGATTCTAAAAATGTCTTTCAGGGGATGGCAGTACGTAGCTATGTCAATGGAGAAATTTTCAGTCAGCCTTTCTGAGCATGTGAATGTGGAAAAATGGGGCAAACACACCTAAACAAAAGTTGGGACCTCAAATAACCATGTAAAATTCTACTTTTACCTTCACTTTGGATTAGCAAGATGATCCGCAAGTGTGATGAACAGGCTCTTCACTTGAGGATCTAAAGACCTGCGGTCTTACCTTAGTGTAAGAAGATGTCAACAAAACATGGTCATACATAAAGACACAAAATTAAGCTATTATATAAAATGGCAATGCGCGCTAGCGCGTTAGGAAATACCTATTTTAGCTACTGCTCAATTTCAGAGAACAGATGGAAATATTTAAAGTTTGGGCAACAAAAGTTATTTCTTAATAATTCAATTTTTTTTTAATAATATGAAGATAGCCCAAAACCCAGGTAAGAACGCCTTTAATTCTCTGTGAACTGAGATCTGTGCAACCTAATGTCGATAGTTTAACACCCCAATCATTAGTGATAAGATTTTAAACAGCTGAAAAGAGTCTTCTGCTCTATGGCATCATCCAAAGTTTCAAGTAGCCTCATAATATATTAAATGGGGAATATACTCTTCTTGACATTCTGTGTTAGCAGGTACAAATAACAGCGTTCAAGTCTTTCCTCAACTCCAGTAGCTACAATCTTTTTGAGGGTTACGTTCTTGAATGCTTCTAGTAACACGTACCACGCCAAAAGTTTTGGTGCTAGGGAAAGTGACTCCCCTTACACACAAACCAAGAGTTTCAGAGGAAATTTTGAAAGAAAGCCTGATGTACTTTCAAAAAAGCCAACGCAAGCACTATTAAAATTAGCCTCCAAATGTGTTGTTACAATGTGAAATGCCTAACTAAGCCACAATACAGAATACGAACATTACTAAAAAAGTCACAACGCTGTAAAAGTTCACATGTATAATAGCTGTTACTAAGTGGAATGACTGAACTAGTAATTTTTAAGTAGGGGTCCAAATAGTCAACACAAACCACATACCGTCTTCTGAATTATTTATTTTTTTGAACTATAAACATGTCCTCTGCTAAACTACCAAAATTAAGAATCTACTCATGCAGCTAGATCCTCATCTTGCATACCAGGCTTCGCTACGAAGCAGCGTAAATTTACTCAGGATAAGAATTTATCCTAAACCACACAACACTGTAGCAAATGGAAACAGTCAAATCATTTGCCTATAACTACTGTAGGCCAGCCCAACTAAGCACACTAAGGTAAATAGGGTAAACTAAGTTTGTACTTCAGCACCTTCAAGTATTTTAGGCAGCAGATAGAAATGAGCAGTTTAAACCAAGGTTTTTCTTTAAACAGACTTTTCGTTTAGTCTCCCAAAGAAACCTTAAATACAGAAGATATGAATGCACCTGCACAGAAACAACACTGTACCCTAGAACTCCTCATATTATCATCAAGAACTGTTGTTACACCCACGTACCAAAATATTTTATACCCATATTTCTTCCCACTTGATGTAACCAAGTCATTTTGCGGCAGAGTTAATCTGGCAGCACCGAGTCAAACTATCCTTTCTGCTTTTTCAATTTTATCCATTGTCTTAGTCCATATACAAATCCCACAGCGAACTCTAAATTTGTTGCAACTGCACACTGAATGGTAGCCTAGGCCCTTGCAAACACCAGTCTCAAAGCTGAAAATAAAAAAATTTATGTACAAGTATTGAAGAGCACAAGTCTGTTGAAGCAGTCAGATTTCACACTGGTCTTCTGAATTCTTCTCTGCTGAACCCCACAGTCCTGAGCTTTACTAATTGCAGAGTATTTAGCATCTCTGTATTAATTTTGCAGATACGTTGGATAGAAACGCATTTTTGTAGCATGCTCTCCAGATGCCACTTATCAGCAGAGAAGACTAACACAAAAAAAACCAAACCAAAAGGAATAGAAGCTGATTTTAATCTCTGCTTTCAAATTTTTGTGCAATCAGCAATAGAAGAAGACTTGGAGACTGCCATGGATGCAACTAGGTGTTCTCATACTGAGAGGTACATCTAACATACCTCCAGAGCAAAGATTTTCTCTGCCCAGAACGACTACAGACACAGGCAGGGACTGTCACCCTATAAAGACAGTCTGAGATACGGGAGTTTTGAGAAGCTAAGGTAAACTAAAAAGCTGAAGAGGTAGCATTTTCTCATTTTTTTTCTTTCCCACTGTTAAAGAGAGTAGCACTTTCTAAAAACTTAATCCATGAAGCTTTTTGGAACTATAGCAAGATAATTTAACACATTATGCTACTATGTAGTTGAGGTCACACATACTGATATTCATGTTTTGCATGAATTTTGAATATCCTTAGCATTATGTTATTTGACATTCATGGAATCAACTCAGGTTAAGCCAAATGGCAAGATACTGCGTCTGGTTGTATTTTAGTAGCTGCAACACTGTGAGCTTAGCAAGGAATTCAGGACTTCAGGTATTCTGTATTATTGCAAAGGCACTATAGGTACATTTACATGCAGTAACTATTATATCAAGAGAAAAGTTATTCAGTGATTTACAGGCATAGCACTTGTGCTTAAGCACAATTATCAACTCTGAAAGCCATCAATTTGTTTTTTTCTTTCTTCTTTTTAGCTGGCACTAGCACAAGAAGCTCTGGCATGGATGGTTTTCAGTTTGCACACATTTAAAACCAGTGTTGACTTCCTGGGACAGCTGATTTAAAATTGCCGTGTTCCCTTCAACTGAGCAAGATTTACAAGAAGGCCATAAAGATTTCTTGTACTATTAACTGTTTGATTTCCAGCACCCTAGAGCAAGGCTAATTTTCTCTTTCCGCTATATACTGAAGTGACTTTCTCAAATCAAGGAAAAATCTAATAGGACTTCCTTGAGGCCGTGCGCCTCCTCTCCTCCTCTCTATCCCATATACACCATAAGCACAGATACCCCAGGATTTCTCCATGGCAAAGCACAGTATTTCTTTCAGGGGGCTGGCTGGACAGCCATCTATCTGCTTCCTATCCTGGAAAGTATGCGAGATTTCAAAACTTTTTTCACTACCCCAGGGTCCCTGGTCCGGCAGCTCAGAGCTCAGACCACTGCTCGGGTCCGAGCCTTTACAGCCAGCAGTGCCCTGGAGTGAGGCTGAAGCACCACGAGAGCTCCCCAGGGAAGTGGTGGAGTCGCCATCCCTGGAGGGATTTAAAAGGTGGGTAGACGTGGCACTCAGGGACGTGATTTAATGGTGGACTTGGCAGCGTTAGGATTATGGGTGGACTCAATGACCTCAAAGGTCTTTTCCAACCTAAACAATTTGATGAAGTGCTGATGAAATTGATGGCTGAGACCAAGCGACCTGCATCCTTGCCCAACCAAAAATCTAGCCAAAGAACAGTGATTTTAAAATACTGCTCATAGAAAATGATATGAGAGAGTGAAGGAGAAGAAAGAAAAAAAGGAAGGAAAGAAAGAGAAGCACGTGAAGCTATGAGAAAGAACTGTGAGTACTGTACAATGATACGCACATATTTTTGGATACGAGAGGGACAAGCGTTTTGTCCTGCTAAACCACAGATGCCTGCTGCACCCAAGATCGTTTCTGCAGACAAATCCTGATCTTGAGATTAAACTGTAAGCAGAGGATACAAGGACTCACTCCTCTCTCCCAGTCCCTCAAAGACATCTCCACTGCTCTCCCTGAGGATGGACAGTATTGCCCAGCAGTTTCATACACCTCAGAGCACACAGAAAGCCAAGGCACTACATCGAGGACAAATTATCTGCTCTTTGCATGCCTGTGCAACTTCAGAAGCTTGATGCTGTTTAGCAGTTTTGGGTTTTTTTCTTCTCTAATTATCAACTTATACATTCTCTGAATTTCCTTTTTTTTTTTTTTTTTTTGTTAAGTAGCTGTTATATTTTTGGATTTAATAAAGTGCCAGGGTTATAACACAATTGTGAGCTTATTTTTTGTTTTTCAGAAGGGACAAAAAGGAACAGGCATCCAATTTATTTTTGGTATCGTTTCGCTTAACAGCAATGCTAAACATACTCTTCCATTTTTTTTGCGTAAAATGTGATACTGGTGTTCAGGTGCATACTAACAGTTACCAGATAGCTCTCTGGAATGTTAATTTTATTTCAACAGAAACATTTGAAGCGTAAATAGTTTACAAAATGAGAAAGCAGGATGAAATTATAACAGCAACCAGAACTGACAGCATACGATGCTAAGGTAAAATATTTTCTAAAATGCCCAAGTAATACATCAGATTTCTCTGCCTCCTTAGTAAGGACTCATTCCACCTCTTCCTGCTCTCCCTGCTGCCAGCCCCATTTCCCTTCGCATAGGAAACAATTCTTCAAACTGTGGAAAATGAGCTGAAAGTCTATTACTTCTAACATCGTCATCGGTAATTACCTTGCTTTAGCATCGCATATATATTATGCTAAACTCACCATGCGCTGTTACTACTGGGCAGGTATCACTCCAAGTCTTGCAGCCCAGGTGTGACGCTTCCTCCCGCCCCTCTAACCATCCCGTGCATGACCTATGGATACCCAACTCCTGCGGTTCCCTACCTTTAACAGGGTGAAGTTATCAGTTATTAAGCTTCTTTCAGAAGCATTCTTTGGAATGCTGCAAAACCTGGTATTTCTTAAGCACCTAAGGAGTACAAGTTTTCCCAAACTGATTGACTCAGTTTTATCTCCTCCTGGACACACACTGATACATTGCACAATGGAAACTTGCAGTTTCTGTCAAAAGCCTCGGCATAATCTGGGACTTGAAGCATTGAGAACCGCTGCCCACACCATGGAAGTGTCCATCATAAAAGCACCAGCTGTTGATGTCCTACTGTCAGATGCTATATTCACCACCACACTAGTGAAACATCCAAACAGTACTTCACACAGAATGGAAACCTCCTCCTGGTGAGTCATCAGGACTTTTTTTCCTTTTTTTTCCCCGCACCAATATGGATCAGAGTAAACGAACAGACATGCAGGAAAGCTCTCCTCCTGCATCCCAAATCTCTAAAGCCATTTTTGGACTTGTGCGCATGAACCACTGAAACAACAACAGATGAACAGACAGCTTGATTCCTGAAAAGGACTGGCCAAAGGCCTTAAATCTTGTACTTCTGTCAAAATACATCCAAAGATATCATATGTTAAATCTACTGAAAGCTGACTGTTAAAAACTTAAATCAACCTAATTAGGTAGACAGCTAGCCCTACCATTCTTTATTACGGAGTTACAAAATGACAAAGGTAAAAAGCATACAGGCTCTAGAGATCACCAACATTTGCATTTGAAACTACACCAAGATCATGTATCTGAGAGTGAGGTGAGTGAATATTAGATAAAATGCAAGCTCTTCTAATGTTCAAAGACTGCCTTGAAGGTGTAGCACGTTTTTAGCTATTTTAGCATATTTTCTTTAGAAGCCCAGATTAGGTTTGGGTTTGTATCGTACTAAATACTTTCAAGACTTGGAAGCAAAAGAGTCAGCATTCTCTGCTTTCAGAAATACTTCTGTATTTTGTTTTACTGTCAAGCCTTGAACTGCAGCGGACAAGGACAAGCTCAGGGTATGCCGCCTCCGTAGGGGTGGCTGGTCAGGAGGGAGCAGTGCATGAAGACAGGTAAGCGAAACCTATCTGAAAACGTGTACTTTAAGTACCTAGCGGTAAAGGATTGTCCGTGCAGTCTTTAAACATCTCGTGTCGGCAACTGCATGGTCAGACACCAATTTCTGGAGAGCTCTTTTTCAGCCAACACAGAAGAGGAAACTTTGAGGACTACACAACAAACACATACAACAAATCCAGATGTGTCAGAGGTTACCCTGCCATTTACATTTGTTGGCCAAACCCTGAATCTAGTAATTTATTGAACTTAAATCACCAAGTTGCAGAAAAATCTACTAAAAAAATAATCCACGTTTAATTTCTCTAGAAAAATCTTTACAAGAGAACCTCATTAGAAACATCTTCAAAACTCTTCCAAAATCTTTTAGTTTTTTACTTTCATTAGAGCAAAGGAATCAAGGAAATGAATGACAGAGATAGCTCCAGCATTTGGACGGTGTTCCTTAATGTTGTCAATGAACATTTTTTAGATGGGACAAAATACTAGATCGGTTCAAGGACAGATAAGGAAAAAAATGTGACTGATATGGAATCTCTAGCCTAGAGCTCATATTACAAAACATCCTGCAAAAATGCCTAAATGTGTCAAATCCAGAAGAAGGGCCAGGTGTTTTGAATGAGATGCCTATGCAGAACGTAGCAATGAAACACACTTCAATCAATACAGCGCTGCGCTTTGTGAACGTAACTGAAGTGCTTTTTCATTTCTGCCATCAATTTCCACAGAGCCAGGACCTAACTCAGACTTCAGTAATTGCATATGAACAATGACTGTATCCTCAAATCTGTCTGCTTTAAAATCACCTTTTAATCACCACTAAATGACCATATTTAGTTCAATGCCAAAATAGATAGTTCAGTCCTAGAATCATGTTTTATGAACTTCGGTTTCCACCTAAACAAATCATTTACTGTTGTGTCTGTCCAGTAGATATTTTGTACGCTGTGGTTTGTTCCCCCCCCCTCTGCCTTTTCAGTGAATACATCCCATTATCGTAAATATTAGATGAACTTGAAGCTAAGCTAAAACTTACTCCAAGGAAGACAATCCTGCTGTTCCCAACACGTAAGGAAGAACCTATAGCCCCTGAAACCTCTCCTTGCCTCCCTCCCCTTCAGCCCACTTGCCAGCAAGTTCAGTTCCCAGGCTGAAGGGCTAAACTGGTTTTAGCTTCTTATATACTTAGTTCTGGATTTAAGAATTGATCATGGAGGAGGAAGTCAGACCCTTCTGTCCTTCCATTCACAAATGTAATCCCCCTGACCCGTACCCAAAAGTCACTTACGGCTTTAGCTGCTCCTCCAGAAGAGCTCCGTAACGGGAAAGGACAGACTGTGCCGGTCACAGACCACTGAGGGACTCTGCAATAAGTCAGTACCTGAAGTTTAGGCTCTAAATATAAAGCAGGGTCATTTTTCCATATCACAGAATTTTCTGTTGAACTATGTATTTGGGGCAGCACTAGCCTTAATAAACGTTTTAGCCGCCAAAAAAAGTCTCTAAATTCTATTTAACATCCAACACATTGTTTCTATCAGCAATTTAGGGATTAAAGCAATAAGGCATGTCGGTAGTATAGCTGCAAACTTAGTATGCTGTGTATCAATTTTATGCTAGAGAGCATAGCAGAAGTATGCTAGGCTGTATTTCTTAGCACACTGTACGGCAGATCATCTTCACATAAATGGCTTTCGCAAACTTCTCCCAATTGGCATAATTTTTTCTTTCTGGAAATAGTGCAAGAAAATGCTAAAGCACGTGTACAGCTAAGGGAGATGAAGAAAGTATAACACACATTAACAACAAGAAGCAACAAAACTATGAAAGATTTAGCACATATGAACAAAGAGCAAAGAAAAAATATTTAAGTTATTCCAGATGAAAGGTAGAGCAGTATTAATTTTACATAAAGTGCAATTTCTTCCTATTATAGGTAATTAAATATGGAAACAGTTTTCTAGGGGAAATCGTGAGCTCGCTATCACTTCCAGGCTTCAAAACAAGATCAGGTAGCTTTCAAATAGGCGAGCTTTAATCCAAGTTCTGTGAAAAGTGATAGTCTGGACGCTGAAGGAAGCCAGAAAACAGTCACTGTGGTCTCTGCTGACCTTTGGGTTTTTAAATTGCCTTATTCTCCCTTAGACGCCTAGAGAAAAAAAAAAAAAAGACCCTTCTTGGGCAGGAAAGTAAAATAAGCCGAGTAGATGTATAGATGGAAGACGCGACTAAAGAATCTATGCCCAACTCCCAGCTTCACCGAAGATATGCTTTTACAACAAGTATTTCTGGTTTGAAAGCATTTTATCATTGATCAGCCGCACTTCGCTCTTTTGCAAAAGTACTTAAACATAACTCTGTGCGTTAAGCACGCGTTCTTGGAGTCTGCTTCAGCGGGGAAACGGGCGGCAGCTACGCGAAATGCAGCTTGTCTCTCTTCACCCTGCTCCCCAACGGAGCACCGTCTGATGCGGTGCGTGGTCTGGGTCTCCGGACCTCGCCGCTTCAGTCTCATCTGCTTATTCCCTATCCCCCATCCCTGCAGCTGCAGTCAGGCTGGTTCATTTGTAATTATAAACCATCTTTTACTGCCTCAGATGGAATTTTAGCTTTGCAGTCCTATAGCCCGAATCAGAACTATTCATAAAGAATGTGTAATTTTATATGTTTATATGGGACAATCGTGAGAATCTAATCTGAGGGCACGGAACCTCATTCAGAAACATCTGTGTCAAGCCAGTGACTTGTCCTCTCACACGAAAGAGAGAATTTCAGAACATCGTATCTTACAGATGAATGACAGAGTCCCCCACAGTTGTTACAGTGGACATTTAACTTCAGTAGAACCGGGAATTACAAGCTTATTGGAAAATGTACCAGGAGATCATGCGAAAGCAGTGACCCATTTTGCTAACAAGAACCTAGAAATATCTTTCTTATGTCCTAGGAGGGCAAAAAAGCCACCATTTTCCAAGATCTTTTGTGCCGCCAAAACGGAACGTCAATATTCTGCTCACACTGTGTAAACAAGGCTCTTCTTTTTTTAAGAAAATGGACTAAATAAAAATAGGTGTGTTTAGGATGGAACTCCCACCATCTTAAACACGTAGGCAAAAAGTGAATTTGTTGTGTCATTTGAAACAGCATACCTGTTTTTAGAGATTTGAAATGTACTTCAAACTGTAGATCATCAACAAAACCCTATTTAAGAAAAATAATGAAAATCATCTTTTTTATGTATGTACTACTTCTTCATAACAATTTCCACTGAAAAGATATTAGAAAGAAGTCTTTTAAGTACAAAGTAAACAGACAAAACCAACTGAACTATGGAAACGCATTTGGTAGTAACCACCGAATTTTATACTGTCGTGCTGAGGAAGGTGCCTGGCTCAGTTTTTACTCAGTCTCTGACACTGTAAACCAACTGGTTTTTACAGGATTTCAGATATGCAGATAAGGTATCAGGGCTACCCACAGTCTTAATATTATTCATGACAGATGGCAAAATCAGCTAAATATTAGTAATGTGGCATTTTTAAAGTAATATCATCTAAATCAGCAAATTGCTAACGTGCTACACTGGAAGACGCATGTTTTGCGGTTTCATAATATGAATGAATTTGCAGTATGCTTTAAAATGCCCCTTTTTCAGGAACAGCAGTGCTTTTCTCTAGCATCACTGGTTCCAAATAATTGTTTTCCAAAGATCACAACCAATTTTAATAAGCATTAACCTGATCAAGGCATATGCATAAATTTCTCCTGATATAACAGTTAAAAGACAGTTTACTAAGATTCTTACACTATAAATGGTATTATAAGAGTTAGAATGATATTTGAGTAAAATGATCTACTGATCAATCTTCCATACAGACAAAATAATATACTAGTATCATCTAAGTTAATGTTGACTTCATCATGTTTTTCAGCTAGCAGCAGTTATCTAATCTTCTGCAACTCAACGGATACACTATCATTAAACTCTAATCAGATAAAGTTTTTTTACTTTCTCCAGCTGTGAAATTTCATACTACACACAAGGTACTTGATAACTTTACCAAGATTGCTTGAACATGAATATTTGCGGTTTATAAGTCCATAGAGAGGCCAAAAGTTGGCATTCAATTAATGACCAAGTGCTCCCTTTTACCATCTTAAAAAAAAATAAAAAAAAAAAAATCAAGACCTTTATTCTGTGTTGTTCTTACCTAATTACAGAGATGTTGTATGGGAACATACAGCGTATTTATCTATCTGGAAGACCACTCACTCTTTCACATCTACAGAATGCAAAAGCCAAGGACTTTGATTAAAGCCAGTATCTGTCTGTTGAATTTCCTTTCAGACTATGTAATACTCTTTCTTCTTCAAGTGATGAAACTGTGTAAAAAAACCATCCGCAGCATATGTCATGGGTATATATTTAATTCTATACTATGAGAATACAATATAAATGGAAAGCTACTATATGAGAACTTCATTCAACACAATGAGTATCTTCCAGTCAGAACACCTACATGTCAGACTATTCCAGGCTGCCATTATGCCTACTGTCAACTGTTCATTTGCCTACAGAATCTATCCTATGAAAATGTCACTTACTGTCACTCAAATACTTAAACTCTGCTTGAGATAAAAAGCATATTAAAGGAAAAAAGATATATACCTATACAACTCCCAAGCAAGAATTAGTAGCATAAGCAAACCCAATGTGTTAGAATTAGCTAGGTGAGGTTAAATTAGAGACATCATAATACACATAATATAAATTACACAGGTTTTGTTCTTCTGCTTTTATTGATGGTGCACCTCTGGCCAGCTTTCCTTCTCCATTTCCTCTTCCCTTTGTCAGGAGAGCAATTAAATGAGAATTCTGTCGCGTAGCTACCTTCTCATAAACTATTATCAAATCATACACAAAATTCAGCAACGAACATTTCCATTTATGTATCAATAGTATAAAAATAATAGCATTTTGCTTTCTATCATCTAGACAACATGCATCTCAAACACATTACAGTTACTTTTGAAAATTCATGCTGGCATCTGTCCTACAGTTTTGGTCCCTGTATTAAGGGCTCAACAGATAGATGAAGCGTATGAAAAAAGATGAGATATCTTAACTTTTCGTGAGAGCTTTCAAATGGAAAGTTTAGTTCACCTCTAATTTTCCTAAGCTCAAGCATTTTTGCCCCCGCTCTCAGAATGGTACCTATAAACTTTCACACACTGAGGATAAAACCCAAATGAAATTTAATGAATCCTTTGAAGTGATGTAATCGTAGTTTGGGAGACTAAGTTAAAGACAACTGTGGCAATTAATGAACCATCTTGGTGAATATCTTGCCTCTCATTAATATTTTTCAGGAATGTGGTAAAAAATAAACATTCTGTTTTCAATGACAGCTCTGGAGTATCACCACAGGTTTTCAGAGGAAGAGTGGCTTTTTTCTTCAGAAACTTTGTGTGAGCTTGAATTTAAAAGCATCACTGGTTTTAATTTAAAAGCGTTTCACTGAACTAGGATCCTTCTAGGAGAAGAGACAAAGATGTTTGAGATTTACTGAGCTGGATCAGCAGAAACTAACTGGGGTAGGGTCTCCCTTCAGCAGAGATATGCTGATAGAGGCCAGTTAAGCATCTGAAAAATGATGATAATTTGTTTAAAGATAAACCAGCAAAAGCAAGAATTAGTTTAATTTCAAAGCTCTTCTTTCTCACTGCAGGGAAGCTGTTGTGGCTACGCTTAGGATACATAAATTGCAGCTCCTGGTGGTACACGGCCAGATCGGATGTGGATAAATGCTGGTGACCCGAGCTGAACGTGCCAGCTTCAAACCAGGGCTGTATGCAAAGCCGTGGGAGTGCTAAGAGTTCATCCCTTCCCACCAGTCCCTTTGGAGAACCGAATTCTTGCTTAACGGGAGACAACTGCAAACAGCTCAAGACAGAGCCAAGGAAAGCTCCTGCGCCCCCTCCCTGCACAGTATAATGAGGACAGAAATGAGGACGCAGGCCAAGGACACGTGTATCTGGGACCAGCACCCACTGGTCAGAATCACCAGTGCCCAGAATCACCAGTGCCCGTTACCCAAACCAACCACTGGCGGATGAACCACAGCACAGACGTCTCTCTTCTTTTGTATTTTCACTTTCCTTAACCATTTCAATAGATCTGCATCGTGACAGTAGGCCTCCAAGGATGTGAATGTATAGTAAGGGGAAAATAAACCAAAATTAAATAGCAAAACAGGAAAAAAACCCACCTCCACAACCTTGCAGGCCACCTTCATGTAAAGAAAAACAATGGTTCCTTAGGTTTTCATTAACAGCTAGATTTTAAATTTGCTACCCTTGAGCTTCTTTCCAGAGCACTGGTTTTTTCAGAAGGAATTACGAAAAAAAAATTAAAAATCAAAGATCTGAATTTGGTTTTGTGTGACGACGGAAAAGAATAATCTATTTTATCTTAGATACTACAGTCAAACTACATTCTTCCTATAAATATTTTGTGTAATTAAAAAATAACGACAGTAACTCTATTATCTGTTATTTTAAATCCATAGCTCTAAGGAAAAACAAAGATGATGCGGTCTTTACTTCAGAGAAATTTCTTGATGCATTACAGGAAAACATAAGGATGGATATTTGTAAAACTTTCTAACATCACCGCCTGAAATAATAAAAAACCCCAAGACTTCCTGGAGATATCCAGGTTACTGTGATTGTATGAAGCCAACCCTCAGGCAACTAATTCAGAAGCTGTGTGCGTGTATGCCTAGCTTTGCTAAGAAAAATTATATATTAAAAAGATGAATTTTAACAGTTTTGCTGTGATGTTTCTAATTTTAAAGAGAGAGATGCACTGCAGTGTCAGAAATTTTTGCATTACTTAAATATTTAACTTTGAATTAAACCACTGAGCTTGATTAATTTGGTCACAATAAAAAAGTGTGGGGACTATTTACTTTTGTTCAGGGTGCCTGCTGTTCCAATTTTTCAACATGGAAAGCCCTGGTAGTTTGCAATATTTATTTACAGTATCTGCTTCCAGAAAAAGTTCAAAACAGCAGCCCATACTTTATTTGAAAATTGTTTCAGAAGGACCAGCTAGAAAAGAAATGGCGGCCATTAAAACCAAACTTTTTGCTCTGGTGAAATGTGAAAAACGTGGCAGAAGAGGTACAAAATTTTCAGCTAAGGCAGAGAATGAACTATCAAATCTACTATATTTGAAACATACTCTAAAATTCAGCTCTAATATGTACCTAAAAGTAGTGATATTGTAGAGCAACATTATAGGAACATCTTTTTTTTTTTTTTCCTCCCCAAAATCCTTTAAATAATTTCTGTAAAGTAACTTTCAAATTAGTAGGTTTCCTTTTATTAAATTTAAGAAGGCAGAATTAGTTTACATCTTGTCTGAGAGAAAGTGACTTGGAATTTCACAAAACCCCAACCTTTTCCTATTAAAAGATGAGACAGAGACAGAAAATTGACTGTTCCCAGAAAAACATCAGGCCTTCAGAAAAGACAATTGGGCTCCTTGGATTTAATGACAATTCAGGAAAAATTGTCCATCAATCCAGACTGCTTTAGGGAGAAAAATGATGCAACATGACACTGCTCCTTCTCTGTCTTAGAATAACTACAATCAAAACATTAGTAACGACACAGTTCTAAGACAAACTATTTAGAGAAGAACTGTGCATGCAGCGCCAAGTTATACGTTATATACTTCAATATAATTAAACAGCCTTATAAATTCTGAAGTTTGGATAGTGAGAGGCCCGATTTTGTGCCGCAATATATCACGAGTCCCAGAATTACACAGTTCAGAAAGTTCTCAACGACTACACGGCTTGCAGCTGGAGATGGCACAGGAGACTAAACATGTCTATCATTTTATCACACAATATAAAATACTATCTAGCTACTAGAATTTTCCACGTACTGTTTAAAAAGACAAAATACAAGAAACAGACGTAAAGCTCACTCATCCTCCTTAAGTCTGCAAAACCAGTTTTGTATTTTATTCATGCAATATCTCTCCGATACATTTTTGCACCCTTCTAAGCGACTAACGAGAAGAAATATTATGAGGACTTGCAATGCATCGTTCTGGTTTCTTTCACATGCTGAAAGAAATAATACAAATCAGTAAGTGCCATTTCAGTTTACGCGTAAGGAAAATCCACAGTGTTCATGCTAAAACTGCTATACGCATATTAAAAGTACCTGTAGATTCCCAACTGGTTTCCACCACATGACGGTGTGGCTTTTTGAAACATACCGTTTTGGAAATGCAACATTTCCATGTACATAGGCACTACGGCAAGGATGCCACTTGGCAGACGGTTGATCTTTGCATTACGGTTGTGTGTAACCTTCTTAGCCCAGCACCGAGGCAGACTTAGCTCCTCCGTAGCCCTTCCCAGACACGCTGAAGCAGCTACAGGGCTGTTGTAGTGAAGCTGACTTGCACCGGCCGATGCAGAGCATGGGTAGAAAGATGTGCAACCTTCAATACCCATCTGTGCAGACTCACCCTGAGAAAAAGGGGTGCAAATCTGGAGCCAGAATAGAACAGTAATTCAGGAAAGCAAGTGAAATGAGGGAAGACTGGCACCGTGTGAGAACTGATAATGAACTTGAAATAGAAACTGGCTAATATTAGAAATTACTTGGATGAGGGAGAATGAAAACAGAGATGCAGGACATGAGACATACAAGGAACTAGGATACAAGTAAGAATAGCTGAACGTGAAACTGAGAACCAAGAAGAATGAAATCATGACTTCAGAAAAAGATGTCTAGGCCAACAATCCTTTCAATTCCTATGCTCTTCCTGGAGGACCGCTGCTCTCGCTTTTCTGGCTCGAAATAATCTCCATGGAGGGAGTACTCCAGTTCTGCAACTACTGTAAAAAGTATACAAACCCCAGCAGGCCATCAAAAGAGCTGGCAAGGGAAGCTCCTAGAACTGAAAATGTTTCTGCACAGTAAGTTGGGCTTCAGAGATCGGGTTTTGCCAGAAAGTCTTAGAGAAAACCTGTTGCTAAAAGGTACAGTAAAGCATAAAGGCAAATTCTTAATTCTATCTGCAGAGTGACATTTGAAAATTATATAGTACAGAAGATCTGGAACCACACACCGAACAATTAAAAATACTAGATAGCTGCATACGGATTAAATGCCACCTATTTATTGCAAAGATTTCCTTCTATGGAGAAAAATAGCACGCTATCACATAATTAAAGCCTGCATGATAATGTACAAGGTACAAGTGGGTGAACCAAGGTCACTAAGGTTTGAAGTATTAGACTGCAAGCGCAGTAATGCGTATTAAATACAAAAAGCCCCTGCATTTAAAAATAGATCAAATGGAATAGAAACAGTGTCTGCACATACCTATACAGCTGTGAACATTTTAGTATTGGTAGACAAAGGAATAAAAAAAAAGCTAAGATGCTGAGAATGAGAGCTAAGTGGTTTTTTTGATTTCGTAGAAGCATTCTGAGGTTTATCCACATGTACATGTGAAGACTTTAAAGAAATAACCAATAAAACATTAACCTTACAGAAAGAAGTATTTTCCCTGTCCCAGTTTTTCACATACAAAAAAATGTTTCTTCTTAACCCAAATACAAACTTTGATAATTATTCCCCCCAAACATTTGGTTTTCCTTTACCAAATGTGGTAGGTCCCCATTTTAGAACAAACGAAAACATATGCAAAGGTCTATCCTTGAAGGAAACAGTAACAACAAAACAAACCCAAAAGTTCCACCTCAGCATGGCAGAGGTATAAGTTACCACTCTCAGCTCTGTAGTGTTTAACCTTTAAATGAAAAAGATCTTCCATTCTGGGGGGTCAAAGAAAAAAAAAAAAAGAAAAAAAGAAAAAAGATAAAGATGAGAACTGCCTTAATTTTTTTCCTAATTTCAGCTTTTCTCTAATAAACAGCTACTGTTTGTTTCCTTATCTTAAGTGACAAGTCAGTTACGTGTGTTGACTTTTTAACTCTTTCCTATCTGCTGTTCTCTTGCAGCATCACCTGGGAGCTGAGAAAAATCTAGAACGATGCAAAACCCAGTGGAACCAGGGCTGCGTTAGCCCAGATGCATCTGCCAGCGTCCACTGCATATGGTGATGCATATGAGTAACAGAACATTTTAGTGCCCTTGCAGTTAAACTTGGGCTGAAAAAACCTCAAGAAAGTAAAAAGGGCGTTTTGTTTTGACTTATGTAAAAAGAAACCGAAGGGGCAGTAAACCAGAAACGCGTTACAAACACTACGTAAATGAGGTACTCTAATCTTTTTTTGTAACACAGGAGTGAGACAGATCTCCGACCCGGTGTCCCAGCCCCGATGCTCCACCAGGCTGGGTCTGGGCTAACTATGCAGCTCCAAGAATTTTCTGTTCACACTGCTTGAAAAACCAATTCTAAAGATCTGCACATCTGCAGAATGAGCCCTTTCCCAGCACATCGAGGCTGCCCAGACATGCCTAAAGGAAGCGAACTCCTTACGAACACTGAACAAACTTTGTACTAAGCAGATCAGTTTTCACTCTGTTGCATCGCGTGGCGTTGCACTTCAGGTGAAAAGACTGTCAATAGGGCCACAGCATCCTAACAACACAGCAAGCCTCATTCTTCAAATAAACAGCTAAGGAAAGCTATCCAAAGTTCAGATTTGAGAACCAAGTAGCTTATTCATGCACTTATCCATCCTCTTATTCAACAGCATTTTACGTGCTTCATTTTCAAAAGTCTCAGATGAAGTTGCTGTATTCAGAAGTTTGAAAATGAAGCTGTACCCTCATTTTGGATCTGTCTACTAAAACAAAGAAAAACAAATATGTAAGTTTCTAGTGAATTAAAGTGCCCCATTAGGAGTTCAATTATATTCTGAAATTATGTCTTAATTGGTTTGCTCATAGATGAGCTGTACAGCTAACCAAAAACCTACTGCCATATAATCATCACTAAATTTCAGATATTGCCACACATTAAATTAACAGCAGATAATGAGTGGGAAAATTAGCTCTATTTCCATAACAGAAAAAAATTCTTCCCATATTACCTAGAGTGTTTTATATACTTAGTTTCAAAATAGAAAAAATAAAGCACAAACAAAACTCTCCTGAATATGTGACATTTATTTTGATCAAAAGCCCACGCATTCAAAATAAATAATGCAAGCGGAGAGCACATCAGTTTTGCAGCTCTAATAAAACGAAGTCACATTTCTAAACTTCTACAGAAATCTTCAAGAGATTGACCACTATTTCACTCTGTGCGTTGCTGGCTATTTCTTTTCCACACAACTTTTGTCTTTTTGAGTAGCAATCCTCACGCCCCACTACTCTTCAGATTTTAACATATACGGTATTCCAGGTTCTCATCAGTATCACACACAGATACTGCAAATGATTTGTAGTTCGAAAAACTCGTGAGACAGAAAGAACAAGGAATAACATTAATTGCAGGGAAAAAAAGCAGCTAAGAACTCATTCTTGTAACTAAAAGGAGGAAAGAAACTGAGCTCCTTCCACATGGCTTATTTTTCACATTAGTAGCATAAATAAACTTACTAAAAAAAGTTAAAACTTTCGGTAGTGTAGTCAGGCTCCTGAACTTCAGCTGCTGTTCAATTTGGGTTATTTTTGAGGTCAAAAACCATCTAACGGATTACTTATATACACAAATGCACAATATAGATTATTTTACTTACCTTTTCTGTCTGAGGGAAACAGATTTCAAAGATCTTGTCTGTAAATGATATATTCTTCAATATTTATGCCTCCAATGACCACCATCGTCAATAAGGATCTGAAGAAAAAGACCACAAAGCAGTACGTAAGTCAGGTTAGTTGCAACTAGACCGAGGATTTTTTAAAAAATTATTTATTTATGAAGAAGGCACAAAGTAAAATTACCCATTTCATACAATATATGAATTTATTAGCTGCTGTTAACAACAGAGACAAGCACCAGAGCCACTCCATGGGAAGATCTACTCCAGGCCTATAAACATACTAACGCAGAATAATTGTTAAGACTAAATACATCAAACTTGGGAAATTCACTGTCATCGTACCAAAATAACAACAGCAGTAATCATCCCATGAATTAAAGATTAGCAAAGACAAATAAAATTACAAAGTAGTAATGAAGTGCTATATTACATGCATTAATAGATTATGAAAAGTTAAACTACCACCCTAAACATTGAAAAGCCACATTAAAGGTAACTTTAGAACAATGTCCCTAAAAATTCCAGTTATGTTTAAAGAAAGAAATATATATAAAAAAATTCAACAGTATAATTTATTAGTGCTGTTTTCATATTTCAGTAGTGTAACTACGAAAAGATGAATTTTTAAAAAATTACTATGCTTATGGTAAGGTCAGCATCAAATGAAGTAGTCTATGCACGTCCTTTCTTTGGAATCAACTTCTACTAAAATGCCAAAGAGCTACAATATTTTTTTTTTCAGGTCTCAACTTCTTTCACTGAAAGACAAACCACTTGTCTATTGTAGCCACGATCAAATTTCCACAGAGTAGCCGAGGTTGCCTGGGACCTCTGGAGACGGTATCTCCAGGGATGGAGACTCCACAGCCTCTCCGGGCAACGTGGTCCAGTGGTCAACCAACCCCCCCCCCCCAGGAAAAAGGTGTTTCTTGATGGCCAGAATGCCCCGACATTCTCTGCTCTGCAGAACATGTCCTTAATGAAGGAACCTCAAAGCATAGCTGTGTAACGCAAGACAGAAAGTTTGATAACAGGCTTAAGTCAGGATAACCGACCCTGACGTACATGCTCGGCGGTATATACAAAATTAAGCCCCGCTGGTACCCACATAACCTAACGTATGCTGCAATACTTTTGAAATCTTTCAGTCCTCATTTAGCAACAGATGCAATTAAGTAGAAGACTAGTCAAGTCAAAAAGCTTCCATCTTGTAAACAATTTTCCCCTCTACTCAGTTGAATCCACTTGGTTTAGACTTTCTCGGATTACGGAGGAATCCGGCTCTCAGCAAAGGAAAACCTTTTGCTGCCCCTTGACAGTGTACAACCACAGCAGCAATCCAACGTGGGTTAATACAAGCAACTGATTCGTCTTGAATATATATTTTTTTTTAGAACGCGATTTATCTATTTAGTCATTTATTTATTTGCAGGCCTGGGACATCTGATTGCCAGCAGTCAGGACACGTGTGGAAAGGTGATTGATCACCGGATTACTTAGCAGGCTTTGTGGACAATTAATTGCTGCTTAAAGCCATAATAATTAAATGCCTCTAATAGCAAAACCACTAAGTTTTTGCAGCTTGCCTGTATCAATGCAAAAAGTTACTTCATCTCAGTTTTATGATAATGATTTATCTGAATTGGCCATGTTTCTTTCTTCTGAAATCAATCCAAGGCCCCCCAACTTCCATCATCTGCGAATAAACACCTTACAAATCAACTTCTTCCACAAAATAGCAAGTTATTGAATACTTAAATGGATACTCTCTGCTCTTTCTAGTGCTTCCAAAAATTTAGAATCCTTGTAGAAAAGATAACCGTCAGATCAGTCTCTGAAATAAAATTGCATAGGCTCTACCGTGATTATGCTAACTCTCCTTTTCTAATGAAAAATCCGAAAAAGAAATTGGATGTACACCGTGCCTTGATGCTTGCCAAACTGAGAGGTGATGGATTGGTATGGGGAAAAAATTCCAGATACAAAATGACCCTATTAAAGTATTAAAAAGCTGCTGTGCTCTCCCCAGAAGTGATGCTGCCCCAGCAGACTGCCACTGCGTTTTCAGATATGGTTCAAGACAGGGTTGAAGGGCAGGAGAATAATGGAAAAAAAGTTTCAAATAATCTAAAGAAATACCTTGACGTGCACAGAAGTAGTCTGTGAAAGAAACAGGCGAACAACAAGTTCTGCTGATAAGCTGCTCCAAGTCACTAAACAACCCGATCTAAGATGCCAAATGTTGCTGCGTTAAGGTATGCCATGTGAACATTAAACCCAAAACAATTACTTTTAATTCAACAGGTCCCTATCTTGTGCAGTCATGACATAGGCTGCTTTTGTTAGCTATGCTTGGCTTTGGCTGTATTTGACTTCTTTTATATGCCAAACCAATAAAGTCAGAGGAGTAAAGTGGTAAGGGAAGCCAAAGCAGAATCCATCAAGAGATTTGTTGAGCAAGTTCAGCATGGAAGATACTTATCAGTGGTTACAAACCAGAAAGCACACCTGCTGACAGGGAGATCTTAAAATTGAAGATGCACTGAGAACTGGAGTAAAAAAATGTTTTCTTAAAAGGAGAACACATAATAGGGAGCAACTACAGGGAAACGAATGCAACACTTCATTATGCCACCTTAAACAATTATTCTTGAAAGCGTTTCAGAGCCTGTGACTTGTTTTCCCCAAAGCGACTTTGCGCATGGAATTTGGTATTGAGGCTTTCTATCAACTGCCCTTCAAACTTAGCATTCAATTTTCTTAAGAAGTTGAATCATACCCAAAACTCCCCAGATTTTTTAAGTGCCACTGAAAAAATACTTTTTTTTTTTTTGCCTGACAAGTAAATCGTTCTCACTTTGCCTTTTGTGTTAATAGATGGTATTTTCTTTTCTGTTGGCACTGAACTGCACACAACTAAAATCCTGATATTTAAACTTTGTTCCATTGCAGATGTTATTTCTGATCAGATTTAATAATCTTTCTCTCATACATAACAACTGCAGTAATTGTAAAGGTATCATTAATTTTGTTCTCAAAATCTCTAAGCCTTCTCGAAGGAGTTTGAGCTTCGCATCACAGGGAAAAAGTTTCTTCTGTGTTAAACCACGTGTTTCAGGGGAATCTTCTAAATCTCTTGGGACCTGTTCATTTTGCTGAATGGCACGCAAGCGTTTTGTTATTTTTCCTTCATATGATTTTAAGATCATCATCCTAACAGCCAGAAGGAGTCACTATGATCTCATCTTCAATTAATGTGAATTTACCAATAAAGTTAAAACATTTTCTTTCTAACAACACATTATCTTATTTACAATATCTGACACCGGTATGTCATTTGACAGTGACACGAGACGCAGTTACGTGGCACTAGAAATAAAGGGACAGTCATGAAAAGACTCAAAACAGACATTTTCCGTCTTAAAGAAAATCTATATTCCCCCCTTCCTTTTAAAAAAAATCCTCTAGCACCTTGTTTTGAATGTTGTTCCTCTAAATATCCTGGAGTATGAAGAGTTGGTTCTACAAGATTCTGCATCCTAGTCTGGTGCCAACCCACAAAACATATGTCTCTGCTCAAATGTAAGAATCTGTTTTGATTTTTTTTTTTTATTTTTTTATTTCTTCCTGGACTGGGGACAAAACATTTATTTAGGTACAACTCAACATTTAGTATCTTCTAAGATATGAAACTTTCTAAATCCCAAATATATTTTTGTTAATTTATTCCTAAACAGCAACTTCGAAGAAGCTAAACCATCTGAACACATGACAATAATCATTCAAAGTAAATGCTCAAAAATCATTGGGGAAAACTAATAAATTGAGTTTAGGCATTATTTTTTATGCTCGTGGGTGCTACTAAGTCTTAAAACCATCAGATTTATTTTTAACCTAAATATTTTACTGCATAGCTATGCAAAAACATCAATATGTTTTTCTAATGTCATTACTTTCCATTTGTTCCCACTGTAAATAGCTCTTCTACTCTATTTTTGCATTTTTTGGGATAAGGTAGATTTTCCACGATTACTGACACAATGGCACAAAGTATTGTTCATACATTTTACAGAAATAACTCGAGCGCAGAAGATGATACAGCATAGACCACCCTGACCGCATAACCCGATTTCTTTAGATGAGTGTCTGCGACGGTCCAGAGCTCTGATGGTGAAACCTCGCTTGTCCGTGAGTTGTGGTAACTGTCCACATCCACCCCACACAGGGGGTTTGCTTTTAATTAGAATAACACAAATGCAAACAAAAGACGCTCTAACCTCGGGAATTAAATATTTGCATTAGTTTCAGCAAATAAGGTTCTTGAAAGAGCCAACTTCTGCACGGGCATAAATGAAAAGTAACTTTGATGAAGTTACATGTGTTACTTCAAATCACATGGGTGAAAAACATGCCCGAGCTTCGTATAGATGCTTAGGTATTAAAAGAAACCCATCAGCTTGGACAGGTGCAAAATCTCAGACCATTTTCTTTTAGATAAGGGAATATATGTGAGAGGCACTACCACAGAAATACTACAAAGCCTTTGCAATCTCCATCAGTCATTTGCCTCTGGGAGGTATGTTTTTTCTCAGTTGTGAGAAAAAAAACCACCTTACAGTCATACGAAGATTATTTCACGCTAAGAAAAATGTACACAGAAAACGTGAGAAATTTTAGTAAGCATAATAGAATATCTGCATACAGCTACACAAGGGTAACTGAAAGTCTCTTCTAGATTTTTTTTTTTAGTGGCAGATGTAAAGGATTAGTAAATTTGGAAAACACTGAGAGATCTTTGTTTTCCAGCTTTCTACTTTTACACCCACAAACGCACACGTACGTCACATACTGGTGATCGCACCTGATCTGCATATTGGAAGAGGAAGAAAGCAACAGGAATAAGCACTGCACAAAACACACCGCAATCCTTAACAAGGTTACATTCTCCTCCGATTTTAGAATCCGCAAGATGGTTCAACGCACTTGCAAAGGCTACCACTGGAAAAGAGTTAGGAGAAAAAAACCCATGTGTTTTTCTTTTTTGGTTCCCCAGTAATGCAGAAAAGGCAGCCTGAATATTTTTTAAAATTAATAGTTTTAAGGAAGAAATAAATAAACCAGGTCTGTCTTGGTTTTGTCAGATGAAGAAGCAAGAGCTAATGAGACCACATGACAGACGACTGCTCCAATATTGTTGTACGAAAAATTTTCATCCTGCTTTTAACTCTTATTTACCATTTTATTGACACCAATATAACTGAATTTTCTAATTAGCATTAGAAAAAAAGAAGACACGTTAGCTAAAAGTATGAAAGCCTCACTAATTTTATCACCAGTAAGCTGCTGAAGGCCAGCCTTTGCAGTTCTCAAGCATTCTCCAGCGGCACTTGGGCCCGCGTCATTAAGGAAACCTCCCCGTCGCTGCGCCGAGCAAAGCGGGACTTGGCAATGCAGCTCACTGCGGTCCTCAGGGCAAAACGCTGCCGTGTGGGGCTGCTTCAGTTGGGGCTTTGTTTCTGTAACGGATACTTGCCTGTGTATATCTATTTTTTGCAATGTTTAAGTCTAAACCATATGTGCATACATATAAATAGTATATTTATAAGCATATACAAAATACAGACGCGTATTTTCTCTATGTATATAGAGAACTGATACTTGATTTTTTAATATAGTCAAAATCCCAGTACTATTAAAAGTTCTGAGAAACAAAACAATACGTCTGGAAGAAAAAGCCATCCCTCAGTGAGACACAAACTACATGATAAAGAAATCCCATTTCTCTTCCAAACACAAATATCTACGTTTCCTTCCTTTCTAGGTTACTTCTAAATACTTATTTAGCATCTAATCTCTCTTTAAAGCTGAACAGTGTAACAACTTCTTCTACAATTAGCAGGAGCAAAATTCTCCATGGAGATTGTCTAACGTGCAACCATCTCCTAAAACATCATAGGACTTCAGGCTGTACATCTTATGAAACTAAAACTATACTTGAGCCTACGTAAGGGGTAGAGCAAACCAAAAGAGAAAACACAAAACACACACATAGAAAACCCCCCAAATCTCCCCCAAAATCCCCTATCAACCAGACCACTAAGGAAGCGTGTTCCTCTCCCTTCAGTCCCCACCACGCATTATGCTCTGCCACATCATTCACTAACACGCGAACGCAGCATCGGCTCTTTTCTTTCTTATTCTCACTTATTTGCTCCTACCTTAACAGGAGAGCACGCTCTTAAAGCTAGAATGCTTTATGTGAGTACAGAAGTTATGACTCATTCAAGCTTTTGCATCAATTTATTGCACATCTCAGCTGGCCTTTGAGTCAGGCGGCCCAACCAGCATCTATACCATCCGCAGCCATAGGAAGATGAAGAACGTAGGGTTTAAACTCTTAGTTGTATCAGAGAGAAACGACAAACCAGGAAACTCTGAGTGCTTCCATGGGAACAGGAGGAGGACTAGGAGCAGACCAAAGCGAAGCTGGAGTGGGAACCAAGAGTTACTATGGACACCAGCAGGAAGAGCCTTGCCTTGCTACGAGTAACCCAGAAACAAAGATGAAAGATGGGAAGAATCCCTCATTCATGTAAGTTAAACAAGGGAAAAGCAAGGGGAAGTAAGCCCAGTCCTGCCCTAAGAAAATTATTATCCGTAACAAACTAGGTCACAGAAGTGAGTAGCATTTACTAAATATATACTTTCTTTGTAGTTATGCAACCACTGTCAAAGTAATGAGATTTACTCACGTTTCACTCGAGTACTCTCTTGAATTTTAGCTAACTACAAGAACCACTAAATGACCAGTCACAAATACCTCACCTTTCGGTGAAGATGACGCATCAGCAAATTTGAACAATCTCTCTCTCAAAAAAAGATGGTTTTGACCTTTTTAAAATTTCCCTATACAAAATAAAATACTTTGCATCTATACTGCCATTCATCCAAACGTCTAGTGTATCTAAAAATACACCCTCAAATGTAATTCATTTTCTAAGTCATGTGAAGATGACAGAGTTCTTACTTTTCTAACAGAAAACTGTAGCAGAGCGATTTTTAGTGACCTCCTCAAATGCTTGGTATCTTGGTGTCACAGTTGGAAACAAAACTTCTGTCGCTGCAATCTTGTGGTTACAACACTGCAAAGATAGCCGAAATTCTTTTGAAAATGTGAAAAGGCGTAAACCAGGAAAAATGAACGAAAGGATTAAGAATACTACCTGTTGGTTTATTTTTGGACTGAAAAAAGAAAACAGAAGAATATTTTTTTGTATAACTGTGCAAATATCACCATGCTTTACAACACGTTGTTCTCCCTCTGCTTTTTAGATGACTCAAAAAATATTCACCTCCGATTTGTGGCAGTTGTTATCACCCTAACAGCATTTTAGAGCTCCAGGGCAGTCTATGTCTATAACAAATCAGTAGAGGACTGATGTCGTAGTAGTAATTTTTGTAAACATAGAACTAAAGAATGAAGGAACTGCATTATAGAACTACGGATACAAAGCTTTAGTTTCTGAATGGCTAATTCCAATCAATACTTGCATTTAAAACCTGCAAAGATGTTACAAGTTGGACTAAAGTTCTATTTTTGGTTGATTTTATGAAAACTGCTTACTGACATTTACTGTTATAAAATAATTAGCGTTCTTGTGCTTTCAAACACTGAATACCAGAAATCATGACACTGAATCAAAAACTGAAAAGAGGACACCACACAGCAGATAAAACACTGACATCTCTTCAGAGACTTTCTTTCAAAATGGGGGAAAAAAAGCAGCGTTGAGCCTCAGTTGTTTGAAGAAATATTATTCTCCTCCAAAATTACATTAGAAATATTTAGAAGCACAAAATCCTGTAAATTTAAGAACGTATGGATTCGTGATGATTACACAGCAAAAGAAAAAAAATGCGTCTCTTCAGATACGTCTCTTGTTTTGTTTCCTGATTTCTTTAAAGAACAGAAAAGGCAATCAAATGCAACAGAAAAATTATATTAATTGGCTGCTCTTGTGACAGTTTCCATCCAACGTTATTTTTCCATTCATTTAGCCGCAACGTAATTATTCAGCACAAACCGCGTAGTTTTGTACCGCGTTTCAAATACCAACAGGCAGAATGCTACTGCTTTGGAGAAAACTGGTACCAAAAGAGGAGGGACACAGGGACATCACGAGACCCCCCCCCATTATCTGTGCAGCAGTCACACCTTCGGATCAGGTACCAGGTTAGCCAGATGTCCGATAGCACCAATTATAGGCAGCACTCAGCAGAGCAGCCGTCCTTTTTACCCCTGGCCAGACTCTCAAAGGAGCTCAATATCCTATTGTGCCAGATGACTTTCTCACTTGACAGCCCCCCCGCCCAACACTAACAACCCCCCCAAACATGCAAAGAAGCAGCAGATGGGGTCACGGTGCTACAAAAACTAGGATGGCAAATGCTGCCGGACCAGAGCGCGTGTGTCTGCGCCTGTACGGAGCTCCTGATGCGTGGCAGGGGACGCGGAACAGGGCAGTGCTAAACCCCGAAAAATCATTTTAGGTAGAAGACGTAAAATGAAAACTCCTGTGGAATCGCTGGTTCTCCAAGTGCAACAGATGCATTCACAGCAGTACGGAAGGGTGAGCTGTTCTGCCTGGTTCTGGGTACTGCCATGGCTGGGGGCTTCCCCTGTGTCTGCGCTACTCCGCGCTCTCCTGCTCACTGTAATTTACTTAACTTCTACTAATGTTTAAGCAATAAGACTTGGTGAAGTTGTAAGCAAAATTAAATGGGTATTTCCATGAATTTCTAAGTATCTTACTTATTTTTAAGGACAGGAACCAGAAAGAAGGTCTAGGAAAAGTGTTTCTCTGAAATCTTAGAAACATAGTAGGTTTCAGAGGTCCTTTCTGCATTTTAATTTCAATATTCAACGGCTAATAGCTGTGTATAATTTCCCAGAACAAGAAGTATTTTTTCTCGGTATTTTAACATCCGTAGTTTTACAAAGGAGTTCTCTTTTGATGGAACTCCTAGAAACAAAGTAATTCACAAGTAATTCACACGATTTAACAGAGCAATATTTCTTTATATTAGCAGTGCATGCTCACCATCAAACTGAAATCTAGTATAACTTTCCACGTGAGATCAAAATGTTTTCAGTGCATGCATCTGAATACATACGGCTAACACCCACTTTTTCAGGCTTTACATTCACATATACCTATTACCCTACCTGCTTTCCCTTCGCCCTAACGTCTGGAAAAGAGCAGGACAGAAGGGCCACCCACCTCCTGAAACAAATACACAACCGGCTGCTGCTAGGGATACCAAAGAGGAGGCACCGCAGGTTCTGACAATGGGAAAAAACAAACATGAAAGGTAAGGAAAAGCAGATGAAAGCTGGGGACATGCCCTAAATACCAACATGTCTCATTGTCCGAGCGTTGCTTTGAAAAAGACCCCTAGAACACAGGAAAGATTTTTCTAAAGACAAAGAACAGTTATCAAAAGCATGTATTAAACAGGAAATAACAGAAGACAACAATTTGCTCATTGGCCAGGTAAGCCAGTATATGCTTGTTTAAGCTCAAAGTATGGATCATATTTACTAGTTTTTTTTCCTCCTCCATTAACCTAAGATTTGTAGCGCTGCCATATTTATAATGCTTTTAAAACAAGACGGTATACAAGTAAAGAAATTCTGATTGATTACTATCAGGAACAATGAATATAATCTTCCAAAGCTTCATTTCTTCCTTTTGCCAAACTTAGATCAGCTGCTATTTAGCTGATGATTTAGGAGCGTCCACAAAAGGCATCGGGAGCAATTTACTTACGCAAGTCTAATTTAATAAAAAATACCTTGCGAGATGATTGTATTACTAACAGAAAGGAATTTATTTCCCTTTTTAACTATGTGTGCAGTACATACAGATCAGTCCTGTGGAACCTGAAATCACTTCAAGAAACTTCAGAATACTCCTCAAATGTAATAATGCAATTTTTTTTTAAATAGCAAATTTATTTGAAGTTATACCTGTATTCCTTCCTTGGTTAAATAAAAGATAAAATCCTATTTCCTCCCAGTTCACTGTGCTGCCTTCTTGAAAAGCAGACTTTCTAGGCACATTAAAAAAAAAAAAAAATAGAAAAAGAAAAAAAAAAAAGAAAAGCCTTAGGAGGTTTTTGTCCCTTTTTTTATTTTTATTTTTTTAAATCAGGAAAATCATAATTCTGGATGGACTTCATAATTTTTTTCTACCTCATTTCCCCTCCAATATATTTGCCTGCCAGATTAACAACACTGTTTCTGTGTGACAAATCTACTGTGCCATTTAATCAGCTTAGTTCAATTGTAATTTTGTGCTATTAACAAAGTGGACTTAGGCATCAGAGAGGGAGTACTTGTTTCTGTAGGGCTCTGAAATCCTGTATCCAACCTTCTAGATGTTCAGCACTACCAACCTTCTCTAGGCTACCTGTGTTTTCCATTGCTCAGGAGGGACTCACGCTGCCGGACACCCCCGTTTAAGACACATTCAGTTTAAGAACTCAGCACTCTCTATTTTTCTGCAGAGAGAAGAACATCTGCGATTAAAGGCCTTGGTGATGTAGGTAACTTCTTCTGAATGGCCTTTCCAGCTCTGAAGATGCATCTAATGCAGCTTTAAGAATTCTGGCTTTAGCCTGCCATTCCTTCTGGTATTTCTGCCTTTATCAGTTTTGTCTCCATCATTACTCTTTCCATCTTATCTTTACTAAAAAGAAAATCTTTCAGGGGATCTGCCTTATTCCTCCCAGGGGTTTGAGAGGCACCTCTCTGCCGTTAGCGGCACCACTATCACATGATGACATCTCCACAACAGGCGCACGGACAATTAAGTCAGAAGCAGATAAAAGCAGTATTCCCTTCCTACTCGGTTGAAATGAGGTTTGGAAATTTTTGTTAAGAAAATGACCTTGTTAATTTTTTAAGACATCTCCCAGGAGAACCATAATCATCACATCCCTGTTTCACAGTCGTCAGGAGGAATTACAAGGATTGTGTTGCTTAACTTCCTTAGTATCCAGACATATCAGGTATGCAGTTTGTCTTCTCTTCACAGTCCAACAGCAGAAACGGTATTTGTAGTAAATGCTGGTTTATGGAAGTAATTGATAAGACAGGTTGCTCTCTAAGAAAGGGAAAGATGGAGTGTCTGCATTTCAGTAAGACCCTCTGGGGGCAGCAAGGAGGCATTTGAGCCCAAGGAAAAGTTGTGGTTTAAATCTTAAGGAGAGGTTTAACTATTTTTGTTACATTGGACAAAATATCACGTAACACCTCTTCCTTAAATATGGAGCAAATACACAAGAGGTCTGGAGCCAGGCTAGTCTCCAGTTTCACCCAGGCGACACTTCATTACCAGGTTGGAAGTGATGACTGTCAGATTTCAAGAGTTCAGCTGGAACACTGCTCAAATTCAGAGAAGGGCAGAAAGTGAAGGAAAACCACCCAAGTTTACTGTTATATTATCAAAAATGAGAATAAGGTGAAGTTGATAGCTCTAATAGTTTCAAACAAGTTTAGAAACGACTTTCATCTTCAGCTACAGCACTTAAACATTTCTTAGAAGCCCTGAGTATTTTAACAAATTTCTTAACCAGTTTCTAATGGTTATTTGGGGTATGTAGAAGACTGGAAATATCGATGTGGGAAAAAGAAAAATCCAAAGGCACTTTTGCCTGTGTATCTTCTCTAGTACCAAGCCTGTTACAGATTCACTGCTTGGTCCGCAGCTGCGTGTTTCCCACCTGGCTCTTACAGCACTTCTAACGCCCCAATGCGCCAAGACAAATATTTGCAGAGCCACGCTGAAAAGCAGAGCACTGAAATTATTGGGGCTTACAGCAAACAACAAACAAATAGAACAAACAAAAAACCCCAGAGAAACAAAAATTGAACCTGTTGGAGGAAATTTTGCAGGATCCAGCTAACCATCTTCCCCACCCGCCACTAAAAACACAAAAAAACCTGTTTTATCTGCACCATTTCATTAGCCCACAGATACATCACCACAAGCGCTTTCACTGGTGCAAGTACAAATGGGGAGAAATCCTTCATGTGGAGAAGGAATAAATGGCCAAGGGGAAGTGGGCAGAAATTTCTCCAACCAGCTTGGCTGCTGGAGAAAACTGCCAACTATCCTTTTTACGGCAGTGTTGCTAATGCCAGTGTAACTTATCAGTTTAAACTACCAAAGCAATTCTGATCTGCAAGAATTTCATGACATGAGATAATACTAGAAGTTTTTTAAGGAAAGACATCAAAAGCTTTCAAAAGCTTAGCTAAAAGTATCCATGTCAAAATAATGATATTGTTAAAAACTGTCATCTATTTAACCCATTTAAAAGTTTAAATTCAGGATTTTGGTTTGTTATTTCTTCACCTCCTGTTGGTGGTTAACAGACCACAAATACATACGCCCCTTCCTGTTCTTTTAGAATGATTCTAATCTCAAATTAAATAGTACAAATGACTACCAGAATTGCCATCTAGGTCCTACTGACAGTAAATAAAGTGGCAGCATTTATACGCATTCAAAAAAAAGAAGCAAAACAACTCCTACAAAAGCATAATAATTTCTTCCCATCTTCCTCCCTTCATCTCTACCCACTTCAGCCCAAACAGTTCTTACTCTCACTTTTTTCAACTTATCTAAAACTAAATCCTGAGCTACCCAGACCTCTCCACCCCCACAAAGTCCCACTGAAGTTAGTGAGGTGCACACGGAGCACAGACCTACCACCATCGGCTCATTTACAAGATCAGAACCTTGCACTGCGAGATCCCAACGGCAAAGACTGCGCCTTCGGCTCTGTAAAGCTGTGCAGCATTCAGGCATCGTCACAGCAGCTCCCAAGGATGCAGATTCACATTCATGCCTCAAAACTTTAATACATTCTTTTATATACCCATATGAGATTATTTTACATTGAGTGGTTAAGCTGAAGGAAAGAAATGGGGGGGGGAGAAAAAGCAAAAAAAGGGTCTTT
Source organism: Elanus axillaris (assembly GCA_026212715.1). Taxonomy (NCBI): domain Eukaryota; kingdom Metazoa; phylum Chordata; class Aves; order Accipitriformes; family Accipitridae; genus Elanus; species Elanus axillaris. Next base: position 50,769,752 of record JANZLQ010000001.1, on the reverse strand, counting down.
GTCCTGAAACAGTTTTTTCTTTGCTTTCTTTGGAAGAGTCATCTAAAAAACCACTACTGTTGCAGAATGCTCTTTCATGACATTTAGCCTTAATCTTCTCTTTCTTCATTTCACTGCTTTATTTCCAGCTATAAGCCCCTACGCTAGCCTGAATATTTCCTTTTTATCTTTAGTTGTTTACAATTTTAGATATACGTAGGCTGTTAAGTCTTGTCTTGCCTGTTCTCTTTTCTTAGCCTTTCTATAACATTACTTCCTTAAGAGACCAAACAAAGGCACATTCAGGTGTCTTCGATAAATAAGGCAAACCACCATTTTAGCCCCAAAGTAGTAATACTAAATCATCTGGCTGGAATCCCTTGGAGTGAGTGTCCACACAGACATGGCTGTAAGTCATGCAACCAGTTACATCCTTTCCAGTGGATTGCACTGAGGCCCTAACATTTGATATTTGTGTCTAGCTCTCACACACCATGATGTATGAGCCTTTGGTACTAAAATTCTAAGAAACCAGGTATTTCCTGAAATCCTCTGGTTTTGGTAACCTATGCACAGCAAATACACGCAAGCATGAAAATATACACAAAATAGTATCATCAAACCAAAAAACCCAAACCAAAACCCTATTCACAGAAATTTTAAACATTTTTGCTGTGCAAAGTAAATACACAACGATACGGTTTTATATGAAACCAACCTAGACAAATGCCTGTCTGTTCATAGATAATCCCGGCCATTTGAACAGTGTTATGGCAATAAACCCAATGTTTTGGATCAAGAAAAAATAATTAGCACAAAGTCAATGTAACTTTACGATCTATCAGGAATTGATACCAAATTTCTGCATTTTCACATTCAACTGCTGAAGGGGTCTTACTTTTTCCGCACTTTATCTGTTTCTGCCCTACACCTCACCCTTCCCCTAGCAGTAACGCAACCAGCTAACTGCACCAGGAGCTGACCCTTAAAACGAACATGTTTTCTTGCTGCACTAAAGAAACGAGCTTCTGTGGGTAGTTCACCATAAGCAGGGCGCAAGAACGTAAGGACAGAGAGGTAAGGCCACACGGAGCACTGCAGAGCAGAGGCGGAGGCCTGTAAGTAGTGGAGTCACCACGGCCACAGGGCAGCGTTGCCCATACCAAATTTACGTTGTTGACCTAGGGCAGTACATCTGGCCTGTAACCTCCTGTTCCCCTTATTCCACAGAAAACCTACGCTTAACTATAGGTTAGAATCGCAGAACACGCCGGTTGGAAAGGACCTCTGGGGGTCTCCAGTCCAAACTCTTGCCCAAAGCAGGTCCAACCCGATGCAGATGCTCAGGCCATTGACAGATCAAGTTTCACACTCCTCTGAAGATGTAGATTTTATAACCTCTCCAGTGACCAACCACCTTCATGGGGATTTAATTTTCCTTACCTCTAACTGGAATCTCCTTTTTTCCAGTGCCTCTCCCTGTGCGCCTCGAGGACGAGCCTGCCTTTGCCTTCCCCATACCCTCCAACCAGGTAGAAATGCACTTTTATAATTCCCACTCCCTGGGTGACAACCAACTCTGACTGAGTATCAGTAAACCCACAAGTCTATCTCCTATTCACCTTACAGATAGAAAATGGGTCCCATTTACTGTAGAAATGAAGCATAAACATGCAGAAAGACCGTACATGAGGTGAACAGGGAAAGTTTAATAAATCTCCTTAAATCCAATCAACAGCTCCATTTAGATATTTCAACTGCTCCTTCCACTATTCAGTGCAATTACACCTTAGCATGCAAATAATTTCCAGTTGCTACTGCCAGCTCAGCAGGGGAAGATTTAAATCTGGATTTTCTTGTACCATAACTTTTCATTTCTTGGTTGTCAAGGTCTGAGATATTCTGAATTCTGTGTACTGTAAGAGCAAGAGATACTGCCAACAAATCTCAATACCTCAGCAAGTTTTTTTTTTTTTTCTTCTGAAACATAAGGAAATATTTTTCAAAGTAAGTTGGGTCCTTTTAGGCAGCTGAGGTTACAATGTCAGTTTGTTGTTGAGTCACTGCTGTTGTTCGCAAAAGGTACAGAGGCTATGGGTTCCTTAGGTCATCTACTACTTACTGTAAATAATGTTATAATTTAATCAGCTTAATAATCTTTGGTTTTAATATGCTTAGAAGGTGAAGTTGCTTCCTTTTTAGGGAGGGGAAAAAACCAACCCAAAAACCTACAGAAGCACATGTGTTCCCAAATCTTGGCTGCTTTACAGCAAAGTACAGCAACACAAAACAGTATCTTTTTTTCCCTCTTCACCTCCACTCACCCTGTAACTACAAAATGCCACAAGCACATGATCCTGCCACTGCCACCTTGCCTTCCTCCATATTATGAGGCTCTTGCAAGGGACTGTACTTCGCTGGCCTCTAGTCATCACCATCCAGCCGGGCACCAGACCTGGTTTGGGCATCTCTCCCCCTTTTAAAGGGCATCTGGCCTGACACAGTCTCATTCAAACACCTTTGGATGAACTGCCATTCAAAATCCAGCTTATTTTATACTGAAGTTTAGGCAATGCTTCCAGAGTCCCTTACTTCATTTGCTGTTAAGTCTATGCTACTTCTGAAAAGGGCCGTTTTGCTCTTCCACAAACCCACCCATTCATTCCCACTGCCTCCCCCTTCTAGCACCGGCATTTATGGGGCCATGCAATGAACCATGGCAAGCCAGGCTGAGCACCTGATCTAACCAAAACCTGCTTTGGGGGAGCAGGGATGTAGGTAAGAGACGAGCTTCTGCTCATTTTCTGGTTTTACGGATGTTAGTACTAATGCAAAAGGAAGCAGTAGGGACACAGGCAGCTGGCTCTCCTGCCCTATTTGTTCCTCCCCTGCAGCGATGCCTCCCAACTTTGTTGGCCAGGACTGCCTTTTCAAAGTCATTAATACAAATACTTAAAATCAGTGTTAAGGCTGTCCTTAAACTCCTGTGTTAACTTCAGGAGAACTTGACAGTTTCCCTTTCCGCAATACTAATAGTCATTTATTTTTAAAAGCCTTGACGAAGCAGATAATTCTTGTAGTATTTTCTACATTCTACAGCTTAACTATAGTTTCTGATATAAAATTGTATCACAAAGTTTCACCAAAATACTTTAGAAGAATGTCACCACTCTTAGCTGAATGGGAATTCCCCATAGAGAATTACATAGTCTAAAATAGCTGCAAGATGTAAATCTCCCATTTGTCTCCCTGGGTGCTCTCAGCTGCCTCCTTCTACGCCACCAGCACGTACTGAACCCACTCTAGGTTCTCTGAATGCCTCTCCCCAGCTTCTTCCCCAACACTTGCACAGAGCCTCCCAGACCTTGCCTCCTCTACGAAGAGACTTCCGACACACTTGTCTGTATACTAAAAACCTCCCGTGTGATCTCAGGAATATAAAGAGGAAGATGTTCCTATACTCTTAAAAACAATATACCGAGCGATCAGAGCATCCCCAACGCTGCCACAGGAGGTTGTGGAGGACAGAAGTATAATTCCTTCAAAAAGGAAATAATAGTTATGGACTACAGATCCGTTAGTAACTATTAAAAGCACACGGTGCAACTCCGGGCTTCGCTTCTAGCTGCCTGATGGTATCTGAGGTTCTGATAATCAATGAAGTATATCTCTATACATCCACTTTTGCTAAGCCCCCGTGCCATCCGTTGTCACAGACGGGATACAGACAGGGCTACAGATGGGCCACAGACCTGACCCTGCAGAGCTCTCCTGAAGAGAGTACCAGACCTCTTCAGACCACAGCACAGCCCCAGGAAAACAAGGAGAAACGTAGGCTGCTGCCTCTTCTCCTCCGCACAAATCCGAGTTCGGACACAAAGGCTGACAACACAAGACTGAGGTTTTTTGTTTATATTAAACACTAGAAGCCTTATTAATTTCAGTGTTTTTATGACGTGTCTCTCTCCCTAGTCTCCTCCTTCTTCTTCTTCAAGCTTTGCTTTTCTGCCTCTGCAGCCCCAAATCAACCTCTTATCTCTGACCACAGTTGTTTGGGCTCCTGAAATCCAGTCATCCTCAAAATTAAATCACATTCATATTCACCTGTGTATTCTCTCTGTTAATGCGAGTCCCCCTCCTCATCCCTTCCTTTCTGATTTTACATCAATAACAATCTCATAAACTAAAAATACGACTACCTCCTTTTAGTCTGGTAATAGTGCCTCACATTAGGAACCGCTTGGCCTAATGCACTTTCAGTTCTCATGTCCAATGTGATTATATCTTCTGACTTTCATCTTCTCTACGCTTAATCAGTTGCGCCACAGGTGGAAAAGCTGAAGTATGCTCCATCACTACTCTTGCATGTCAGCGTAGTGCATACATTATTTATTTTCTTCCACAAAATTGTGGGCAAGCTTGCATCACACAGGCACTGGGTTCTCACAAAAAGCACGAACAAGTAACTGCAAAAGAACAAACAAAAGAACACGACACACTCAGCCCACTGCAGGGATAAAGCTTGAATACGGCCGGTACATAGTTCAAGCCTGTATGATTGCCTGTCTGCCAGCCAAATTTTCCTTCACGTTTATTTTAATCTCCTACGCAAAGTGGTTGGCAAATATTGCTCAGAAGAATAAAACTCTTTCACTGGTAATTTCAACATTGCTTCGTTAAGGTCTGTACACTAGCTGGCAGAAATTTTGCAAAGCTGAGATTGATAAATGATGAAAGAAAGCCTTGACCCAGCTATAAAAAAAGGGCAGAAAATACACTAAAAATGGAAAAGAAAAAAAAAAGTTCCAGAGACAGTCGACTATTTTTTAAGTTTTAATAGGCAGAAGCCTAGCTCACAATTTATCCCCTGCTCCCTGATAAAACAGAACAAATTTTGAGACAATAAGCCCAAGAATGTCATAGCACTTTAAAGATTCTGCTCCACCTTAAGATTTTACAGCCATAGTTCAATACCAGCGTTTCCCCGTAAAGCTGACTAAATCCCAGAGGAACAAACATGACATAGAATAATAAAATTTTAAATTAAAGTTTTGCAATTACATATATGTGGAAAGTGTAAAAATATTCAGGTAAAACAGTCAAGTAAAACAAGTAAAACAGTCGCATGTCAAAATCATTCTTGTGTAAAGCACAACAGAGTTACTACTTCATCACTTAAAGCAAGTTTCATTCATCTCGAGATGGAATCACGAGCTTCAACCTCAATCTGAGTAGTCAGACTATCAAATTTTAAAATCTGAACTATTTCCTCCGTTAAACTCTAACAGTTTTTAGGGAAGCAAAAAAAAGAATACAGAGAAAAGTAGGCACAAAGTTTAGATCCCACAGGTACTATTTTAAAGTTGGTTAATACTTCCAGGATCCTTCTTTTAGCGGTGTCTGACAATTTGGTTGAGAAGTGAGAAACTCCTGCTGCATTTGGGAAAAGAACTTCCATTTTCATGACTCTTTAAAATCAACGTAAATCGTAATTACTGAGGCAAGCTCTGGTGTAAACGTAAAGTCTACAAAATATAAAAATGCCAAAGAAAGGATTTGTTACAACTTTTAGGGTAATTATGTGGACTAATAAGTGCATTAATTAGTATTTTGAATGATAACACATCTTAGAGCTGTTTAAAATACGTAAATATGTTCACTGTAAATTTGTGCTTGAACTTGGAAATACGAATGCAGATTAATGGAAATAAAGACAAAATATACTTATTAATATAATCCAAATATTAAAAAGAATAGGTAAAAAAATGTAAATGAAGTGTTGAAAAAATTGTAAAGCGAGTATGTTCAATGTCAAGGCCTTGAACATAAAAGGCAGTGTAGCACATTGGGTAAATGAGGGGAAAAAAGTTACAAATAGGCAACAATAAAGATTATCTAGTAGTGATACTGAATTGAAAGCACAGAAGCACAAATGACTTACAAGTCTAGACAAAGTAACTATTTATTATTTTTAGGAAAGCTTCGGAGACTATAGGCAGATGCTATATAGGCATCAGATATCTTAAAAATGGGCTTTTCAATGAGAAGAAGCTGCAGCACCAAAACGAACAAAAAAGTTACATAAAAGGCTGCAAGAACATGCATGGCAGGAACGAAGACATCAGGAAAAAGGCAAACATTCCCCAAACTAAAATCACAGAGCAGTCATTCATCAACTGCTAAAAAAAGCTGCTGAAACCTTAGAAATGGAATTGTTCTTCAGAAGAGTCTCCTAAGAAAATTTCAAAACATGAGCTCCAGGGACAAACCCCCATGGGAAACCACACATGAAGAACCCTAAGTTGCTTTTAAGACAACTTCAAGAGATGACAATGTTCAACTTCCGTTGCATTTCCACTACTGTTGTTTTTCAAAAGGAGTTAAATCCTTGAAGTAATAGTCCATGAAAATTACATCAGAAGAAACCAAAAAATATGCAGCAAACCCTTTTACCATCTCTGCTGACCCCAGAACGGCACGCGGGATGGCAGAACTGCTGTCTGACGGGCAAGGATTTAGACTGGCAACGATGACCTGCCCTGTGCAACTTGGAGACCCTTTCATTTAGAAACCCTCCGGTGACACCAAATGAATACTGGTAACTATAATTCCACCTTGAACTGCAGTTTCCGCTACTTCGGCATCACAGAGAGAGATCAGTCACTGCAAACTGTCAAGAGGAGCAGAACATTACTTTCACAGTATTTAAATAAATTATAGCTTCAGCTAGGCTAAGAAGGCTGGAAGGTTTGCAACAGCACATCTGAAGCAGTTCTGCATGAAGGGAAAACAGATATATCTGGGCAACAGTGTGTGAACCTATAGCAAGGAAACTGGAGAATTTTCATTCATCAACATTTCCTATTATTCGGTACCGTAATAGTTTTGTGCTAGAGAAAGCATTCTGAGAACTTCTGAACTAAGTAGTCAAAGAGCCCACAGTTGTTTCAAAAAATCTAAAACTTCTCACAAAAAATCAAGGCTACTAGCAGCTGTAATCAGCAACTATTCCTTATTTGCATAAGATTTTATAAGAAGGTCTGAAGGATCCCCTATCAGCCAGCAATCTCAGGCTCAGCATCGTTTACACGTGGAAGGAAGTATAGAGAGCTCATCACTCTGAGAAGGCAAGTTTATAGAGAATGCAGATGGAGTGACTCCTTCTACTTTATTTAAATGCAATCTCGCACACTTGCAAATGTCAGAATACACTAATTTATATTTGCATATTCATAACCTAATACCAGAAATATCATAATATAGAGAATTATCTTTTTTCTAAAGCTTATTAATCTAAAAATGCTTCGGTTGTACAAGAATTGACTTTAGTCAATGAAAAATTCAACAAACTAACGAATATATTTCTTCTAAGTAAATATTTGAAATTTGGTAATCAATTTGTGGTTGACAAAATATTACTTCCATTCTGCAGGAAAACAACCTTGCTTTCAAAAGCTACTTAGAAACTGTGCAAACTTTCACGATGCTACCCCAGGTACACTCTCTTCTACAGCAATACACCTTCAATTCCGTGAACACAATATTCTGTTTAACTCTCAAATGTTCAGTCTTGAAGGCAAAAAAAAAAGGCCATCCAAGGGTTGGTTTGGGGTTTTTGGTTTTATTTTCATCGGTTTGTGTTTATTTTTTTTACTGTAGGAACAAAGTCGTCCGACCATATTTAGATACCTCCAATACCTTTTATTAGATTGCTCCAATGTTCTTTAACATTGCCACTTCTGAAATATCATATGTGAGAAATTAAGGGCATAGTTATCACAGACACGAAAGAAACACTGATTCATATCTATAAAAATGGAAATGACGTTTACACAGATGCATCATATACCATTATTTTGATATTAAACCACAACTAAAATCATTCAATTCTGTGAAGTAGAACAGCCTTCGCATAAAAGTCTGAAGGCTCAAATTTTATTTTATCCAGAAATCGACGAAGCTCCTACAGAACTAAAAATATCCCATCGTAATACTATGGGTCAAAACTCAACCACTGCCCAATACTCCCTCCCCTCAAATTAATGTGGTTTTTTTATGAGGCAATGGAAGGACACGAGCGGTTCTGCCTTGTATATGGCTGGATGCAGCCCTATGATTTTAATTACAGATTTTTCTTTTATCATTGAATGTTTTAATTACTTTTAACAGAGAGTTAAGCAGGAAAACTGCGGTGATATCTGTAGGCTAAATCTCTCTTGGCCTGCTGAGTGCTGACTGGGCTTTCTGCCCTGAGCTGGGATGGATACTCATTATATAAAGGTATATCTTAACAGGTTTGATTAAATCATCAATGAGTTCTGGAAAATGCCCCATTTTAATTTGTCCAAGCATACTGAGGAGAAGCTGGAAGGAAAATGCAGTCTTCAGACAATGTGGGATAAGAAAAGGCCGTTGGCTGCACACCTTTTTTGCTGTTGTCTCTGCAGTTGACCACGGGCAACTCAGCTTCCATAGCTATATAACACCACCTTCCCCAACGATGATCCTGTACTCCACGTTCGGCAAACGGGAAGGAAAAACTCAACAACACACATCACTGTGACTTGTGTTCTGCAACTAACGACCATATCATCACACATACTGGTGGTACTTCTACATTTACTGTGGGGAAAACTAACAATGAAAAATATAATCTGAATACCAACGGGTTCTGTTTTGTTTCTATCTCCCTTTAACTTCTACTTTATTCTGTCCTATTGGCTGGATATTTAGTCAATAGGAAAACCCAACATTTTCTATTTTGTCCCCTCCAGGCCATGGTTTCAGACTTGAGGAGGACCTTTTCAGATACCTGAAACAAGAGATGCCTTTAATTGGTATTCCATGGTACTGGTCTTGCAATTGCTGCCTGAATGAAGACACTGGTGTTTGATTTTTTTTAAAGGAAAGTTGACTTACATGTCTATCTTTTAATTCAAGAAACAAATATGCTTTCTAAATTCTGAGGGCTGTTCAGTTCTGAGGCTACTCAATCTAAATAGTATGGGAAGCTGAAATAGGATCCTAAGTTCCCAAATCCCTTCTATATCTGCCCAATTAAAACTGCATAGAAAGCTGAATGCTCTTCTCAAAATGGAAGAGGAAAAAAAAGGTATTTTTAGTGATGCTTTACCATTAGCAATAACTGAACCTAGAAAAATGACTACTACATGTTTGGGACGCACACTCAGTTGAGTAAAATCTCCCATGATATATTTGCACCTGTAGTAGTTTGGTTTCTTAAATCAGAAAAAAGGTTCCTTTTTCTCAATTCAACTAGACTGAATATAAACTTATAGAAGAGAAGTTCAGTGTATTCAGACTTTCCTCCTTTTTTTTTTTTTTTTTTTTTTAAAAATGCACCAGTATTCCCTAATGTTATAATATACTATGATAACGGAGACGTCTTAGAGAAAGTCCCGAACGCTGCATTCAAGAAACAAGTTTGGGTGCGGGAAAAGCCCAAGTTCGGTATCCCAGCTGTGATAACAATTCCTTCTCATCCTTAAGCGTATCACAACTGCTCAGGGTGGGATTCAGCTTTAATGTAAGCATCCAACACCATCTCTGTTGTGCCTGGCACACAAAGACCAATCGAAGACCCCACGGAGCAGCAACTGGAGGCCAGGGAGGAGACAGACATCAAAAAGCACGACCTGCTTACAATCAGGCATCTGCATCCATCTTTCAATTCTGTATCCCATTACCAAAACGTCTTTTTTTTTTCTTTGTACTCAACAATAATTTTGAAAAGAAAAGCTAACATTTCATACGTGGACATTAGAAATTCAAAGTGGCTGGCAAGAGCTAAATCTTCTAAAGTAGAGCATTGAAATATGTTTCAACGGAGATTTTCCTCTATATTCTCAAACACAAAGATGTCTGGGCAGGTCATTCACTTTTAGGGCTCAATCATGTTTTTGATAACGTCACTTTACACAGATTTTAGCGGAAACCCGATTCTGCATTTAATCCTTAACTTCTAATAATCTGCTAGATAAGATGTATACAAAACATCTATATAAACCATATGGTCCCGTGAAAACGCGGAACTGAACCGAATGAAATGCAAGCTCTTGCCTTTTCTGCACACATCTGTTGCTGTGGCTTCTGACAGGATAGCACCAAAAGGGCTCCCACATAAGCAGGACATAAGGCAGGAAGCATTTTGCACATGCTGTGCTAGGCTGCAATTAGCAGATTCAGAGGCCACCTGTCACGGGGCCGAGCGGCACACAATTCCGGGGGACAGGCTGGGGGAAGCAAGCCGAGTTTTCGGTAGACGGGAGGCATGCCCCGTTCCCTTTGCTGACAGCAGTGAAATATCTCCTTCCTTCTCTCAGTTCTTCCCATTTACACAGGTCTCTGCTACCAGATTACCGGTCCTCCGAACATACGCGCTGCATGCTAACATTTAGACAATTTATTATTTGCAAAGTTACCCAGAGCCGGGGGACGAATCTCAACTGCTCTTCTCAAAGCGAGGTGCTGCACATATGATTGAACTTTCCCTTCCTTTAATCGAAAAAACACCCCAACAAACCCCAAACAAATCATGTTGGGACTTCTCTAATTACATAATCAAACACGAGATTTTTACTGTGACATTTTCGGTATTTGCAATGATGAACTTCTGCAATACACAGAATATGACAGAAAATCATTATGCAAGTTCAGAAGTTATAAGCTCCTACCCTTTTTGGCACATTTTAGCTTCGACAGCAGTCAATTTTTCCTTCATTATAAATGGGAAAAGTAAAGATAGCATGAAAAGGCCACTTAAAAGCAAAACAAAGGCATGCAAATTTATACCGGAGTTACACAACTGCCAAGAATTCTCAGAGCCTGCTAATCTTCTGTTTATTACTTGTATGTTCTCCTCTTTGCCTCAACAGTGCATATGCAACACTGAAAACTTTGAAAAGTGTATTTTAAAAGCTGACTTTGAATACTGTGAGCATGAGTCAGACATAATTTACATGGCTGAAATTTCACTAAATAACTTTGAAATTATACCACCATAAACCTTGTCAGGAATACTTGTCTTCAGCTTCTTCATGTATTCCGTTACTGTAATCCTGAGCCCTCTACCAACATGAATAAATTTAACATTATCTTAAGAGTGACGCAAGGCTACCATCAGTCACTTTTTAAAGCACAGATGCAGAAGAGTGATCAATACAACGGCACATAGGAAGTAAGTGACGGGCTGAGAATATGGCTCAGCCATTTGCGCCCCAGACCTTTCACCACACAGACCATATGCTCCCCTGGCACCCCAACGTGTCTTTAACTACCAGACAACCTTTTCCCACACTAATTTTGTTTAGCCAGACTGCTCCAAACACACCTCCTTTTTTCAATTAGCCACACAAACATGAGAAAGTGGTCACAGACCCCTGGTGTCTGTTAAGGACACACTGAAGAAAAGGGCTGAAAGCTCAAAAATCAGCTCTTCCTTCTGGAAGATCCAGTCAAGCCTGCGGGTTGCAGCAATGCCAGGGGAGGTTTAGATTGGATATTAGGAAAAATTTCTTCACCAGAAGGGATGTCAGGCATTGGAACAGGCTGCCCAGGGAAGTGGTGGAGTCACCATCCCTGGAGGTTTTTAAAAGACGTGTAGATGTGGCGCTTAGGGACACGGTTTAGCGGTGGACTTGGGAGTGTTAGGTTTAAAGTTGGACTTGATGATCATAAAGGTCTCTTCCGACCTAAATTATTCCGATTCTGTGATTCTAACATGGAGGAAAATGTTCAGAAGGAATTTGCATCATTATCTCTCAAATTAACTCCTCTGAGCCTCCAACATCATGGAACACCGTTGCTCTTGCACGCTGCCCTCTCTGCTTGTGCCCGCTGGCGTGTTCTCGCCCACTGGGACACCAGAAAGGGCCACAAAAAAAAAAAAAAAAAAAAAAAAGCTGTTCACAGCCTGACAAACGCTCTCATCGCTGCAGAACAAACAGCAGTGGCTTTCAAGAAGAATCAAAGAGAAAGAACTTATGTCCCCCTCCAAAGGCCAACTGAAGGCTCCACTCTTCCTAGGAAAGTCATGGAGATGTGACGGGGATCCACTGCCCTCTAGGTGAGGCGCAGACACCATACATCCAAATGATAAATTTGTATTTTTTTTTTTAAAAAAGTTATCCTCATGCTAGGATAAGCATGCATAACAGAAGAGGAAACCCAAATAACAAAAGATATTTGTAAAGGATGAGTTGACTCTGAAGACTTGAAGAAAGGGCAGAAAACTTTTTTTTTCTTTTTAAAGAACAGATGTGTTTTATTATCTACCGTAAGGTAACAATTAGTACCGCTCTCAGAGGCAGGCAAACCTGTGGAGATTGAACTTCTTCATCTGACAACCATTCACTCTTCTGATAAACTCAAAGTCCATTCAAAAAATTACCAATTCTCTATCCAGTGAAAAAGTAAAACAACATGCATTTGGGTTGGGGTTTTCTTTTTTACAATCTGCATTGACCAACATATGTTTTGAGGCTGTTGATTTCATATTTTCATCTTTTCACCTAAGTTGTACTTGTTTCTGTACAAGCTTACTTCTACTCAGTGAAGACCAATATTTAAAATATATTAAAATAGAAAACAGTAGTTTAATTCAGTACCCTAAGCACCAAAAAAAAGTAGTATTCATTAAAGCATTAATTTCCAGAGATGTTAGGTAATCTTACTTTGAGAGTAATATTTTTTTTGAACCATGTTGATATCTGGTATTATTTAGACAGCACCGTGACAACCATGCAAAATGTATTCTGCTTTGAAATTCTTTTCCTTAGATTTAGAGCCCATTGAATAAAAGAAAAAAAACAAAGTCTCCTGAATTGTCCTTCCTTACTCTATTTGGAGCACAAAAATGACAAAGAGCAGCAAAAGTTAGCCTTATGGTTTTTTACTCTTAATTCCTCTCATTAATACAGTGATGTGCATGATTATGGTATACATACAAGCCTAACATCTTCATTTACAATGGCGTTGAGTCCGGGTTCATGGTTCTACTTAAAGACTGGCAACAAAAATTCACCCTCAGTTTTATTAGACCAGTTCGTGTTTGTCCTTTTAGCTCTGACAAGGTAGTTTTCACATGCTAAGTTCACCATTTCATCCACGAATGCAACATACGATAAACCCACAAACCACCATGGTATAATTCTGCTACCTCCTAAATGCATTTCAAAATTCCTGCTAAATTAATCTACAATTCCCCTTCCTTTCTTCTGCTGACGTCCTCTTCCCAGTACACACAAAGCACTAACAAAAGAGTATGAACCTCTTACATGACTGTGACATAGATGGAGGCTTGCTACTGCTAATAAAGTTGGAAGTGCTTATCCAAGCCACATGCTCATGTTATTGCCACTTTATCTTCTAGTTCTGGTCTACGCGATGCCAACTAACAGCTTACAAAGACAGTGGCCTGGTTATACGTCCCTGTTCATAACGGTATTAGAACATCAACACAAAGTTTTAAGAGAGCTCAGAACATTTGCCCCCTCTCTTCAATATTTCTCGCTGCACGCAGTCAACATTCATTCCTTCAGTCGTGTAACTAATCCCAAAGTGAAAATAGGTATATGACAATTAAACTGGTATCTTTATAAACAGTTGTTACGTACACACACCAAAAAAAGAGTTTGATTGCTGAACAGCAAAGGATGATTGTACAGTGGCTAGACATGGGTGATAAATCCTGCTCTTCAAAGATTAAATTAGATACAAACACCACCAAGAAGACACACTTAACCATAGTACCTCCTAAAATCTCTTTTATTAGACTATAATTCAGGACAGAAATAACAACATAATCTAGTGTTCGGAGACTACAACAGGCACAGACTTCTAATCCCAACCCTGGCACCGGCTTGAGCAAGTTATTTAATCTCTCTCAGCTGCCACTTGTCAAATGACATATTTTTTTTCTTTCAGTCTTTAAGTCACTATGAGGATGCCGCAATAGATCCGGCTTCGAAATCGTTAAAACAACCCCAACCAAACTATAAAAGATAAAGAACAAATAAGGTCCTCTGAAGGTATCATAAAATAAAATAATTACAGCAAAGGGTAACAACCTAAGCATATCAGGATGGAACTGGAAGAAAATCCATAAACCGGACTTTAATCACTGTTGCTACCTTGTATTTTTGTTTAAAAAAAAAAAAAAAAAAAAAAAAAGAACAAAGTGAGCATGTTTGGCTCTCACAGCTAACACTAGGGACAAACCTTTATCTGTATTTTTTCAGGTAACAAAGAGAAACCTATTATAAATGATGAAAAACATGGAAGTTGCTTCTCATTTCAGCCAAAGATACAGTAGAGAACACAAAAGATCTAAAGAGTAAAAAATACTTACAAGCAAGGTATTATGGTCAACACTAGCAACTAATACTTTATCTGTTCCCATCAAGCACCGGAGCAAGCTCCCCAGGGAAGTGGTCATGGCCCCAAGTCCATGGTTTAACTTTTGGGTCGCCCTGTGTGGAGTCAGGAGTTGGACCTGATCCTCGTGGGTCCCTTCCAACTCAGGCTCTTCTATAATTGTATCACCTGTCTTAAAAGCGTTAGCAAAAATCACGAAATCTGGCAGAGTATAGCCATTAGTAGCTGAGGAAACGAAGCTGCTATTCCTACTCATCGATATTCCAAACAGTACAAAATTGAGATGTTTGTCTTAATTTTCATGTTGTCTGCAAAGCCCTGAAGAAGAAAAAAAATCCCAAAACTGTTAGAAATTTTTGTTTATGCTGTTGCTTTTCCATTCAGGGAGGTTTGAAGCAGAAGCAATGGTTCTGTTTGTATTCCTAGAACCTCTACATTGCATTGGCTCACATTTTAAAGGTTATCTTTAAAGCCAAGAGTTCCAAATTGATCGTTTCAAGCCAACAGGTACTCCTTCATGGATGGGGCTTACGCTCACAAGAAGTTCCACTGTTTGAAAACAGGGAATAAGCAAGTACTGGTTTTGAGCTTCTGCTCACAGAGCTTCTACTCACTTGCCCCTGCTTTCCTCCCATTTTTTGCTTTTGCATGTAAAAGACAGCCCTGGCATCCCAATATAAGTTGGCCAGTATGATTTTTGTCATATAAAGTATCACTTACATAATGTTTAATTAAACATGTGACTACAGGGAAGAATTCAGATTTCCCCATTCCAGTATTCTACACAATTATTCCTCTACTGGCACATCTAGATAATTTATGAAAACTTAGTCGATTTATTCCATGTGACACTGGTAAACAAATTAATATAGAATGTAATTGCCTTTGTCTCTTCAGCTCAGAATTGCCTTTTAGTGATATTTGTCTGAAATTATGATCTATAAAGAAAATAAATTGTAATTGAGCTTATAAAATTGATCATATTTACAAGTTGACAACTGTCACAATTATTAATCTGTATTTTACTTCTCAGGGAAGAAGAGTACTTGATCAAATATTTCTGCAAAGAAGGCTGGTTTTATGCTGTCTCATGTTTCCTGCAGTATTGTACTTGCATGCATTTTTCTAGATTTATTTATTTATTTATGGCATTGTATAAGCTACTCTTCTTCTTTCTTCCAAAGCATACCAGAAACCCTTTTTCAAGCAACCTTTTTCCTAGTGAAATACAAAATAATCAAATCCTCCTAACACTTGATCCATAGCTAACACTGAAAAACAAACAGAACAACTGAAGTAAAAAAAGACCTTAATCATTATTATATAATGCATATTGCCTCAGCAGTATTAGTACAAATAATTAAAAAATCCTCAATACAAATATTAGTGTACAAAACAATAACGCATCTGGCTAGCATTATCTAAAACAAAGTTTGGATCATGGTAAATTGAAAAATTATGACAACATGAACTATGCATTCCTGAAAGACCTATACATTTTCAAAATTCCTATCCGTTTAAAATGTATCTTACAGCTATACTGAACTACATAGAAAAAAACCCTATACAGGTATAAAACACCTCTGCTCAGACATTTCCTCCGTGAAGTAGCTTTAGCAGGGGAAAAAAATAATAATAAAAAAAAAGTGTATTTTAAACTGAAGCTACAAATAACAAATGAATGCCCCGAACAGGACAAAGTTACCTTTTAGGTTAATGATTTTTGCCCAAAGATTTTCCCTTCCTATTTGCTTATTTTGAGAGTTACAGCAATAGAAATGCATTTGAGACTGGGAGCAAAAGTTTATTTTCTTTAAGGAAAAAAAAAACAAATGTGCAGACTGGAGGATGGGAAAGGAAGTAGGCAAGAAAGAAGGATATCTGGATATTCGCCATTGTGAATATGAATGGACTTCAGTACAACTTAATTATTTTTGCCTAAAAATGTTTTTTTTTTTCTTTTTAGGACATAATTACCATAGTCTAGAATTACTGTGGATTATACACGTGGGCATAAGAAATGCATTCTTAGGCTTGGGACCTGCACCCAGAGTCTTCAGAGAAGTCCATGAAGGGACAGAACGATCTTGGCCGTATAAAACAGGACAGCACAGGCTTTTAGCCGAATTTACCTATGCTAAGATAATGTCATAATTGACATCTTGTAATTGAATATTTTAGAACATACGCATTCATGTTAATTTTCCAGTTTCCTAAAACCAGGAAAGCGCTATTTTTTCTACTTGCTAAACTCAGGAAGAACTACAGCAATAAATTTCTAGTGTTCTCAAAGCAGCAAAAAGCCTTTTCCTCTGATCTAATGCTCTGGATTTGCGTTTACTTCTCCCTTCTTCGGGGTGGGGTGGGGAAGGAGAAGAGGGAGGACTCGCTGGGTTAGAGAAAATCAAACTTCAGGTATGCCTACGCTGCTTAAGACAAGGGTGTAACTGCAGACAGACAGACATGACCTAGTTTTAATCTCACCAGCTTGGGTACAAATAGGAATGAAAAAGGCAGCAGCAAAAGCGCCCGTGAGAGTAGCTAGAGCATGTTGAAGCCTGTTCTGCTGCAGGTTTACTGCTTTTTGTACCCAAGCTAGTTCACGTATGCCTGAATATGCTACAGTCACACCTCCGAGGCCCACAACTGAAACCCCGTTGCTGCCTCTTCTCCCAATACCAAATGATTATTAAGGAAATGAAGACCCCACAGACACATAGCAGAGGTGGACTTCTGGCAAGCAGGCAACAAGGCAAGCTAGACATTTCCAGGCGAGCCCGCTTCTTACAAAGTCACTTGAGCACTCGGCTGAAAACAGGAGATCTGTCTCCTAAAGGCTCCTGTCAGAGCTCTTCTCTTCCATTTCCTTTTGAGACTCCATGAATTAGCAAGAGCACTGACAAGAGCAGAAACTAACTGGCAGCTTATTTTCTTCTTCTCTCCCATCCCCAGCAACGATCCCATGCACGAAACATGTAATTGCTATCTCCTCCTGATGAACTGTCTGTGTACTGATGAACATTAAAGAATGCCAAGATGCTTAAGCCCTTTCCTTAAAGTATTAGTACAACGCTGAAGTTTCTGGGCCAGGAAAGTCTAGCCACTAAGAGCAGGAAAGATAACAGGGAAGGAAGAAGCCCTCTTCTCCCTTTAAAGTCGGGTAAGTTTATACAGGGAAAATAAAAATTAACGCAACGCCAACTTCGCTGTTTCTGGAGATGTTATCGGTTGTTTGGGACAAAGCTCTCCCAGTTTGCTTGTTCCGTCACCTTAATGCTACCATGGCAAAAACCTCCAAAATGGGCTGATGTGCTGTTACACCAAAGCCTTAAGAATTGCGTCTGTCTGGGGCATCTCTCTCAGGTTACAACAGCCAGAAGAAATTTCAAATGGGCCAAATCTGAGATTACAGTTGTGTGACAGATTGACAAGAAACTGCCACGTTAACAAGCTGGCAATATGCAGACATGGGGAACAAGCCTGTTTTCAAGTAAACGCTTCATAATAAAACATAATTCATTCATAATAAAAACAGCAACTATCCTTGTCCACATGGACTGAAGAAGTACTTGCAGTAGTAGTACACGAGAGTGAGGACACTTGATTCCAGTTAACGATGGCAGTATTCATCTGAGCATTCTAAAAAGACAGCTCTAGGTAAGTGATCCAGAGGAATTTTCCCAAGTTATTTAATAAAACCCAGAAGGTGGATCAATGAGGATTACTTCATTAACACGTCTGAACTCTTCCCCCAAAAGGAAAATAAACAAACTACCAAACAGTAAAATCCCTCCGACTTTATTCCTTATAGAGACAAGAGAAACCTGCTCAGGTATACTTCATCTCAATGTCAGCTGTATCTACAAAAAGTCTGCATTCAGTCATTCATCCAGTGGCTTATGTTTCCAGCTTAATAAGGGACCACAGCATGATACCACGTAACTACTTTTCATTTTTTTAATTAGAAGCATGGCTATGGCTAAGAATCAGACACACCAGGCAATAAAAAGCAGCCGCCACACCTTCAGTTGCAGAAAGGCCCTGGCATAAAACTTCTCTGGGTTTACAAACTCATCTTCCAGATACGCTCGCAATGACTGTTTCCTTTCCAAATCGTTGGGTCTTTACAACAAATCCGTGTTTGTGCGTTACAGAGTACTGAACACACGACTGGTAACCGAAAAGTCTTGTCAGGATCTAAATGTATCTTGTCAGGCAATTAAATTACTTTATGACTCAAGGTGCTCACAGGTGAAGTTATTTACCAACCACAACACTGTGCCATGTTTGCATCCGGGCTTTGCTGCGGAAAGGGAGGGAGGGGGCTCGGGTGGCTGTATCACCTATGAATTTACAGCCATCACAAGTCAGAAGAACCTACTTCATCATCCTCTATCGGGAACATCAAAAACTTCCAAGAGGTATGTGAACTTCAGACACAAATAGTCTTGCAGAGTCTCTTAAAGAAAATAACACAAATATGTATTCTGGGCAATAAATACTACTGTAGGCTGGAGAACTTCCATCCTCCTTCCTCAGCAGTTTGCAGTTCAAGTTCTAATCTAAAGTTGGACATTAGTCTCTGCAGTTTCCTAGAACAGGCAACAGCAACCTTCTAACACTCACAGCAAAATAGCTGTGTAGAGATGGTATGTGAACAGTACTACCACCAGTAGTAATTTTCTAAACTGTGGGTGGGTACCCAGCCATCATTTTGTACATGCATCCTGATTTAAGAAAAACTTTCCCCTAATGTTGCTTTTGCAGTAAAAGGCTTTGTTTCTAAAAGGAAAAATTCCAAATTGAGACAACCAGCTTTAATTCCAGAAATACTTCTTGCACTGTACAGAGAAAAGGCAGAGTTGAGTAATCTGCTGTCTGTAAATATCCATACGTAAAAAAAAAAAAAAAAAAAGAAAGAAAACACGATACTATTGCTCATCTCCTCCGCTACTGGGACAATACAGACACTCTCCAGCTTGATCCCTGAAGCCCAGGAGGTGTTCGGGTGACCTAGTAAGGTCTGTTATCCTGGATACATGCTAACACAGATGTTCGTCTAGGTCCAGAGGCAGCCTGGGGCATCTTCCTTGCACCCTGCTAAATGGCGAGACGTGCCAAAAGTTTTGGCTGTCTTCTGGAGAAAAAAAAAAAGGCTGAGGATGTCCAGGAATACAGGGCAGCTACAAGGAGAAGTAGCAAGGAGGTACCCACAGTGCCTGGTTTGAGACGCGTGGATGACAACGTGGAGACTGCTTTTCCTAAAAGCCACCAGACAGAAAAAGGCTGCTTCATAGAGGACACAGCTCCTAACCTAGCTGCTCATCAACTACTAAACCCAAGTTTATCAAGTGAGGTTTTATTCCAAACTTACTGATAACAAAGCAGGCTCTAAAGGAGGGCAGTTCAGAAAAAAGAACAAATTATTTATGAGTATGGATACTATGACTTTTGCAGAACACAATTGCACCATGAAGTATTCCTAAATGATACCTTGAAATGCTAGATAGATAATTCAGCCATATCCATGTTCCCTTCTATGTGGTGTCCAAAAACAGCTGCAAAATTTCAGAAGTTTTTAGAAGCAGATTTCCGTTTTTTCTGGGGGAAGGGAGAAGGTATTATTTGTCCAAAATCCTGTTCACCGATGAACCTAAACTTACACAGCAAAGTGGCATTTCAATCTCTGCTTTTGTACACTAAGGTTTAATGCAATGTTTTACATCCATTTTTTTAACAATTTATGAGAAAACACAAAAAGGGGATATTTATCCTTAACTGATGGATTCATCACTGTATCATTACACTTCTGTATTTACTATACTGCACGTTACGTTACGAAGAAGCAAAACAGCCCCAGAAGACAACATGCCAAGAGCAGAGGACACGCATACCAAATAGTGTCACAGTTTGCTGCAGGAACAACTTTAAAGCGTCGGAGCTTCCTTGCAAGCAATCGCTCACCTTCACAGCAAGAGTCAGCTCAAATTACTGCAACAGTGAGCAGCTCACAGTTACTTCACTTGAGTTACGATACTCCGGTTAGCCCCAGTAAGAATAAACTTACAGCCAAAACTGGAGCTCAGAGTAGTTTGATTGGCAGCTGATGAATTTTGCTAATTAATGTAAATTGTGCTAACTTGATACATCGCTTGTGGTTGAATTCTCATTTAGAATATGCCAATAGTTTTACTCACAGACATGTTTTGCCCCACACTTCATATCATCAATAGGTAAAATAAAATCATGTACAAACACGTGGTTAGGATTAACAATTTTTGCACAACTCTGTGTGTGTGTGTAATTTGATATGTTAAAGTATTCCTACAATTCCTACAACAGCCAAGATGCTCCAGCTTTCATGTCTGCTCATTACTCCTCTAATTTTCTAATGCTGAAACCTAGCACTGCTTAAATGCACTTTTTCACCATTTCGCATTATCTGTATGAATCAGCTGAACTCCAATTGTCTATTCTACAGCCAACTGGTGAGAATAACATGTCCAAGAGCTATTAAGAGTAAAGATGAGTCTATGACTTTGGGAGAAACATCAGAAATATGTATTTGTTTACTTAAAACATGACCGCAGGTACAGGCTGATCATTCTGCTGTACAACACTCAGAATGCTTCTAGAAACTGAAGAGCCTCTTCTGTGGGGAAATGACAAGTCTGGATATTCCTCCTCTTCCCATCTCTACTACAGGGAGCTTGAAAGGTTCCTCCTTGATTTCTAAATATAGACCTCATGATAAGATTCTGCATGATAGGTTTATGAACAGGAGCAGTATGATTTCAGACTGGAATAGCAAAACAAAACACAGAACAAGCCACAGTACTCCTCTGAGTCCTCTTTAAGGTCACCACCCGTGGGGACACAAACCAAGAATCTGAGTCACTGAGCCTAAAAAACAATCAGAAGAGAAGCAGCCAGAGCTGCAACTGAGTAAGTGGTAGTTGTAATCTTTATTACGATGGGGTAAAACGGGGCTGG
>JANZLQ010000001.1:50737204-50748286 GCA_026212715.1 Elanus axillaris | reverse complement strand
GGTAAAACGGGGCTGGGGGGTGGGGGAGGTGGGTGTGACGGGTGACTTCCAGTTTTTAAACAGTAACTTTACAGTTATGAGGGATCATGTAAGTAACAAGTTAGATATCCTTAATTGCAAAGGTATTAGTAATACTATTTTCCTGATCTTCTCTGTAGCAACTAAGATGGACTCAAAGTAAGGGCACATAACAAATATATAACTATCAGTTGATTTAGGAAGTTTGCACTTATTAAAAAAACCCTAGAAAACAAAACCCAAAAATACCCAACCCCCAAACTAGATTTACAGGTCTAGCAAGTATTACTGCATATTTCTGTAAACTTCCACGTTCCTTGTAACCCTATCACACTGGTAACTTAATAGTGCTATATAGTTATTAGCATCAGAGCAACCTCTCATTTGGTCTGAATGCGTCCAGTCGCTGACTTAAGCGAAGAAGGACCCTGGAGCCATCTGTGTTTGGTCTCCTCACCCTGGGCAGCCTCCCCAGGCGTGGGGAGGGAGCTTCAGCAGGGAGAACGACTTCTGCTGGCAAATCTCCGAGTCCTAGTTTGGCATCCCGCTAACCTTACTTTTGCTCATTTCTGTCAGATTCACTGAAATGCCCGAGCAGACGAGTTTACTAACCCTTTGTAATCCCCAATAAACAGTTCAATCATTAACAGCATTAACAACCTGTGTACCACACAACAAATCATTTATGACCCCCCCTTTTCATCTTCCCTCACTGGTTGTGGCTTTTCACCTTTTCTGCTTCTGTCAGTGTCTTAGCTCAGTTGAACTCTTTGTTCATTTATTCCTTCTATTGGGGGTAGGGAAGAATCAAGTATTTTTCAGTTAGGAGATAAAAAGAATCCTTTTGGTCTACTCAGACCGGTATTCTAGAAATTTGTGTGCGTTCTCTTCCGTATTTATTCTGGCCTTATAATCCAAAATGGTCAGAGGACAAATGTTCTTTCACAAGATGCTCCCAAACCCCTACGGCAAAAACTGAAGGTATCACTTACTTAAAAATAGAAACTAAGGTCTAAATTGGTAGATTATATCATTGATCTGGGCCCTTTTATCTGTGCTAGAAGAGCTGTAGAATATATAAATCTAGTGGAAGTCTCAGTGTAGAAGTTGTAACTGTTCTGGGCTCCTTGTAGAATTTCTCCAAGGGCACCAATTTTACATCCGTTTTTGTTTTACTACACTGTTCTAACTATGAAATTATCAGTGGACAACAAACCAGAATACTTTTCTGGGTACTTTTGGTATGTTTAATGCTTTCTTATGTTTTAACTGGCTATTTGGAAAATACAATGTCATTTTAATTTTTGGAAGAGGGATCAGGGAACCGCACCCAAGCTTCTCATGTCATTACTGAAAGGTCTAAAGGTTCGTAATACCAGCGCATAAAAAAATAAACCAAAGGCTCTACGAGAGAACGGCACATTCCCCTTATCACCACACTGGATTTTCACCTTGCAGATCTTCACGCAAGGCAAAGATACTAACATAAAACAGACTTCCTCGCTCACCTGGACCTATCCCATCCTTGGACAGTTGCACCCGTTTGAAATGTGCCTGCGTACAGCAGCATCTTCTGTCCACTTCAGATTAAAACAATTACACATACGCTTTCTGCGGTGCAGAGCGCAGCATGACACAGCAACAGAGATCACCCTGGCTTAACAGCATTCGAATGGCAGGGTTTTATCCTGAAGTCTGAAATGCATATCATCCTGTAACTGCTAGGTTTGTAACTAAAGCATGGCCATACCAGGAACTCTGGTAGTCACTGAAGTGTAAAGTGGGCAAAATCTTCTGAAACAACACTGGAATACTCATCTTAAAAATCACACTGTTCAGAAAGTATAGGTCTACCATTACCTAAATAAATCAATAGTAGGTCTTCCCAGCTGTGTGAAGTTGTACGCTTTGCCGATGCAACCTTGTTATATTTGTTACTGGAAGAGAGTTAATATGGCTAACCAAGACCTGTGTTACCAGACAGTCATCTCCACAAGCGAAATTTCACGCACAGATGTGAACACGATTAACCCAGGGAAGACCATCCTCTCCAAAACCAGCTATCACTCAAGATACATTTGTTCTACTCACCATTTGTCAGTAAAATGCTCAATAAACTGTATACTGAATGTGACATATCTAATGACCACCTCCATGACCCAAACTTGTCCGATTCCCGAACTACTGCAGTCTGGATAATGTTCACCTGCTTTCAGGTTGTTGCAGTATTTCTCATTTCCCTGGCTAGACAAAGGACAAGTGGCATACTCTCAGAAAAGTTCCACGTATTACTGACTTTCTTTCGAAAAGTTCTCAAGTATTCCTATCTGGTATGATCTCGTCTCGTTTCAACTGCCTTGCATCAGAAGCCAGCTACAGAAACTACAGAGTTCTCCAGCCTGCCATAACAACTCCCCTCTGAGAGGAGCCAGTGCCTCCTACAAGTCAGAAGGGGTTGGTGGAAAGCTGTTTGTAATTCTTTCAAAATCTCTGGTTGTAACCTGCTGAAACAACAGTTCAGCCCCAAGCAGGTGCAGCCCATCCCACAGTGGCAGAATCAGAGTTTGGCACTGGCTGGAAAAAGGCCGAAGTGTCGAACCTAATTGGGTAAGCTGTACTGTAGCTTAAAAAAGGTGATGGCAAACACTCGTGCAAGAGGGCTTAAGGAGGACAAACAATCTTTCACAGCGTAATAACTCACAGGCTGGCTACAGCAGTTACGAATTCAGAAAGTTAGCAATAATACAGCGCAACTGCAAGATACACCTATACATGTGTGGGTTACAAACAGCACTGCTGAAGTATTGGGCTCTGCAAGCAGGCTCCATACGTGCTCATACTTGTGTCTTTGCATAGGCATCTTCTATAACATTATTATATGCTGACAGAGACCCTCATTATCAGAGGGGGTCAGTATCAGTAAAGGCCCTAGCCAGGCCAATCCCATGCACCTAAAATAAGAAGCAATTTTCTGTGAGAATGGCAGCCGAGTAAAGGATTATGCTCACGATACATGCAAGTCTAGCACAAGTTTCAACTGGCAAGGACATGACTGATCTTACAGACTTGATAGCTTCAGCACAGCTTACCTGGCTCCACCTGCTCCACTCTTCAATACGTACACACCCCACTTTCTCTAGTGTACGTTCCAGAAGCATTACCAATTCACAGGGTTGGGAGGACAGCTAATTTTTTTTTTTTTTTTAAACGACATTGATGTCCTTTTGACAAATTCACTGCTGGAGACAAACTAAAATCCAGCTAAGACATCTCAGTGGGGTGCAGAACAGAATACCAGTGCCACAGGTGGAGCGATACACATGCCTCAATACCCAACTCACCTGCCACCGAGAACTGAGCTGACAGATTATGACAGAAACCCTTTGGCCAAGTGACCCTTAACTAATTCTATTAATACTGCCCATGCCCTCAACAGAGAGGCCAGTTCTAACTAAAATGTACACGGACGCGGATAGCAGTATGCGGATGAAAAACTCCCCCAAAATCAAACGGGTGCGTGAAGTGTTAAATTGCTCCCATTCATCTGTTGCATTGCTATCATTTCTCCTTAATGATAAATTCATGCAAAAAAAAAAAAAAAGAGTAAAAAGCCTATTAAAATGTCTATTTCAAGACACTAGCATTCACTTTTTAATCTGTGTGCTCAAAACTCTCTCTCTCTCTCGTGCTATAGCCCGAGAACTGCAGAGCAAGAAGACATCTTAAAGCAAAACCAGTTCTGAAACAGGCTAATATCTCAAATTTCCTTCATGCTGGTAGTTCAGTGTTCCCTTCACATCCTGTCCTTCGTTACCTGCTGTTGGCTGAAGATAATCTCTTCCAGGCTTCTCAAATGCTGACACAGGAACCTCTGTGAGCACACTGAACTACTTCCTTTTCTCCTTGAAAAGATTTAATAACCTACAACTTTCTTCTGTGCCCTACTTGTAGTCTATCGTTTTCTTCCTTCTTGCATCAAATCTGCTAAAATAAAATTTTATAGAGTGTCAATTCAACAAAGGAAAAACTATAAAGTTTGTTCTGACAGCTCCCTTTCTCAAAAAATTTAATCAAAAAAGAAAGGAAAAAAATCCTTTGCCCTTGAAAAGATGAATTGAATAGCCTTAGGTATTCCATAGCTGTATTTATGAAAAAGTTTTTGGACACTAAACACACAAGTCTCTACAGAAATAGGGAAAGTGTTTTGCCCTAGTCATAAACTTCTTTTTCCATTGCACAGAGATTAATATGCTACACTTCACCACCAGACATAAGCTCCCCTCTCAGAGAGGTACAAGTCCCATTCATCTCAAAGGGAAGCAATGCACATGAGATAATACCATCAAATGAAAGAGCCTCAAAAAGAGCCACATACATACACACACAAATGTATGCTATTCAAATTTAGGAGAGCAATTGTCTTCTCTACAGAAACAGTGTTCTGCCACGACATTATTTTAAAATCTTCTTACTAAAAATGTGTTATTAACATTTAATATTATAAAGGTAGCAACAAATCACAGCACATAATACTAAAAAAAATTTAAAAAAATAATTAAAAATTACAAGATGACAGAATATAGGACTGTTACTTTTCTATGTAGAAAAAGCATTTTACTTTAAAATAAAGTAAGAAGCAAAAGTCACGGTAAACATGTAAAAGTATTTTAAAGCTCCCTGGTTATAAATGAAAATGAGGCCACCACTCTTAAACCTTTAACATCTCTGTGTATTTCCCATTTAATACTTCATACTGGAATGTTGCAGACATTTATTATTTTCCTCACTTTTATCCAAAAGAATTAAGTTTAATTTTAATTTTTTAAATTTTATAATAGTGAGAAAAACAACTAACAAGAAAGATTATCAGTGATCAATCCAGTTGCTGAGCATGTATTTATGTTTCATGCAGAACAGGCATTTTCACTTTGTTAGATTCCCCCCAACCTGTCTAAAGTAAAATAGTCAATCAACCTGTGTATTACTACATAAAAATCTAAATAAAAACCCAAATCCTCTCAAATCTGGTTTTCTAACTTAAAGCAAATATTTATTAACATATGTTTCATCAAATGCTGAATCACGGGGAAATGTATAAGTTACTCATTGCTAGTTTGCAGATAATTTTATTGCAGCTGATCGAACAAATCCTTTTTTCTTGTTTTTGGCAGAACTGTAACAGAATATGTATTTAAAACAATGTTGTACAGCTGTTGTAGCTTAGAGAAAAAACATACAATTTAGGGTACTTTGGGACAGGTTCGAGGATTTATTATTGGTTTTTTTTTGTTTGGGTTTTTGTTTGTTTGTTTGTTTTTAAAGTCTTAGACAGAAAAAAAAGGAATGAAAAAAATAGAGTTCATTTCTTGTAAGTGCAAAGATCTTCCCTTGTAGCCAAGCTAAGAAGCTAACATAGACTAGTATCAGCAATTTGAACTTAAGCTACCCGATAGAAATTAAATTTAGAAGTCAAGTTTCTCTCATTATAAGAAGTCTCTTCTACTGTTCATCCTAAATTACCACTTTTCTTTTTTCATTCTTCATTGAACTATGTAAAATCATCCTCCTGTATTAGGTCCAAAATAATTTTCACATAAGTCAATGGAAATAAAAAAATTCCCTCATTATAACTATTATTCTATATTACAGTAATACCAGGGCTCCAGTTATGACTGACAAATACACAGGAAAAACACTGTCCAGAAAAGGCACACAGAACAACTTCATCAGTCACTGAATTCAAAGGGATTAGAAAATAATTCTTGAAGTGCAGACTGTTTAATGCTTACAAAATCAACACATCTGGTTCCTACTTTTGCTCAGGCTCCTCAAAAAATTTTGTTCCTATTTCTGTTGATATATTTAAGCACTCAAAATACACAGAACCTAATGTTATCCAAGAGATACTCCTTTCCTCACTAAGGTATAAGTGAATTTATTTCCTATGGCATAAGCCATACTTCAGACCATTATCTCAAACGAGAAAATGCTAAATCATATTAAAGCTCCCGTTCAATAAAAAAACTTTTCTGGCTGTGTTCAATGGAAGAATGTTTGTCCCTGTATATGTAAGTCTAGAAATATTTATCCAAAAAAGATGATGCAGGGAATTTAAAGAAGAATTTTCTTATTTCTATTAACTGTAAAACACACGTTTCTGGTTCTGTGGAATAAATTTGTACCCTTAAAACTCTGAAGATACGAGTTAAAACAAAGAAGTTAAATTCTCTACCAGAATGCATTTGCTGAAGTGTAAAGCTAACAAATGCTAAAATTTTTGGCAACACTTCTGCATTTCTGAATCATTAGGTAGTCAAACTATTTTTTGATTTTGCTTGCATGATGTTGGATTAGAATAATCCATATAAATCAGTGGCTTCTCCTCACTAGGAATACTGTGTTTACTTCTGGTCATCTGATGTCAAAAGGATGCATAAAAAAAAATAGGGAGGTTCAGAAATAAATAACGAAAAAGACTTGCATGTACAGCAGTGGATTAGAATTGTTTACTCTAGAGACGAGTAAGAAAGAATATAGTCAAAGTAAACAAAATAATGGCAAGCCAGAGAAGGCATGCTGAGCATTTCAGTCACCCTTTTCAGAATATAATGACGGGATGGTTTTCCTAATGAAAACTTAAACATGCAGGTCTTTGACAAAGAGAGCTGTTTATGCCACGGGAACAGCAGAATTCTCTGATGCTTTTCTCAACCAAGATGCGGAGTTTGCAGCCACGAGACAGAACTGAAGTAGGACAAAGAAGAAAAAGCTGAACTCAAGTCATGTATTTAGTTGCCTAGAGACTTCAACTCATGGAAACCTAAACATCTAGGCCAAAGACCTCAAAGATATTTAAGCATTTCTTTTCTACTGATACCAGTTATCATTTGAAAACAGTGGTGCTTGGTGCCCAAACATGCCTGATGATCTAGACAGGAACAACTTTAACCTCTTCCAAGTCTAGGCAGCAACAGCGACAGTTTTATGAAATTATTTACGTGTCCGACAATAGTCGGATGCCTATTTATTTCCCTTTTCAAAATCATCCTGAGACTCTGTTGAACGTAAAGACTGTCATTCAGTAGCACTTTCCAGTCGATACTGCGTGTGAAAACGTAAGCCGTGGGGCCTCATACTTGTGTCTTCGGTAAGGCTATCGGGTTGTTGGTTTTTTTCCTTAAATAGTCACCATCTCCCCTTCCCACCATGTCTGTTACCGGATCTCCTCCCCTCCGCCATGGCA
This sequence comes from Elanus axillaris, assembly GCA_026212715.1. NCBI lineage: Eukaryota > Metazoa > Chordata > Aves > Accipitriformes > Accipitridae > Elanus > Elanus axillaris. The sequence continues at coordinate 50,741,025 of JANZLQ010000001.1, read as the reverse complement.
AATACTTTACGCACAGCCACATTGCCCCCGTCCCCCAAATGCCTCCCAATTTTCGTTGCAGCCCTGACCACCTCTGCACTACCACCCCCCCCGCCCGCCCAAGCCCTCAGCTCTTCTCCAAACGCTTCCTTCGCCTCCATCCACTGCCCTCCCCACCGCGTCCCCCTTCTCTCCCCGTCGCCATTCTCACCCCCGCTACGCTGCCCCGCTCCTGACCACCAACCCCTCTCCCCAAAGTCTGCTACTTCCTAACGTCTCCCTGCTTGCTTCCTTCCTACTCCCACACCACAAGGCCTCTACAACAGCTTTCGGTTATAATCCTCCTTTCGCTTACAGGCAGCAAAACACCATCTTCCCTTAAAATAAATGTAGCTAATGTTGAATACCACAGCCAATAGCAGGAGGACTTATCCACAGGCAGCACCTTGCAGCTTCAGGGAACCTGCTTCTCCGGTGAAGCAGGCTTCACCATCCTTTGTTTGCACAAAAATAAAAATATTTCTACTTAGCGATGCGTTCTCTGAAGTTTCAAGTTTATCTGTGGCATTCCAAACTCACTGCACTACGGACACTCAGACAAACGTCACCAAGTTGAGCATCAAACATTACTTCTTAGACCAACTAGCAGTCAGTAAGTTCTTAGGTATTTCTGTCAGGGCAAAATAAAGTATGTGAGTAAAGCAAAAGTAAACAACAGGAGAGTCTATGCAAACTGAGAAGAGAACAATTATGAATTACGCTGGACAGGCTTAATGCAGAGATTAAAAAAATAGTAGTGATTATTTGTGTATTTCTGATGAACATACAGATTCATTTAACCTCATCCCAAATACTACTTGTCTGTTGAGACCTCTAGTCCCCATGCTAAATGACTTCTTTCAGACCTTAGAAGAGGACCTTAAATAGAAGTGTCTATAAAGGGCTTTCTTTCAAGACAACAATAATTGGAGATGCTTTCAGATACCTTCAGTTTAAGGTTCACCAGTCATCAGCGATATGTTTACATTCACTACCATTATACTGAACATCTGCATATATTACATATGAATTTTGACTACTATCTACCAAAACAGAAACTAAAAAGTATTTCATTTTTTCTATAATAGAAGCTCAGAAACATTCTAGACATACAGATATCATAAATAAATTCTAGTGCACACAAAGTATTATGATTATTTGCAATAATTAGCAAAAGCTGAATATTAACACTTCTTAAACTGTTTTGCTAAATGCAATAATATAAAAAAATCAGAATAATATACTTCCAACAGTTCCATTATGGGATAAGTGTGTCTCAGGCTTTTGTATCAAGCCCTTAACTTCAAAAAAACCTGAATAAACTTATTTTTATTCAGCATAGATCAATATTTGGAGAAAGTCAATCAACTGTTTTCAAATAAAGGAAAAAATTGTAAACAACTGGTTCTACAAAGTTTATATATTCCTTCTCTGACAAAACAACAGTTACTGCTCTGGTAATTATTATTTAAGAAAAACAATGTAGCTCCTACACAGCAGAACACCTTTACTGGCACAAAGTGTTTATAAATTGCTTTTACATAAAAAAAAAAAGACTTCAAATTATTATGTTTTAATTTGCCGTTTATTTTTTTAGTTCTAGGGATATGCTCATTAAGTTCTACCTCACCATGCGTCTGTAGATTCTTAGCAAAACTCTTACATCAGACAATGACTTGAGTTACAAAAAATGATTAAGACCGATTCATAACTGTGAAGTTTTTAAGAAAAGCAGCATGGGAAAAAGACCAGCAAAAACCACAAGCACAGGAAGAAAGCTAAATATGTAAGGTGACCCACTAGGACTCCACATACCAGCTGATTAAGAAGCTGCCTAACGGCCAGCTTTTGGGATCATTACAGGGTTAGGACTGCTCATTCCCCAATACCTTTGTGAAGTTAGAACTCATGAAAAATTCAGGTTTAGGGCTTGATCCAGCACCCAAGGAAGTTAATAAATATTTTAGCCCTGACATCAGTGAAAACAGAATAAACCCTTTATTTTTTTTCCCTTAGCATAAAGATTTCATACATAGATTTTTAATAACAAAATATCAAGAGTACAAATACTTTATTGATAATTTAAAAAAATTAAAATCACCTTACACAGCAGTATTATAATACCCTAATTCCATGCCTAATACAAACATATTAATCAGAGAAAAATAACTTGGCCAAAGTGTGATACAAAAGCTGCAACAAAGACGTTACAAGAGTAACGCAACTTTCAGAAAAACATCAACACTATCACAGTGAGCACTGCAACTTTATAGCTAGTACGCTCTGCACAGATGGACAAGTAATTTTTAGAAATGAATCACACTGCAAATGATTTTACTAATTTTAAAACAGAGGTGAGGAACCAATAGCCTACAGGCCAGATACGATTTGCTGCTTCGGTTCAGATGGCCTACAGACACATACGTGCTTTATTACTTAATAACACCAAGGCAGACTTCAAGGAAAACCATGTGTGTTTAAAAGGCTCCAACAATTCACATATTTTTAAATACATAATCCTTAAACCCAAACATCAGCCTTAAGTTTAAAGTTTTAAATTAAATCTATGTTATTAGTTTGCCTTTTTTTTTTTTAAACACACAAATTCTTGAGTTATCATCCACTAAATATAGCTCATCCTCGCTACCCTGAGAAGATGAGGCTTCACAGCCCGCAACATTTAAATTATCTTAGTAGAGAAAAGTCAATGGTACTTTTTGTTTGGACAACAGCCTATGCGACGGTTGTGGTAGAAGAATTTTGATACCTGTTCCGATACAGAGGAACGTACTCCACAGTCCTCCTTTAGGACAAAACTTCCACTGAAATCAGGAAGTGTTTTGCCTGGAAAAGATACAGTCCCAAATATAGATGTCCCTTTTTCATAGACAGCGTCTTTCGAAACACAAAACATTTTCCAATCTGAGAGTCTACAGGATTCCAAGTATGAAAAGAACAAATAAAAAAAAATTTATTGAGAAAGAGAGAAATCATAGGCCACCGCTCTACTTTCATCCTTCCTGCAGTTCTTTGCAGCTGCCATGAACATATTGATATTTAGTAAACTGAAGGCTGCAGCTTTAATTGAAGTTTGACTGCTATAAACAGTTAGCTGCCTGGCTCTGGCCCGCACTCTAATACCATCAGCAGAACAGAGATGGGAAGCATAAACAAACCTTTTAACTAGATTACAGTTTCTAAAACGGCCAAGAATCCCTTCGGCAAGAACTCCTGTGTGACAGAATGTTAAAGGAGGAAAAATATTTTGAAAGAGTACCTTAAAAAAGCCTAACCTTTCCTAGGATAGTATGAATGGGAGTCTTCTGAGGAAAATGACTTTAAGTTTTCAAAGGGGGCTATCCTTGGGAAAAACGGTCTGATCCTTCAAGACAAAAAAAAAAAAAAAAAATTAAAAAGCCAGAAAACTTTAAAACAAATGGTTGTAAACCAGGATGGTATTTTCCAAAGGCTTTTTTTTTCTCTTCAGACTTCAAAATGCATCAAGAAAAGTTACTGAACTTTGAAATACCAGCAGAGCTTACAATAGCGTTTCACATTTCAAGTAGCCATGCTCAAGAACATCATAACAAAACCACGTTGCATCACCAGCTTATACCAACATGTCTACCTCTTAAATCTGATCCTTCTCGTAATTTGCTTTAGCTGAGCTTCTTCCCCATAAAGATTACGAGGGGACAATGTATAACCCCCTTCTGCCCCCAAGCCCAGAAAAGACAAAAGGAAGTTCTGTTCTAAAAAGATCAGCTTGCTACAGATTTCTGACGGCTTCGTTTCTTTAATCA
>JANZLQ010000001.1:50697359-50730404 GCA_026212715.1 Elanus axillaris | reverse complement strand
GGTGGGGGGGGGGGTAGCGGCTCTCCTTGGCCCGCTGCCGTAGGCCAGTGGCTACTGGGCCGCCCGCCATACCGGGAGGTCTCTGGGGGCCGCAGAAGCCGCTTCGGCGCGGGGAGCGAGGCGGGAGAAATCCCCCCGCCTCCCACCCCACAGCTCGGGGAGCGCAGGAGGTGCTGGGGCGGCCGGGGGCATCTTTTGGGTTGGAAGTGGTGGCTGAGGTGGTTCGGTAATAACTTCGCGAGCCGCGGATAAAAACCGGGAAAAGGGGCACGCTCCTCGTCTTGCAGTCCTGTTGCTATTGCGCTCCCGTTTAATTAATCTAATGGCTTCGGTTCAGCTTCCCCAGCGTTGTGTTCCCGTGCTTTGCGCTCCTTTGGGTCTGGGCCTACAACGGCTGCTTCGTTTCTGTATTTTATTTTTTTTTTCAGCAGCCGGTCTCGTCTTTCGCAGGCATAGCTGCTGTGCCAGGGGACTGAACGATGCGGGACTTGCAACAGAAGGAGCAAAATTGGGAGAAAAGGGAAACGGCTGCGCTAAAATAAGCATAAATGGTTGCGGAGCAACTCTGGGAAGCTTTCTGTTGGCAGAAAGGAGAACTGTTTTTACTCGTGCTGCTTGTCCGTGGTTATTGTTATAAGCTGCACCAGTATAAACACGGATAGCTAATTGCTCCTATAGGAACTCAGTTGTAGTGACTGAACACGTTACCGTGTGCCTGTAGCTTGTTCCAGCTGCGGAAGCATAAATGCGTTGTTCCAAACTCTCTTCAACGTGACTAAAACAAACAAATTAGACTTGGTGGTTGGTCAGAGGAGGAGGTGTGCAAATGCCACTTGTTAGTACAACTTACTTGAAGACTATCAATTTGGTTGTTTGCAATAATGTGTCTGAAGTGTAAATGCACCAGCTGTGATGCTCCTGGTTCTGTCCGAGGTCAGCTTGTGTGTAGCTGTGCTGTCTTCGTGGAACTTGGTATGTCATTCACAGGCTTGTGAACGTCATCGTTGCCATTAAGAACTTGCTAGAAAAGCTTGGAAGAAAACTTAAAAGAAAACTTTCAGTATCGGTTGCATTGGGTATTGCGTTGAAAAGCAGCCTAAAGCAAATACTGTTCACAATTTGTATGTAAACGTGGTTTTCATCTAATCAGAAATGAACTAAAGTTGCTTCAGTTGTTTGGTTTTTGTTTTACTAGTAGGTGAACCAATACATCTTTATCAGTTAAGAAACAATGCTTGTTACAACTTAAGCTCTCATGAGTGAGCAACTGTCTTGCATTGTTTGTACTAAATTTAGCTTACTAACATCCAAGTATAGTTTCTGACTAACAATTATTTGGAAAGCAAAGTAATTTAGTATAACATTTATATTCCCTTTCCTATTCAAAGATGAGAAGTTCCGCAATGAGTAAACGCAAGTCAAAGGAGAGCAGTGGAGCAAACGGAGAATGTATTTCCCAGGTTAGTAGCATCCTTATTAGCTGACTCTGTTTTCAGTTTCTGAAACTTTCCCATCCTCTGCCGTCCGTGCCATTCTATAGTTTTTTACTAGACCGGTTAAAAGGGCATGCACAGATACTTGATGTAATTTCTAGGGCTCTAAGTGTTTTTTGTCCTGTTTATATTCTGTATTTCTTCCAGCTTCTCACCTGATGCTTGCTTGCTTCAAGTGTTATGGTAATGATCTACTTTTTGGAGTCTTGATAGAAATGGCACAGCGTGGTCTTTCGCTTTTACAGCTGTTTGCATCAATAGATCTGCCTAAATCTATTTTTATCTAATCAGATTCTTTATCTTCCAGTTTGTAGGGTGAATCAGAACCTAGGTGACTTTTTTTTTAACAGCCTAGATTAGGCAGGATTAGCAGCTGCCAAATCAGTTTTCAGTTTGTTTGGGTTTTTTAAGTTTTATTCTTCTGTTTTCTCAAAGTGGCTACTTAAAAACTCTGATGCATTTTGTAGTGAATTACCTCTGGTTCAGCAACTTCTTATACTTTAATATCTTTCCCTCTTTTACCTATAAAATTCCTTTATAGGAGGAAAACCTTTTTGCTTGTGGATGGACAATGCTGACTGTTAATTAAAACAGAATAAATCTGGAAATTAAATCAGTAAGACTTTAGTAGAAGAAAAAGTAAATGAAAAATCAGGTATATGAACACAGCTTGTATTAAAAAAAAATTCCTTTCATAAAGTGGAATTATTAGCAAAGTAGATTCTTATTGATTTTCTATCTGTTATTTGGATTTGCTGAGTAGTACTACACAAGGGTGCGTCCGCATGTATTTATTTTTAAACCAAACACCTAGAGCTGATGGTGATAATTCCATCGTAAATTATAAATTAGCTAAGTGTTAGAAGATGTGTTTTCAAGACACTAAAAGCCTGTTAGTAATGTACGTCAGAACAGTGTCCGATCAGCTAAAACAGGTGTGAATGAGAGAAACACAAACCATTCATGGTACAGCATTGCCTCTGTATATGTTTACCTGGGATAGAACGCTGCACTTATTTTCATTATTTCTTAGGATTCAGCAGAAATGAAAAAGGACTCGGTTAAGAGGTGCAACTGAAGAATGTAGAGAAAAAACACGTGGGGGGAAGATGAGCCAACTCTGATTAAGAGAATGGAAAAGCAATGACACAGACGTGCATGATAATGATATAGTTAGTTTTTAGGTCAGATGGCCATTCGCTTAGACTGAAAGGCAAGGTGATTTTAAAGGAAAACCACATCATTAACAGTTTGCAATTTAATCTCTGAAATTGTTCGGCATTGAGCACTTAAATTGGACGCCAAGTGTTACAAAAGGATGAGTGTGCAGATATTTTAGGATAGCTTCAATGGGGGATGACGAGAAGTAGTCGTATAGAGTCCTGTAAATTTTTTAAAAACGGGGTTGTCCAATCTGCTTGGTGCTAGTCAAGTGGTAGGAAGAATTCTGCTCTGATGCTGAAGGTTGGCTGTTTGGGAATTGGCAGATAGAATTTTAAGTAACAGTTCTTAACCTGGAAAACAGAAGTCAGCACAGATGAGTATCTAAAGATACCCCGAGGAGAACATCCAAATTAATAGTTAAAATAACTGTATTCACTGTGCAATTTGAAGGACTTCCAAACTTGATCTAAAAAGCAAGCTGGATAGACTTTATTCCATCCTTTGTAAGCAATATATTAGCTTCAGTTTCTTACTATTTCCTGCCCTCCTTCCAAACTTTTAGGAACAAGGTATCTGAACTGAAGCTTCACAGGAACTGTAAGTTTGATACTTTCCAACGTTTGCCGGCTGTAGGCTGCAACGTTGTTGCGAGTGGTGCAAAAAGTGTATTCACTGAGGATTTGGGGGAATAACAGTGGGTTGCTTTTTATTTAAGTCACCTGGTAAATGTTTTCTTGCCTGTAGTACACAGTAAGTTAGAACTATCAATTAGATGAACTACTGACTTAATTTTGGTGACAAGTATAACGTTCCTTTGGGGGGTGAAGGAAAGAAAATGTAGCAGAATAGACCAAAGACACATTGCTGCCACTGAATTGATTTTTTTTCTTTTCTGCTACAAAGAGTCTGTTAAATATTCTGCCTATTGCAACTTCATTCTTACTTTCAAGACCCACTATCATAGTTGTCAATTAAAGCTTACGTGTTACAAAGCAGTTGTAACACCACAGAAACATGCTTATTTTACTGCAGTCATTACATTATTGGTACATTCTGGTGTTTGAAGCACCAGGCATTCTTCCTGTCTTGTGTTATATCCATAGGTGCAAAAAATTTTACGTGAAAGATTCTGTCACCATTGTGCTACTGGAAAACTGTTTGGGATTGAACATCAGTACAGGTAAGTGAGCAGATTCAAACACTTAAGTAATTTCTACTTTAACCAAGGTAGTAAAATAATCAGTTGAAGTCAGAATTTTCTGCTACCTCTGTCTTCCAAAATTATACAGGCTTAGATGACTTGCAGCGCAATGCTTCCAGAAATTGTTTGCCTCAGTTTAAGAGTTTTTATGCAACCGTTTTGTCAGGCTCGGAGTTTTGGACTTCTTGTCCTCGTTTCAAATCTGTAATTCCTGAAACACTTTTTTTGAACCTGAAAGATACTTTTAGTGCATATTCTAAGGCTATGTTTAATGACCTGACCAAGCAAAATGTTAAATTCTCTTGTTGCGAATTTTTCTTTTTGCTTCAGATTTTTCTCCTGTTTATTGGTAACTGTGGTAAAAGTAAATCGTAAACCTTGGGACGCCAATATCATGTTTCTTGAAGTAGAGACCCGTATTTAAAATGACCTACTTCTTGGGGTCATCCAATGCAGAGATTAGAGTTAGGAAGAAAGGACCTATTGTGACAATAGTATACTATCCTAATACTAATCCTTTTACAGATGCAGGTCAAATTCTGAAAACAGCAAACATGTATCTAAAGAACTTGTTTTAAGCAGTCAGTTTTTATGCAAATTGAATCACCTGATGTGAATGTTAGTTTCCTTTCCCTTGAAGGAAGGAAGATACCATTTCTGTTGTTAAAGTGTAGTGCAATATACATGCAGAGCTCACAGACATGTTTATTGTTGTGAGAAAAGGTATTTCTATGATGTTAGTATTCTACAAAGCAAGCCTCTCCTCTTTACATCGGAATTCTGAAAAACAGTTTACAGACTGTCTTCTACTTAATATCTACTTAATATGCCACTGTTGATGAATTATGCTGGAGAGAAAACACGACACACTTCCCAGCTCTTAGTTTTTCTTTCCCAAGATGTATTGGGGCTCTTGGCTGTAGTTAGCTCTCAGATAGTGAATAAAACCATGTGCATTTGCTACAGCTGTTCCATGATGACTCTGTCACTTCTTTAGAAGCGATTCCATGATGTTAATATACTAAGTAAAAAAAAAAAAGGCATAATAAATTATGCATTTGTAAACATTTGGGTATCTGAAGTGTCAGTAGTCTTTATAAGTGCTTTAACTGTGGTACTACGTAACAACTCCAGCTGAAGGTAATTTAGAGTTGCTCTTTTTTCCTTCTTTTGGGTGGGAATAGAATGTGAAATTTAAGTTCAGTATTGCTGCTACCATTCACAAGCTTTGAATGCCTAAATTTAGCATATAAGCAGTTTTATGAAGATTGCAAAAATTAATATATTGCACTAAATTATTAATTTTTACTGGTGTCAAGGTTTTCCTTCAATATGTTTGCCAGTCTTCCTTTTTTGTGAACTATAGTGGTATCGCAGAAAGGAATTTTTATTTTTTTTAAGAAACATTTCTTGAAGTCTGTCCTTTCATGCTGGAGAACTGTAGAACTTTATGAATCAGTAACACTCCTGACTTCTGCATGTTTTACTATTTTGAAATATTTTGAGAGCTGATGACTCAGCCTTTTCTACTTTATTGTATTACATTTTGCATGCCTTGAGAGTTGGCTCTGAGAGCAAGTTGAAATGTATCCCATTTTCTCATATGTCCTAAAGATTCTCTGAATTTTCTATAATTTCAGTGAATGTTGTCCGGTTTGAGGTTTTTAACCTATTGCTGTTGTCAACACAGGCATCTGCTGGAACTGCTGAAACGAACTGTAGTGCATGGAGAAAGTAATTCTGCCCTCATTATTGGACCCCGAGGATCAGGAAAGACTGTGGTATAAACATGTATTAAAAGTTGATAGAGGCTTAAATTAAGCATGAGGTAGATAACCTTGCTGAAGTCCTGGGAGCTTTTGGAGCTAAGTTTTCATCTCTGTGTCTTTTTAAAGAGAGAATTGCTAATTGTTTACACATAATTTCAAAACATTCTAGGACTTCTTGCGAGCTAATTCTGTTGAATAACATATGAAGAAATTTATTTCCTAACAGTCTTCTGGAATTTTTCAAATGCTGAGTTCCTATTGATTTTGTAAAATAGAAAAGCTTCATGTGCAGCAGACAAAAACACGTACCTGTCCATCCTCACAGTGACTTGCAGAAGTATGCACGGTTTTGGAATTCTTTGTGTGTCTTCACCAGGTTTGACGACACGCTACAGGTACCCCAAACACGTAAAATGGAAATGGTTTTATCAGAACAAGTTGCACTTGTCGTTCAGTGATCTGACTACATCATAGATTCTGCCTTCTTTCAGTGTTTCTCCTATTACAATTCTGTAATGGCTCTTGCCAGAGAGGAGTTTATCTTTGCAATTAAAGCTGCATTTTGCTTACTCTTTAAAAGTTAACTTGCTGTTGCTGTTGGGCCTCTGCTGTAAAGATGACTGAAAAGTCATCCAAAACCTGCACAAGGAGTAGACTAAGAGGTGGATTTCTACATAGCTGTTTATACATAGAGAACAGTAAGGTATCTTAATCCAGTTTTAAATGTGTCTGAGAAAATTGCGACCTCAGTTCCCAGGAGGTAGAGAATTGTATGGTACTTATAATTTACAAGTGTAGGTTTTGTATTTTAAAGCACTTTTTTAGTTGAGGCATGTGAACAAATGACATCTAACTTAAGTGTTATATACTTTAATATTATGCAAACACTTAAGTTTTTTTATGTTTACATGAGTATATAATGTGATAAATAGGTTGATTGTCACTGCACAAAGTATTCAAGATTGAAAAATTACTTCGGAAGTCTTCCCAAGTGCTAATGCAAGTGGCCTTCAAGCTTTTAAATACAGTTGAATAGAAATAAATCAATAGATTGTAAACATATCCATGATACAGCTGACAGCAATCATTCTGCCAGTTTTTGGATAGCTTTCTTGTTCTGCATTTCAAAACCAGTCAGTATTGTTACTTTCTTCCGATATCCATGATACTTCAGAAGAAGGATCATTGCCAAAATACTACAGAGTGGTCGTGGGGAAAGAGTTGATAAACTAGTAGCAAATAAGGTTTGCTGGTCTTGAACTGGAGTTTACTTTGCCTTTCTTAGACTTACAGATTTGTAAGTAAGCAACAAGCACTCTTGTAGTGTGGAAAATAGTTCTTACATTTTCTTGTATTTGCAATGTAGACTTTCAAGAACCAGCTGAGACTGTTGGATGAGGGGCTAGCCAGAATGGGTGGTATTTGCTTATTGGGCATAAACTTGAGAAACCAAGGGAAAATAAGCTTTTTTTGTTCCAGGTTTCCATATAGTAAATGTTGGCACCTGTAGTAGGAGCCTAACTGTATGTGCTTCTAAATACAATATCAGCAGAAGAATCTAGATGAGCTCTATACTGCAAATTGGAGTAAATGCGAAAGTTTTTTAAAAATCCACAACAGAACAATCCCTCAAATACCACGTGCCCCCCAATCACTAAAACTCAAACTGTGTTTATTATTTAAAATTTTCTTCCAAACCTTTTACATAAGGATAGTGAAGATGAGAATTCATGATCTTTCCTGACAGAATATAAGTAAGCAAATTACATATGTGAAATGAATGATTTTCTTATTCTACATCAAGTGAAGGATTTTAGTTTTAAAAAAAGACTGCTGGAGACAAGAAAATTGTATGTGTGTGTGTATACATATTTATACATACACATAGATGGGATCTGCAGTCTCGCAGCTGAGGAAGCAAAAGCAAAGTAGCAGCAAGTGAATGAAAAGTTAACATTTCGACTACTTGTATGTATTTTAAGTTCCTTATGACTTTTACTGAGAACAAGTTCTTGATGGACTGTAGATTTGGGATCTAAGTTTTATAAGCAATTTAATGTGCAATTTCATTTTCTCTCATGCTTCCCAATGTCAAGAAGAAAAGAATAAGCATAGTGTCTTTAAGGATTTAAAGCAAATATTTTTGTTCTACAACATCTAATGAAGCAGTGAAGCCAAATTCTCTACTAACATAAGAGACAAATTCTGTCACATCTCAAACTCGTAAAGGTTTTTTCATTAAGGCAGAAGCCCCTAGATATTACTCAAAAAAATCAGAGACTAAAATACTGAAGTTATTTCTGTATTTCTTTCCCTACTAATTCAGCAGAATGAACAAATGTAATAGCTCTGTTTGTACAGTTTTCTTGCTGTTAATACTTTAATCTTATAAAGAAATGATGTATTTTTTTTTCCTAGTTATTAAATCATGTCTTAAAAGAGCTCAGAGAAATGAAACAAGTTAGAGAGAACCTCTTGGAAGTTCATCTGAATGGCAAGTAATGCAGCGTTATTTGAATGTTATGTTATATTCAGTTGTTATATATTGCATGTACCGAACAAAAATTGTGGTTTCAGCAGTTGTAATCTAGCCTTGGTTACAGACACATTTGTCTGCGAGCTCCAAAATGCCTTCCCATCTTTGTATCTCTCTATATAAAGAGAACTTTTGTGCTTCTAATGACTTTTCAAAATGTTAAAAATCAGTTCAGTTTTGACCAAATTGTTTTAAGTAACCTCTTATTACATATGGAAAATGTCCAGTCTTAATTTATAAAAAGGCATAGCTTTATGAGGCTGGAAATGGAGAGAAGCGTCTGAACAAGTTTCTAGTGGCTGTAGAGATGGCCTCTTGGAATGAAGAACTGCCAGTTCTTAATGAATAATCATTTTCTTCCAGGGCTTCTGCAAACTAATGATAAAGTGGCCTTGAAGGAGATCACTAGACAGTTGCACCTGGAAAATGTGGTTGGCGATAAAGTTTTTGTAAGTATTGACTTTATTATACTCTTTGTTTATCTCCCTCAAAAATCCTTGCCTAGAAAACTAGTTTTATAGAATACAGCTTGTTGAGACCGAATGGGCTCTGAGAGTTTATTAGCAAAATTGCAATGGGCTGACTCAGTCTTCTCAAAGCTTTCTCTTTTAAAATATTTAATAATTGATGGCAGCAGTGAACTGTGGCAGCATTCACCTGTGAAGACCCTGGTTTACAAACACTTAAAGCATGCCAATAAATAGTTGTGTTCTACACAAGTGCTGAAGGTTACATTTTGCTAGTTGAGCAACATTAATACATCCTGATACTTTTAAAAAAAACATCAACTTTGACTTAGAGAAAAAGGAAGACTGGAAAGGCACTCTCAAAATTTACTTCAAGCCTCTGAATGAAACAAACATTAAGCACTCAGAAGAGACTTTGTTCAGCGGGGTAGAGCATTTTGGAGATACCAGCTTTAACATTTGAAGACAGAGTAAGCAAGTTAACCAGTGAAAAAGCAGTATCATTAGTATATTTGCAACCTTTTCTAGTTCATAGGGAAATCTGTCCAGGCTTCCTAGAGCTCTTAACTTTGCATAGGATTTCTATTAAAATATTTGCTTCTATTGACCTTTTCCCAAAGATAAGAAACTAATTTCTGTTCATAGTAAAGTCAGTAATAAAAGAGAATAACTTAAGTGTTTCAGATTAAAGTTAACTCATTTGCATGTGAAATAACTTAGGCTGGTGATCTGGGCTACCCTGGTTGTTGCCTGTGTTGTGGTTTAACCTTAGCCAGCAACTAAGCACCGTGCATCTGCTCACTTGCTTCCCTCCCACCCAGTGGGATGGGGGAGAGAAGGAAGTAAAACTCGTGGTTGAGATAAGAACAGTGAACGAGAAAATAATGATGAGAATAAAATGACAATAATAATAAAAGAATCAGAATGTACAAAACAAGTGACACACAACACAGTTGCTCACCACTCGCCGACCGATGCCCAGTTAGTTCCTGAGCAGCGATCCCCACAGCTGGTGCCCCCCAGTTTACATACTGGGCATGATGTCCCATGGTCTGGAATATTTCTTTGGCCGGTCTGGGTCAGCTGCCCTGGCTGTGTCCCCTCCCAGCTCCTTGTGCCCCTCCAGCCTTCTCGCTGGCTGGGCATGGGAAGCTGAAAAATCTTTGACGTAGTCTAAACGCTGCTGAGCAACAACTGAAAACATCAGTGTGTTATCTCCATTCTTCTCATACCTAACACTATACCAGCTACTAGAACGAAAATTGACTCTATCCCAGCTGAAACCAGGACAGCCTGTTATTCAGTGAATGTTCTTGAGAGGCCATCTTCTGGTATGACAGAAGGTCTTTCCGAGCATCGTCTCCTCCTTTGCTCTCAGATAGGGCTTTTGAGATTGGCAGAGTTTACACCATTGTGAGTCACGTGCAATACTGATCCAAGTGGCTAAAGCAGAATTATGAGAGGTGAGAAAGGTGAGATCTCAATAGGTGAAGTTTATTTTCATCAGTTGCATTTGGAAAGCTAAAGAGCTAAGATGTTACTGCTTTAGTTAAGAGAAACCAGAGACCTAGGTTAGTGTGGAATACAAGATGGAATGTAGGGTGTAGTTATTAGGCTTTATTATCTTTTGGAAATGCTTGCTGCTTAGGCTGGGCTTCGGTTTCTTTCTTATCCCAAATGAACTTAGATACAGAGAATGGAAAAGCTTTCTGGTGGTGGGCTAAAATTTTCCCAAATACAGCTGCAGTAATGAAAGGAAATAGCAAATATTTAATTACAGCCTAACTGTTTGAATGAATTGTCTTCAACAAAAAACTAGAACAACCTTTCAAGGTCCACCGTTCCACTACCAAAAATGCCGGAGGTAAAACTGGGCATAAATAGGTTTAATTCCCCTATCATTTTCCCTATTAAGTTATTGTGGAGTACTACTTTAAACTCTTAGCCATCTAATCCCTTTGGTTGCACACGGGCACGGAAACATACTGGTTTGCATGAATGTCCTTACCTCTCTCAATAGAAACTTTTCCTTTCTTAGCTTCTGCGACTCATTCAAAGAGTAAATTGGCTTTTCTGCCTTCTTTGATAGGCCTTGTGGTCTTCAGTTATTTCCCATCTCACAACTTGTGTGCTTGAGAGTGTGTAAATGTGTGTGTAACTGAAGCAGGATGGTCATAGCAAGTCATTGTTTTGTCATGAATGTTTGATGCTTTCATCTAATGAGGTTGCAAATTAAAAACCTGATCATTCTCAGTGGAACACGTTAGGTGGCAGTTTTTGCATGTGTGTAGATGGAAAATGAGTATGCAATAGCTATTTAAGGAAAGATAAAGCTACTTGTAAGTTTAGCTTATTGTAGACATTCTTCAGATAACTGATTTTTGCCTGTCTGAGACAATTAGTTTGGGGTTTTCAGACTGGAAAAAAGTGGATCAATGTAGAGTTAACTATCAGTTTTTCCTGTCCTGAAGAGGTTATGATTATACAACATGAACTAATGCTGTAAATTTTTGAATATGCATTCATTTTGAAAGCAGGGTTTTAGAAGGAAACGGCCTTCATTACATACCTGAACTTGATGTAGTTACACAATTCTGAGAATTACATTGAAAATCTATTGTGTAACTTTTTTCTTCTCTGTGTAGGGCAGCTTTGCTGAAAATCTTGCATTCCTTCTTGAAGCTTTAAGGAAAGGTAAACACTAGTAGCTTCTGTTCTGATGCAGTGTGTGTGTCACGTGACCGAAAAGTTAGCCTATACATGTTTTTTCATCTACTTGTACAAGTGGTATGAAGACATCTAGCCCAAGAATGTGTCCTGCTTATAAAATAATGTGAAAAATACGTAATACTAAACAAATATACACCTAACATATCTGATGCCATAAAGGCTTGCATGTGATGGTGAGCTATGAAGGAAAGATTGTTTTATCCAGATCGAAGCTGTTAAAAATAGTTTTTAAAAATTTGCCATAGAAGTCTGTCTTCCCTTGCAACCAGAAATGATGCTTGGCAGAATGCTACAAAACCTTAACAATATTTCAGTGCATTTTTCTTTTTGCTGTGTAGCAGTACATATGTGAAAGGAGGGCTTAGTGAAAAGCTAAACGAAGATATGTAAATTGTTAAAACTGGAGTTTGTCAAAGCTGTAGAGATGGAAGTCTGTTGATGATCTTACCGTGCTAACTTTTAAAATTGCTGTCTCAGGAGATCGAACGAGCAGTTGTCCAGTCTTGTTTATACTGGATGAATTTGACTTGTTTGTTCACCACAAGAATCAGACACTGCTCTATAACCTCTTTGATATATCCCAGTCGGCACAGACTCCAGTAACAGTTATTGGACTCACTTGTAGACAGGTAAGAAGAAATTGTGCTTTCTCATTCATAGTTTTTTGCTATTTTAAAGAGACTTTTGTCTTAGTTGGAAAGTTTTCTCTTGTCCTGGAACCTTACTTAATTTACTAAGAGACTTTTCTCAATTATCCATTTTTCTGACGTTTTAATTGGGAAGGGGGGAAGGAGGGATAAAATAATAATAATAATTTGTGCTGAGAACAAACTCAGATGAACAAAAAAACCTGCAAAGCCTTCAGTTTTACTGCTAGAGGAGCCGGTTTACATTTCTAAGGAGACACAAGGCTGTTGTCCTCTATTACTGTAGAAGGGCTATATTTATCCATGTGTCGGCTTTATATTATACTGTCGTTCACTCTTTGGCATTTCAGTTTCTTGGTCAGCAGTTGGTAACAACAGACTTGTATTAACCTACAGCATTTAACTCATTGTTCTGAGGACAAGGAATTTTTTTGTAAGCAAACACATCGGTAGGGCACTTTTGCTGTAACAGGTGCATATTCAAAACGGGTTTAAGATCCATGTTAAACTTGCTGTGATTTTTACAGTGACATTGTAGGGAACTGTGGACAGACTGTGTGTGTAGTGTGAAATACTTTGTTACACTGTGGAAGCTGATACTTTATAGAAATTATACTGTTTATTGAGAAAAACTGAATTGGTGCTGAAGATAGCTGGCTTGTGACAAGAAGAACAATAATGAAAATCTTTCATTGACACCTGAATCTGGGGTTGATTGGGCTTAGGCGATATTTAGTGGGGCAAATTTCTGCAAGTTACTAAAATAGTTGATAGTTGATTTAATAAAATACATATTTTTTTTCTTCTGCTTCGTTACTGTCCTGAGTCTGTTATCCTCACCACCCGCTATTTAGAACCCTGTATTGCTCTGCTTTTGAATGTAATTAAGGCAGAGTCTTTAGAGGCTGTACCATGGTTCTGGTAATAGCTGTTGCTTCTGAGTTGGTGGGGTTTTTTTGTTGTTTGGTTGGTGGGGGGTTTTACTGCTCTCTCTTTGGTGTAGAATTTCAGTTTTCTTAAAGCTTTTTTTTAGTGCAAGTAAAAACACCCAAACCAACACACGACATATGTTTCGAAACCAAAAAGGCCTATCCAGAACTCCTAGAAACTAGGGAGTATAATCATTATGTCCCAGTGTAAGGTAGGGGATTAGTACTGTTTCTCTAAATGGACGAGTCCCACAGCTTGTTTCTGATGCTGGACTATTGCTATGTGTTCTGAGAAAAGTAAGCTTTTCTCTATTACCTTCAACCAACAACCTGATGGCGGTCTTGCTTAGTTGTGTGTGACAATCTTAGAAGATAAATATTGGCTCTAAAGTTTGGGTTGTTTTTTTTTTTTTAAGCTGGATTCTTCCAGTCTGATAAAAGGCATGTGAACTGACAGCTGCCAACCTACGTATCTACTAAATAGAGAACTTGTCTAGAGCTGTGATAGGCTGAAACATCTTGAATGCAGACTTAAGTAACTGAAATATTTACATAATCTATGGAGAAATTTTGCTGGGTATCCTAGCAACTAATTATCCTGTATGATGTAGTGCATCACATGATTTGGGTAAATGGCTAGTTGTTAGGCATTTCAAGGCACATCAATTATAATAATTAGCAAAGGTCTTGTTAGAACATTTTAAGCCTAAGAATTGAATAATTCTTTTTTTTTTCAACACTGTTCACTTTGGTGTTTTCTCTTGGTAGTCTTTACTGTAGCAAAGAATGCACTAAATGCATCTGCTTTTTTAAATTATTATTTTTACTTTTTTTTAACAAGGATATCCTGGAGCTCTTGGAGAAGAGAGTAAAATCAAGGTTCTCTCACCGACAGATCTATTTGGTGAATTCCTTTGATTTTAAACAATACATTAGGATATTCAAGGAACAGCTCTCTCTTCCTGCTGGATTTCCCGATGAGTCTTTTGCACAAAAATGGAATAATAATGTTCAGGTATTCAAAGCTCTTCATACTTGGTTTTAGTAAAACTTCTAAAGTAAGACTAGTTTAAAAACGTAAAGCCTTTACCTAAGATTAGTATTTTCTTTCACTATCTGAGTTTGATACGGAATAAATCAAGTTGTGATGGAGAAGCTTTGCTTATTGAAGTCTGGACATTAAAATTAGAAGCGTCACAAAAAAAGACCAGAAAGTTAAGGTTAGACATGAAGAATGGTATTGTCAAGCATAAGCTGAGCTCTTTCTGAAAGTTACCTGACTGGTATTTTGTCAGGTGAGTATGAAATGATTTGGTGAGATGATGAAAATACCACTTACATTTTTTTTTAGCATCTCTCAGAGGATAAAATTGTGCGAGACGTGCTGCAGAACCTTTTTCGCTACACTAAAGATCTACGCTCACTTCATTTGCTATTGGTATGTACTTGGGCACGCACGTAATCTTCTTGATTTACAATAATTGGTAAACAACGCTTGTATTTTTCAAGCCAGTTATCTGAGCTTTACTTGAAACATCTCTTTATTCAGCGGGTTTTTGACAGTCCTGGTTTCTTGCATGCTTTATCAGCCCATGCTTTAATGAATTTGAGTAGTTGCAATTTCTGTAGCAGTTATGTTGTGAGGGTGTACTGTTTAATTGAAGTGATGGTGGGGTTTTGGTATTTAAAATAACTTTTGCCAAGTCTTTCCATTTATAAAGCAAAACTGCTGTTGAAAAACTTTCAAAATATTTTTACCTTTCTGAGATTTTTCTTGGTTGCTGGTGAATCCTGAAAACTGCTTGCACCAAATACTTTTTCTACCTTTAAGTCTGTTGTTGCAGCCAAGTATCCCTCCATTCCTCCTCTTTCACTAAATCTGTCACTATTTAATAAACCTGCTTCTCTTCATCAATATCCATCATCTTCAAATATCAATAAATTGTGGCACTTTTTTTTTTTTTCCTAACACTATGGTCTCTTACTGTATTCTTGCATCATCTTAACACTGTCCCCCTTTGTCCTCCCCCTGATGCTGTTAGGGTTTGCCTGTGTTCCTGGCCAGTTTCCTGAGCTACTCTTGAATAACTCTCAGTGTAGGTATATGCACTTTTGATATAAAAAGCAGATGGTGCTGCATTTGGAGTAACTGTCACTTAGAGCTAAAATATTTGTTGTTGTCATCCTTCTTCCCGCTTCTTCTTCCTCCTAAATCGTTGCTCTTGTGACGATGCTCATGAGCACAGATACTTGCATTTATGGGACTAGTTGCTCCTGGATACCTCTTCAGTAAGAGTGTTCCCATCTATCTACAGTCTTGTTATTCACGCAGAGGAAATGCTTTCTTTTATCACTTCCAGTTTCTTCTTATGCAGAGTATCAGATAAAATGACTTCATGAACTGTATGATTAGGCACCACTTTGTCTTCCAGAGCTGGTTTCATATATGGAGGAATTCATGTAGCCCAGATGCTGTCTGGAATTCGTCTGTTACTGTGATGTTAGTCCAGGAAATGTGATCTTAATCTTTTAAGGGTTGAGGTGCTGGGAGCCTGAGGCTACCAACACCTAGCAATACTGAGAGGGAAGTTAATTCTGATCTTCCGAATGACCACGTTAACTGGTGTCAAGGGCCCGAGGAAGCTTTCAGAACTTTACTTAGTAGCTTCAACCTTTCCCAGTTACCTTGGAGAGAAGAAAGGCCTCATTGTGTGGAGAAAAATTAGACTGCTGCCTTCCTGTTAACTCTGAGAGAAGACTTCTGTATTCAGTAAGTAGGAGGTAATGCTGAGAGTGAACTTCCTCCTATCACAACATATGAGCTGAAGCTTAACATGTGGTCAGGCTCTCTCGGAGGGTCTCTTATTTTTTTTTAATCTGCCTCCCTCCCTTCTGTTTTTTTAATGTAGTTAATATGGATGCAATAACATTCTTTACAGATGATAAGTAACACTTATTTAACCATCTTAAAATATCTGTGTGCTGCTGTCAGTGTGAAAAGCCCGCTATATGTACCTGCTTATCTTGTGTTGTGCAAGTATTCATATTTTAACCTTCAGCTCTGTAGTGGGCTGTTCTTGGACTCTTTAGTGCTGACAGCTTTTCCCAACACTGGGTTCATAGCCGCTCTGAGAAACTAGATCACGGACTTCCTGCTCTAGTTCTGAGCATGATCAGTCTTTTTTCTTTTTTTTTCTTTTTTCTTTTTAGTCCTCTGTTTACTTGAGTTTGTTACAAGATTGCAGAGTATTTCTACTTTAGAGGCACCCAGTTCTGTCCCGTGGCTTGAATGAATGCCACAAAAAGAGCTGATGGCTATCTGAATAGCCTCCCTTTGTGTGTCCTCCCCAGGGTGTGTCAGAGCTGAGGCTGAAGTTCCTAATTGTTTTTTTCAGCGTTTTCTGATTTCTTCTGTTAAAAGGGGCTTTCTCACTCTGAAGTCCTCTTGCTTATAAAAGTATGTAATACATATTCTAGTACTTCTGTAATTCTTCGGTATTAGATAAAGTGTGGATTAATTGCCCTGCAGGATGAATTTTTCTTTAAGTCTGAAAATCTCTAGGAGTCTGCCATTTGTACTGGTGAGAGAAGCCTTGTGATGGGCAGTATGGTTGTGGTGAGGATTGCGGCTACTCTTGCTCATTACCTGCTTTTCGGTAGCAAGGACTTGTTCTCAGTGACCAGCTGTTTTTAAATGACACGTAGTGCTCCCCATCACTCTGCATTGTCAGATGAACACATGGCTTTTCAGTGGACACTTACCGTTTCATGTTGCAGCACCCTAAATGGTACTGCGCAAAATCTTGAACCTTGGAAAGCTTGGAAGAACTGAACAGTTGAATTTTTAGCAAAGTAAAATAAGTAATTTTTATACAAGTAGAACTAGATAGCTCGTAACTGAGCTGGTAAAATCTAGTTTTGCTTTTGGTAGATGCTGTTTCCCTGCAGTTTCTCCCATGTGGGTGACTTCATGCGGTCAGCTGCTCGTCTGCCTCTGAACCTGGTAAACCAGAGAAGATGCTCACAGTGCTCCAGGCTCCGTTTGGTGTAGTTACCTGTTAGAAATTTCACTAGCCCTGAAGCAGAGGGGACAGTGACTTACAAGAGATACTGCTCTGCTTCCTCTACTTCTTCCCATTTTGCATGTCTCTTAGTGACTTGGGGCTGTTGTTTCTTCACTCTCCCTTTCTTCCCTGTCCTAATTCCCGTTAGCCTTTATAGTATAAAGCCTCATTCCGTACCTTTGGAAGTCTGAATGATCATGCAGCTTTTTGAGGCTGTTACATTGACATCTACAGGGAGAGAAAGAGGACTGGAAAAGACTGGTGGTAGATAGCATTGCATGTTCTTGGTGAAAGACTTCAATTAAACAGATGAAATGAACAGTTTTTCATCACACAGACCTGAAAAAGTAGGAGGCAGTCACTAAAAGCCATTTTTTCTGTTGATGAATATTAAATTACAAAGTACTTATAAGGCAAATACTTAAAGCTCTAAAGAGCAAGTGAAGGGCACTGCAGTGTGCCCACTGCTGTATAACAGCTTGTGGATAATAATAGCTTTGGAAGAGTGCTGTCAGAAGAGGTCAGTTAACTATGTATTTATTAACTTACGTTTGTTCAAAACTCACTTTCTGTGACAGGTAGTTGAAGATTGTTAAAGATTCAAATTGCAACTAGGTGAGACTTTGGTAAATGTTCTGAAGGGGTAACTTGCGTGCTGTAAACCCAGGTGCCCTCAGATGCTTTCTTACTTTCAGTGACAGGAGCACACTGTAGCTCTTCGTACAAAGGTACGATTAAAATAGTTGCAAGTCATTCTTACAGCAATCACTGAAGTATGCTAATCCATTGAAATGAATATAAACAAGTTAATGAGTGTTTATCTCCTCTAGTGAGGAGGCTTTAAAGTTTTAAGCCTGGAAAACCTTCCTGGCAAAACGTGGTTGTAGCTACTAGCTATTTACAAGGTTTTCAGTATGAGCCTCCTGTGTGTGTAGGGCTTTATTCATGAACGTTTCCAGTAGGTGACTCCAGGGGAAATGTGTTCTTCTGCATTCCATCTCCAAGTAGAAAGTATGTCTGGTAATTGGTAATTAAATGGAAAATGTCTTCTGCTTTATTTTTAGATGCTCGCTGTAAGTAACGTTACTGTGCGTCACCCACTTATCACTGCATCAGATCTTCATGAGGCAAGCAAGCAGTCTAGAATGGACTCAAAAGCAAATATTGTACATGGTAAAGCTCAGCTGTTTCCCCCCCAAATGTTTGTTAAGAGTATGGAATGTGTCGGGTCCCTCCCTGAAATTCTCCTTATGTGAGAGAGACTGTACAGGGCAGCGTCCCGTCGGTATGGGCTGCGCGGGCAATACCTCCGCCCGTGGAGTCTGCTCTCTGCTGGTTTGCGTGGATGTAAAGATGCTGCATAAACCAGAAACAGAGTTACCTGATGTAAATCCTACCACGTGGGGAGCTTGGGTAGCGCACTGCTATGATGCAGGCTTACAGCTGTCAGTACCAGACAGCCTGCATGGTGCGGCAGCGCTAGCCAGGGAAAGGGCCGGTAGCCTGGGCGGCGGAGCCAGCCTGGGCAGCGTTTCTGTCCTGTTTAAGTGACGGAGGAAGACGCTGACCTCTTCCTGCCAGAGCTGGGAGCTGGAGGATGCTGAAGACACTTTGGCTGGGAGCTGTTGCAACAAACCCTCTGAGAATTGCAACAGTCTGTGCTTGGATATGTGCGAGACGGGAGCGCGCAGTTGAATTCTGTGCTCTTGCAACTACAGCGGTGTGCGCTTACCTGCCTTTAACTGAGCTTCTGCTAATGCTTTACTGACTCCTCTACTGTGTTTCCGTGTGCTGCTGCTGCCTTTGTGAGGTCTGCGGGTTCTCCCTTTCCAAACCGTGGTAGATGGGGCGTACTGAGCACTACGCTTAAGTTTTTTCCCTGATAAGCATTTTGGAACCTGTGCAAACAGTGAGAGGAAATACAGTGTCTCCTGGTGATGATATTAAGCCTAAATATAGTTACAGGAGGAATTGCTTCCCTCACCAGGAAAAGTTAACTTAGCCCACTGCTTCTCTGTGGCTCTCAGATTTTACAGGTTTTAGTTTGGCTCGGCCCTGTGATTCTCAGTCTCCTTAGTACCATGGAGCTAATTTGTCACTTCTTCAGCTTTGAAGAGCGGATAACCTCTTTAAACTCTCATTTTATGACATGCTATATAGTAGCAGGGAGATTTTCTTGGTGCTGCTAAAAATTGTGTGTCATGCCGCCCAATCTGCAGTGATGGTTTTTCTTTAAATTTCTTGCTTTTTGATGGAAGCAGCCCGTTTCTTAACAGTCTTGCTTCAAATATCTGGAAAATGAATGTTCTCTTATCTAGCCTCTCCAATTCTGGATTTTTTTTACATTATGAAGATATGTAACGCAAAGAGGTGAGGGCTACAGCGTATGAAAATAGAGGAATAAAAATAGTATGTGCACTGCTTGCGTTCCTGATATGCTGAAGAGAAATATTTAGAGCTCTTGTCTTTCCCTCTAGGTTTGTCTGTCCTGGAAATCTGCCTAATTATAGCTATGAAACATTTAAATGATGTCTATGAAGGAGAACCATTTAACTTCCAGATGGTTTACAATGGTGAGAGAAATGCATGAACTTTACAAACACTAAAATTGTTTACTTTCCCCTAACTAACTTTTGTTTTTTCTTCCTATTACTGATACAGAATTCCAGAAGTTCATACAAAGGAAGGCGCATTGTATGTACAACTTTGAAAAGCCAGTTGTCATGAAGGTAAGCCTGAAATGTAGGGGTTTGTTGGTAGATTATTTGGATGTGGCAGCTGGGGCGGTGGGTTTGGGCAGCGCCTGGCCACCGCTCGCCTTCCCTGGGGCGAGGAGCTCAAGGCTGTGCCGAGCTGCTCGATAGTTACACTTGGGGGAGTTTAGCACCAGGGCGAGGACTCTCCTTCAAGTGAGCTGAACTGATGCAGCACTGGGGTTCAGCAGGAATGACCGTATCGGAAACAGCTTCCGAAGGAGAGGTTTGTGTACGTGGGCAGCTGGCTTCAGGTTGCTCGTCCCCTTCTGCCGTTTAGAAGTGATGTCTCTAAAATTTAAATTAATCGTACCACATCAAAAACCTGTTTTCCTTACTCCAAGCCCCAGAAGGTCTGGCTGGTACCTGGCATCAATTTGTAGCCTAATAGAGCTGGCTTTGCCTCAGCCAACTGCAGCCAGAAGCGCAGACAGCGCGGCGTTCCGGTTACACACCCGATCCCCGTGGGCCTTCCGCGCTGTGGGGCTGTCGCTCGGGTAAGGTCACTTTGGCGGGCTCTGGTCAGGGACCTGCTCGCAGGGCGTGATGTGATCCTGCTGCACCGCGGCTGCCAGAGCGCTGGTCACGCAGGTGCTGCGTTTTCAGTCCCTAAACTTCACCCAAGGACCTGCAGCGGTTCAGCGGTCAGAGCTGTCTTCCAGTCTTGCAACTTTTAGGCGGAGCAGTCTTGGTTTCCAGTTCAACATTATTCATGAATGACACTTAAACTGGAAATTGTGTCATGCTGTCTGTGCATTTGTAACTGACTATTCCGGTTGTTTCCTGGGATAACAGAAGTAATTTCCAGTCAGTGAAGCGTACACCAGATTTCAAATACTTGTTTCTTTAAGGAAAAAAGGGAATTCTGTTTCAGCTGGTGCAGGTGATGTGCTTTGCTAGCCTGTGCAAGAGGGGGTAAGGTGACACAGAGCTGGCACTTAATGTCTGTCTGTCCGTCTGGGATCGCACATCATGGGCTTCTGTCAAACGAGTCTTCAGAACAAGCAGTACAGCCCCCAGTGATGTTATCTTCCACTTCCTCCTCTTTTTCTTTTTGTTTAGGCATTTGAACACCTACTACAACTGGAATTAGTAAGACCGATAGAAAAGCCCTCTGTACGTGCTCAGAGAGAGTACCTCTTCATGAACCTGCTTTTGGACAACAATCAAATCATGGATGCTCTGCAAGCGTACCCGAACTGCCCGACGGACGTTAAACAGTGGGCAGCCTCCTCCCTCAGTTGGCTGTGAGCTGTTTGGAACTGGCGGTATCACCCTCTAGCTCCCAGCTTTTGGAGTCAGCTGCAACTCCAGAAGATGTCACGTTTTATCTTACCCCCAGCAGGGTGCTCGGATTTAATAAATTTTCAGAAGAAGCTTGCTTTGCTGATTCATTTGGGATTTTGTTTTTTTTTAAGGGGAATGTATGTATACTGATGTTACCTTCTAAGGGCTAAATGTGACTTAACTTAAATGCTGAGGCAGTTCAGCTCAGCCCAGTGACAACTCATTTGCGCACACAATTTCCGCTCTGTAGAAATCACAGCTCTTTGATTTTTTTGTGTCTCACTCTCGGGTTACGAGGACACGGGCTGCCACTGATGGTGGTGGGTCTTGTGCTGTGAATTCTGAAGCACACATCCATCCCTAATGCGGTTTAAAGCTTACCCTGCGTGTACTTTTTCTTCTCAGATTTGACTTGCCATCACAGAAAAGCGGTTTTGCAGCAGTTCTACTGACAGACCTGTACGAACAGTGTGTAATGCTACCTGTGTACTTCCAAGGTGCAGGATCAGAAGGTGATTATTGGTTATTGATTATTGGTTATTGATTGTGCTCTCTGCTGTTTCCTAGAGACTGCTTGGCAACTGCACACCTTGCAAGGTGTTTCCATTCTCTTTTGGGGGCGGGGGTTTGGGAATCGCTGCATCTGCACAGCAGCCACCCATCTCCACCCACGGTATTAACAGTGCGGAAAAAAGGCATATGCAAGTCATAGTAGTCACATTTTTTATTTTAACTTTTGGGGGAAGGGGGAGAAAAGAGTATACATTTTTATTTGTACAATATTTAACAATCACTTTATTGAGGGCGAGGGGGGGGTTTGTTTGTTTCTAGTACTTGCAGAAAAAGAGCAAGTACCCTCTGACAGTAGTACAACAACCTGTGCCCAAAACACTGACAAATACAAAGAGTAAAGTTAAAATAATTGCTTACCAAAATGTTGAGAGGTAACGAATAGTATATGGACTGAAACAGCATTAAAAAAATAAAATAAAATTAAAAAAAAAGTACTGCTGGTTGAGTATCTGAGGTAAATGATGTTCCATCAAGGATGCTACTTGAATCATTTTGCCCATGAACATAGATTGCAGCTTTCTGCATTTTGTACCAAGTGTTCCTAATAGAAGTAAACATATTAAGGTTTAAAAAAAAAAAAGCTGGAAAAAGAGCAACCAGGTGACCCTATTTATTTTGTTGAATGCTAACAGGAAAAGTCTTATTACTGCCTGGTTACAATTCAGCAGCTAGCACACCACAAGCTGGTATTTGAAAACTATACTGACTTTTTAAAATCTCACCCAGAAGGTACCGCGGGCTGCGTTTCCTCCCAGGGCAGTTTCTGACACCTCCCCCCAACAGCCCTACTTCAACAACTCCAACAACTCTGAGGCTTGGAGACGCTACGGCATGCGCGGTCGCACCTACGCAGTCATGCAGGATGCGATACAGAAACTCCCCACCCTCGAACACGACGTAAGACAGGGGCTGCTTAAACCTCTTTTCCAGTCCCCCGCCGCCATCCTTTCAGCCGACTTCGCCGAAAGCGAGAGCCCGTGTGCTGCAGCGCTGCAGGACATAGAGGGACAACGGTCGCTGCCTGCTGGTAAATAATGCCAAAACATTTCCCCCCGCGCCAGTCCTGCTTAATCCTGCCCTCACTCACACCCGCAAAGTGCTGCCGGCTCAGGCTCCTGCTCAACTCGCACGTTAAATGCTCTAAAAGCAAAACAAAAATACACGTCAAAATGCCCTGCGAGAACAGTTGTACTGGAACAGCTCAGGGGATATCACTTTTACCAATTAAAAAGCATTTTATACTATGAACATTCTTTTCACAGTGACACTAAGTTACACTGTTAAAAGTCAGGAAACACGGTGTGAGTAGCCCAATATTTAAACACTCAAGGATATCCAAAGGCAGTTTTAAAACACGAAGATAAATTATCTCATATGTCCTGGCACAAGGCTAAGCCGCTGCCCCCACGCTGTCTGCAACGCGAAGCCTCTGAGCGACCCGTGAGAACCCGCTGCAGCTGAAGTTTAAAGGACAATACACAGGTGATGCACGCCTTGCAGGCGACCGACCGATTCTGCATCGGATCTTGAGTAACAGATTATGAAAACACCTGTATTGACTCCATTTTTGCTAGAAAAGGGGTTAAAACTCATTGGGAGCACAGAGGTTTTCACTGAAGTACGACTGGATTCTTACTTGTTCAGAACTCGGCAGCTACGTTCATGTCCTGCTGCGTGCATAAAGCCACGTCTCCGGATCAAACACGGAAGGAAAACGTGTCAACCGAAGAAGCGGCCGCAAACGAGATTTCTTTCTTTTTACAGCCAAGCTGACCACCACCGCGTTGCACCCCACGACGACGCTTTAGAGCGGGCTTCTTCTGGCTACCTGGACCCTCAGGCACGCAGCAGGTGATGAACGGTGGTCGCTGCACGGCGGTGCCTGCCTTCCCCTCCCTGCCAAGAGCACGCCGGCCTAGGTCTTGTTTAGCCGAAATGCCTCCTATTGCTCCCAGAGGTGAAGTTCGTGTACGGGTAAAACCGAGTGGCTTGTGGCTGTACAGATCGATTTTCAAGATAACGTTCAGAGTCAGCTCCTAATTGCAACACTAAAAGCTTCTTTCCAAAGACACTGAATGCACGATGTAAAAACAAAACGACAGAATACGCAGCATGCTACTTACTAGCTAGTGTTGGTTCTGTACTCTAGAGGTTTATAAAATTTGTTTTACTTGGAATTTTGCATAAAGGATCAAATAAATGCAGTGAAACACTACTTCTGCAAAGTACTTTGGCACCTATCGACCAGTCACTTTGAATATAAGGCATGACTTCCTATACTCAAAAAGAATGTTGGAGTTGTGAAAGTAATTTCAATGTTTTTCCTCATTTTTTCTGGTCAGTCTCCTGTGCTACGGACATTGGTATTCGTTACCTCTAAATACTCATTGCGTATTTTAAGTTGTAAGCGTAACTGACTTATCCCTGAAATTTGTAAGCATTTATAATCCGAAATCTGTGGCTAGAATTTTTCGTGTGGTTCTAGGATGAACCTATGTATCGCGGACACTACGTAGTACTCCGGTAAGATGGCACCAAGCTTGAAGTAGAGTGAAGTTGTGAATCTCAAAGCAGAGAGTAAGGAATTCGGGGTAACTGAGCTTCCTGAGGTGATCCTGAAACAGTGATACAGAACCCACTGCATACTGTTTAGTGAAAACAGAACACACACTAGGCAGACCTTTTCACAAACATAAATAGGAAAAAGACTTTTCAAAAAAAAGAACAAGAATTCAGAGCTTTCCAGTGTCATAGCTCACAGAAAATTACAAAGAGTCATGCTTAAGTTTTCAAATATTCCTCAGACACAGCAAACCTAAATAGTATTCCGTTAAATAAACGTATGAGAAGTTCTGGGAAATGGAGGAAAGAGAAAAGCTTTAAACTAAAAGAGGAAGGGAAATTTTGTTTCAATAAACAGCACTTTTTCTTCTTTATACACAACAAGCTAGTACAAGAAAAGGCTAAAAACACTGCTTTAGGAATGGCCATTTACTGTTGGCATGAAGCATAGCTTACCCTTTTTAAATAACACAGTGAATTTGAAATACATCATTTACAAAACATGGATCAATTTATTATTCAAATTTTGTTAGTGTTGTCAATCTCATAATTTAGCAGAGGTGGAACTGAGGTATACCTTGTTGAGGGAGGTTAAGTAATACTTGGAAGCCTCTTCGCTATATCCCACTCGATTACTTTTGTTTATGTACACTGAACAGCAGCACACTAAACATTCACAAGCTGTGTCATATTGGCATTACAATAGTCATTTTTTATAAACAACGGCAAATGCAATAAAAACAAGTTACCCTTTTTTTTAAATCTGAAATGAAATGTTTGATTTAAAAAAAATAACAGTAGTTCATTTAAGGAATTAGTCTCTTCTGACAGGTATTAAGAAATCTGATGTCAGTTTTTAAAACGCTTGATTAGCCAGTACAGGTCCATATTCTTCATTTACGTTCCTTAAAAGCACGTTACCCTTTCTCAGTCCCATGTCCTTCAGGTGTAAGGAGGGAATGCAAAAAGTCTCGTGGATCCACCTTCGGGAGGAGGAAGGGGGAAATAAAGGAAAAACACCTCTTGACGACGTTCCAGAGAGACTTACCATTCTTTTCACGCAGAAAACCGTAATGACGTAAGCAGTCCCCTTCGCTTTAGCAGCTCCAGTGAAGAGTCCTGGTGGTCAGTCCCATGACCAGTGCAACTATCATAGACTGGATTCTTTGGGAGGAAAGTCAACATTTGTCACCATCGTGACCACAGTCACGATGTCCTCTGTCGTTATAATGTTAGTTAGTTTTTGCATCTGAATAATCCGCTCTTCTACGCAACCCGCTGACAGCCTGGCTTCTGCGTCATGATCCCAGCACTCCTCTATCGTTTCACAAAGCATCGCCATTCCCTGCGGACAAACAAAGCCAGGGAAGAAATAACGGCACGCAGAGTCAGCGGCAAGTTTTGCCGAGGCATTTAAGGTGCACCTGCCAGATTTTAACCCTTCTGTCAAACAGGAAGCTATGCGGTTTTGTTTCGAAGCCTAGCGTGTCATAAGGGGCCTTACGTCCTACTTGGGCGATACACGCAACAGCGAGCAAACCTTTTTCACCGTACAACGTTGTTGTCCGCTGCTAAAGTCAGGTCATCATGGTATTTTAAAAGATCTCACACTAGAAGAGGTTAAGTGCTTCAGCGGTCAAATTGAACTTCAATGAAACATCAAACATTACAAAAGGGGATTTCTATCTGACAGCAATTAACTTTTCTCCAAAGTAACACTAGGCTAACACAGCATTTATATTACAATTATACAGCTCATTACAAGGAGCAGATGGTGATGTACACTCGTTTTTCTTGCAGACAGTGTCACTCACCTGTTGTTTCTAACAACCCATTTTAGAAAAACGAAACAAGCCAAAAAAACCCCAAATGAAACCCGGGCTAGCAGTAAGCGGTGGCATTACTGCAAGTCTCTAGCCATAAACCAGGTCAGGAAAGCGTGCTGCTGTTCCTGAACTGATCCCAGAAATTTCTCATACGACATGCTTACCCTATGTCGTTATGTTCGGTTTGTAGTGTTCCTGCAGTAAATGAAGACTACCGTTTCTTAAATATATTTTTAACATAGGCACTCAAAAGTAACTCTCAAGAATCTCTTCTTTCACCAAAAAAAGTGAAAAAAAAAATTGCTCACTTCCAAATCACTGGAGACAGAGTATTTTAAGATTAAGAACATAGTAGTTCACAGTCCATTTAATTCTTACTAGAATTATTAAATTCTCCCTAAAAGACAGTATTATGAACACAACACAGGATTAACAAAATTTGAAATTCAGATGGTGACAGAACTTTGAAGAATGAGGTTGCATAACTACTTACAGAATGTTTTTGCCAACACTCTCTTAAAACAGGCCTCTTCTTTTTATGAACTACCACTTCCTGCATGTCTTCAAGGGAGGGATGCTGGCCAATTTCTTCTTCAAATGGCAACATGTACTCATCTACTGGGCCTATAGATAAAAAAAAAAAAAGTTGAACCACCGATTTTGGTTTAAAAAAGGGAAAAAAAAAAAAAAAAAGACTGGTATCTTAGGAATGTAGTCCGCAATCAGAATCTTACGGAGCAGTTTATTTTCTGTTGCCATTAAAAGCTCATCCTGTGACAGGCTAGCAGCAAGCGGTGACTCAGATTTTAATGAGGCAGCAGCGGCATTTTCAGGAGCTGCAAGCCTTTGCTCTCCCGCGCCTGGCAGCCAGGCGCAGCTCCCGGCCCAGCTCCCTTGGCTGCCGAAAGCTCCGAAGCACAAGGGCGGAGGGAGGCTCCCGGATCCACGGCTTCTCCCCCGCCGCCTCCAACAGATCATAGCTTTGGTGAGATAAATCCTCCTCCTCCTCCCAGGTTTTCTGGCTCTCTTGGTATCCGATGACCAAGCGGGCGCCCGGCAGCCGCCCGTGACTGTTTTCAGTACCGCGTACACTACGAGAGACGAGCCTGCAGTAGCCACTGCTGCATCCCTCCGTGAACGCAACGTGTTTCCTCCTCCAGTCCACCCGGCCCAGGACAACAGCACTTACGTGAAAGGCTAAGCGTAATATTCATCCTTAACAGAATCAGAGGGGTAACCTTTATATGCTGAACTATAGATTACATAGCTATATGTTATTGCAATAGGTATTCTGTGCTCTCAGCTCCAAAGTCTGAAAAAAGGAGGAAGGGGATGACAGAAGCGAACCGTGCGTGTGGTGCAGACCAGGCCGATGAGACTTACTGAAACAGACCAGATACCTTCTGGAAAAAAAAAAACCCAACCAAAAAACCCCCCCAAAACCCCACCAAACCTTGCAGCGAGAAAAACAGACAGCAGCCCCGGCTGCAGAGCTACACAAAGCTGTGATTCAGGAAGGCTGCTTCCCTTCACTGATGTCTCCTTTACTTTCTGGAATAACCACCACGCACGCCGGAGAGACCTACGACACGCTTCCAGTAAGATACAGGTACGTAGGTTTTACAGTACGCTGAGGCATGAAAAATCAATACAGAACGTGGGGCTGCCTCAGAGACTCGTGCAAGACTGCGTCGATCCTGTTAGTAAACAGCTTAACATTTTTAAAAGGGTAAAGTCTCCCCAGCAGCTTCTACTCGGCGAGGAACCTCTGAAGCAGAAAAGCACGGCTTGCAGAAGAGCGCTCTGCGGCCGTGCGCTGATCTGCCGAGATCTCCAGTACACCCCGGCTTTTTAGAGAGGTACCTGTCAGCTGCACTGGGCTCTCGCAGGAGGGCTTTGTGACAAACAGCATCGCTAGCCCAGGTGAGACCATCGTATTTACTTAGTTAAATTTAGCTGCTTTAAGGACTGCCCTGAAAATGCAACTTTCTCCCAAACATCTTTGACCCTTGTCTTTTGACTGGGTTTCAACTAACACTGACTTATTCTGAGCACCCAAAACAGATCTCTGTTTAAAGAATACTATTGATACTTGAAGCAGGGTATCTTACATCTTTTCTTGAGAGCTTAAAAATGGGATCCAACCACTTGCTTCATAAGGAAAGCGACTGTGAGGGACCCATAGCTAACAAAGCATCAGCTGCAGATTTCTCAGACGTTACTGTATTTTCAACCTCTGAACTCTTAACCACTAATTACAAGTTCTGACATCTATAGGAGCTGAACTAATGTTACATTAGCGGCCACAAAGAGAGGGTAGGGAGGCACTGAACTTCCATGGCACAGTCTCACTCTGGCACCTGTGCTTAAAGCAGAAGCAGAGAGTTTTCTACGTCTCGGGGCAGACAACCGACTTCCTGGTGCACTGAAGAGCAGCTCACCATGATTCGGGAAGGGCCCAGGCGGGATCCTGCATATGCTTATGAGCAGTTAGAAATCACTAATTGCATCAGTGCTCTCTGTAATAAAATACCTATGAAAATGCTTCATGTCTTTTGGCCTTGTATTCCTTTACTATATTGGGAACAGATCTCCGACACCAGTAAGCGTCTACACAGACCTTCCACGGGCAGCACTAAGGGACGGGTCGCTGTCCAGATGCTCAGGTGCACAGCAGGAGACATCGATTTCTCAGCCCGCGTTGGTGGGATTTCTTTGTTACCAAGGTTAAGCTAACCTGAGCTTTTGTTTATGAAAAGCAGCAGTACTTTTAAGATAAATTGGCTGGCACCGAGAGTGTCAGGCTGAACTCAGAATAAATCAAATATATTAGGTTAGGAGTTCCAGAGTAATTCTCTCTCTTCCTTACCATGACCAGCAGAAGAAATGCAACAGGTATCCATTTATCAGAAAATTTTTACCTGGGATGCCAAATACCGAAGAGACTACGTTATAAAGTGACTACATGATGTTGGCGTTTCATTCATTTCCCCACAAGACTACCATCCTTCTTAAATTCTCTTACATACATATAATCTACCTTCCAATTTCTTGCTTTAAATACACTTCTCACAACTTACATTAAGTACTTCCATAGATGAAATAAGTCGCTTACCATCCGAGGCAGTACAGCGCGATGCCAATTCCCAGAGGACTAATCCCATGGCATACATATCTATTCTCAAAAACGCATCCCTTTGGAAGTTTATAGCACCTTCTAGTACCTCAGGAGCCATATATCTTCGCGTACCAACCTTGAAAGACAGGGAAGCGTACAATTTGTACCGTAAGAATCAACGGGACCACAAGTACCGCGCTAGCTGGTGCCCATCATAATAATACTGTAGACCAGTACTGGTTTTTGTCAAAGATTAAGAATAGCCCTGGTTATCCTTGCTTAATAAAGCAAATTTAATCTTGGAATTTTTCTTGAAATCTTTCTTGTATTCTTATATCCAATAGGAGGTAAGAGGAATTAGAAACCATCGTATAGACTGGGCCCTATGAAGGATACTAACAAAGCAGGAAAATCTGAAAATACGAATATGTTTTCAAGTAACACATTTGCGTAACAAATCGCCGTCATTCTGCATTTTATCTATTTGGAGAAGTCCCTGCTCATTGCAGGGGGGCTGGACTAGATGGCCTTCAAAGGTCCCTTCCAACCCAAACTCCTCTGTGACTCTCTTCCAGATTACAGTCAGCCCATTCCTCTTATTTCTTCGTGTCATAAGGGTGTGAAACGTGCTTATGTTTCTCCCCGTGACAGGAGCAGCAATAAAAATACCAAAGGAAAACTAGCTACCGAAGTGCAATTTCTGCCAAGGAAGTTCAATGAAATCACTTGCACAAAACTGGCTATTAAATGAAAACTTTGGGGACAGCCATTATTTTGACCACAGTCAATGATGAAATTACATCATCCGAATAAATCAGAGCTTATATGATATCTGAACAAGATCTACTCTGCTATTTAAACCTTTGTGGGAACAGCTATGTTTCTCTTAAGCAGTGTTACTGAGGTTTTATAATCTTATTGTAAGGATTTTATTTTTGTTGCTCAGCCATAAACTGTGAAGTTCTGCCTAAAATTAAATATATTTAGTTTTCCAGAAACTGTAATGCTCTGAGCTCAAGCTCGTTATTTTAAAAGTTCATGGTACTAAAACAGTTCCCTGTTGCATGACAAGTGCTTGATTAGTACTGCTGTCATTTCAGGAAAGTGACTGTTGCTAGGTCAGAAAGGTAGAAACTGGCTGCCAGCATCATGCATCAATTTCTGAACAGCACCTCAGAACAATTAATGAAATATGGCAGACCCACTCCGTGTCCAAATCCTCTAGTAAGATTGAAAATAAGGGGGGAGAGAGGCCATGTAATGAGATGGGGGTGGGGAGGGGGGCTGTGATCTATAATTACCTAAAGAATTGTTTAATATTTAGCCCGTGAGAAGAAAGCCCAAACTGCCACATTCCAGTATCCTCTGGATGAAGAATGCCTAAACTACTGACCTCCATTCACATGCAGTTAAGATCTGTATCATTTACATAAATCAATCAGTATTTACCTGTCCATGTGTATCCCCTGCAGACTTTCCAGCCTCAAACTTTAAAGCTAGACCGAAATCAGCAATGCAAGCTGTGAGATTATTTTTCAGCAGCACATTCTTGCTTTTGATGTCCCTTTCAAGTGAAGGAAAAGAATCAGAGATCTAGAACATGAAATACTATATACAGTTCTAAGGAAAAAAGTAATATAATAATAAAAAAAGAGTATTATAATATGAAAGGCAAGAAAATTATAAGGCAGGAGTCCATTTAAACAACAAAAGAATAATAATAAAACCTAAGAGTACACTTGCATGCCTTTATTCTTATGGAAATAGATGAGACAGCAGTTGGAACTGTTATTCTATGCCTAGGTTTTAAAATACATACAGATTTATAAGTATGTACGTTACAGAGATAGAATAAAAATGCAGTTACCGCAAACTTTAATCACAACTACATTTTGTTTGTTAAATAGGAAACAAAACACTTGGAAAAACAAATCTTGGTTGTTTCTAACAAGGAGATACATGACTTTCTGCAGAAACAAAAGATAATGGACTCTATCCAAGGACTCCCATCTGTCCTGTGTGCACCTCTCCCCCTCCCCCATTTTACCATCAGTCAAGCAGTTTTGCTCATGAAATTCCAAATTCTGCAGAATCTGTACTTCTTCCCTTACTCTATATGCCTTTCATTTTGGTTTCCACTACCGTTTCAGCTCCCTTACTTCTATTAATAGCTTTCTATACTTAGCTCATTTTAAACAAAACAAAACAGCAATTACACTCAACAATAGGCATAACACCACTTAAAGTAAACGTTTCTGTCTGAGGGCATTTAATATTACTTAAAGTTACGTACATAAGGGTTTAAGTTGTTTTTAATAGCTATAGTGCCAATTATTCCATATGCTGCCGAGAGTACTTAAATAATTAACTGTATAAAACAAGAGTAATTTATGACACTAATCACAATCACCACACCAAGTTCTATAAAGCATTAGCTAGATTTTTGCTTAGGCCGAGCAGATTTTTCTTACGAGGCTCTCTAATTCTGGAAGGAAGACATTATAGAGTAAGTATTTGAATACTTCCTATTTATCCACGTTTCATATTCTTTAGCTCAAAGTTAAATACTAAGAGTCACCTGAAAATATTTTACATATACTATACCTATGTGAGATGGCAGGTTTATGTCCATCTTTTAGCCCTGGTATATCCTCGTGAAGATAGGCCAAGCCTCGAGCCATAGTTTGAGCGATGTGACACAGCTCATTCCAAGAAACCACGTTAGCCTTGAGAAAGTCGGTTAGTGAACCCTGCACAGCAAAACCCAACAACAATTACAAGATCAGTTTCATTTCCACCTACTCTTACAGAAAACTTCTAAATCGCCCCCATCATTAAAGAACACAACATGCCCATCTGCCTTGCTCTGTTTTCAATAGACCAGATAATTATACACACACACACACACAAACAGGTGCTAGTTTAAACAAGAAAAATTAACCTCTGCATCATCTCTAGTCCTGTAATAGAACCAAGATGCATCTACGCATCACCTCCACAACAACCAGCGCAAGGCACTCGAGTTCAGTGGCACGCTTGACACAACAAACGGCGCTTAACTGTCAGTGTCAAAAATGGGAGTTAGACTTAAGATATTTAAGTTCTCTATACAAGACAAGCCTGCTTTTACAAGTGTGATTTATAATGTTCCAGGCACAGGAAATTACAAGTTAGATTCACCTTCAAGAATCTTGCCAAACTCTGTATGACCATCCTATAGGGCCTTTAATGGAGCGTCCGTCTTTCCTTATGGACCAACAATAGCAAACTCGAGTTTCACAACACAGTTTCAGAGTGAAATACACACTCAGAGTAAATAACGACAAAGTAAAAATCATTCAACATAAAGCTCTTCAAACTCACTTCTATAGCCCACTCTATACATACATTTTCATGGATTTACATATTATCCAGTTTGTGAGATGTCACTGTGTCACATGTTACCGTGTGAAAAGCCAATACAGAAGGAAAAATGAAGAGCTGTCGGAGCGTAGAGGCTACACTTTAAAGATTTAATAGAAAATTCGTATTTTCCAGTGTCATGTGCCATCTTCCCAACAGTAACAAGATTCTTAAAACTGAGACAAAAAACCAAACAAAAAATGGCAATAACCTTTCGGAAAGGCATATCTACTCGATCGTGAAGATCTGTCAAAAACTTCAAATAGTTGGATAGTTTCACCCTTCTAAACTATCCAAGCAGAGGCACAAGTGGGACAAAAACGCCAGAACGAAGAAGGTAACATTCAACACTAGAAGTATGATCTATGACCTAGCCTTAATGCATTAGCATGTCCACATTATCCAGATTTAGGTTTACATTTTCTCAAATCAGCTACAGGTGACATATTCCTAATGCCTCTTTGCTTGTGCCAGTGCTAAATTTAAGTTTGGGTTGTTGTTTGGTTTTGTTTTTTCGCCCCCCC
>JANZLQ010000001.1:50686975-50697259 GCA_026212715.1 Elanus axillaris | reverse complement strand
GCTAAATTTAAGTTTGGGTTGTTTTTTGGTTTTTTTTTTTCGCCCCCCCCCCCCCCCCCTTCTTTGTACTTGCATCTCTGTGACAGTTACATGCTTAAGAAAAATAAAATGTAAGTGGATAAAACAGAACAGTGAACATATTCTTAATTACATATGTTTCTGAATCTTATTGTGGTTATCACAATATAAGTGATATGTACTACTTCATTCTTACAGACTCAAATCAACTAACATAAGTAAAACAAAAATAAAACACCACTATCTCTGCAAGATGGAGTTTGTTTAATTTAGGCAGGTTTAGATAAGGGATATTCAAACATACATATTCTAAAAACCTAAAAAGTAGAAAGAATTTTTGTTCGTTTTCTAAAACAACTCCTCCATTAAGTAGAGACTCATGACAACTTTCTCAGCTGGCTGAAAATAAATTTAAATGAATTCATATCCAATGAAAATAGACAAGCTAAAATTCAAAATAGTTTTTGCTTAATCTTATTTCTTAACTGTCTCAAGTTCACATTTGTGACAAATTTCTAAGGCTGTTCTTCCTCTGTCATAACCGTAAAAAAAAAAAAAAGAAACTACATTGAGAACTAAACATACCTTTTCATGAAATGCTGTAATTAACCAGAGATCAACATCAATGCTAGTGCCTCGTTTCTCTGCACCAATGAACTGCAAGATATTGTCATGCTTCATTCCAGGCAAACTGTAAATTTCATATTCGTTCTGCCATGACTGTTTGTCCTTTAAACAGTAGAACACACCAAACCAAGTTAACACCATAATAATGAGAACAGGAGGTACTTTCCCTGAGAGAAGTGTCCTCCTACAAACTATTGTGCTTTTGTAAATGATCTGTCAAAATCACTAAAATCTTTTTTTTTTTCTTTTCCAAGACAGGATTTACTACCTAAAGGAAAGAAAGCATAGTGTATGCTATTAACATTGAGGCTCATTATTTTAAAATTACAAATGTTTAGACTAATAACGATATTGGTGCTACAAGCTACTGACTTAACATATAAAAAAATATGAAAAACTGTCTTTCTTCACATATAGTTCCCTATATTCAAATAGAGTGGAAAATTGTCTGATAAAACTTAAATTTGTTGTAAACAAACATCAACTGTTGAAAACAACCTCAGCTGTCACAGGTATGAACCATGGAAACACAGAAAGCTGTAGACTAGGATTGGCGTCTACGTAATGCAAATCATTATAATTGCTTTAGCGTTAAGAGCATGGTTCAATTTTTTTGTATTTCCATAATCTACAAGAACCCCATAAAGAATCAAAAATTGGTTTTCTTTCATTAAAAATCATGAACAAAGTCTCAGATTTAATTTAAGTTGTGCTGATGGCTGAAACCAGCATAAATACATGCCATTTCTCCTAGAAGAGTAAGAACTCGCAGATGTATTTATTCAGCAAGTCACCACTTGGTTAATCAGTGGAACGCACAAGCACATTTCTTCACCTCAAGTAGCAGTGGGTGTTTTTAATTAATGTAAAATCTATCCAGTATTATCGTGCATAATCACTTTGTATTCTTTAACTAGACCGGATCTTAAAATTATGACCACAATCTATTCTATAAAAGTGGCTTTCAGAGGGTACTTGCTGGGATGTAAATACTATTTGACTTAATTGAGGGATGTTTAATTGGAACAACCGCCTTACAGGTTTGCATTTCAGGACATTTCTTCTAAGTACAATTTAATTTGAAAAATCTTAACAAATTCTTCTCAACTGATTGAGATGTGTGAGAGCTGCTTAAAACTGTTCACACAAAATACCTCTTTTTATGACTAGAAACACATAATTTTCACAGAGTTTATGTTTCCATAATGTTTGCTGCATTAAAATACTTGTTTTAATTCAATAAAACTCTACTTGCACATTTTTCAGCTCCAGACATTTCTACCTAGATTTACAGAATACGCTGAAAATTCTCAAAAATAAAAGCCTCTTATTGTGACTAGAAAAGCTGGTGTAACACTACAATATTACAAGCAACACAGGACACGAAGGACTTCTGCTTACCTGAATAGGGAATATTTTGACCGCAACATACTCGTTTAGTAGTTGAGCTTTCCACACACACCCAAATCTTCCCCTAGCTTTGATCTCTAGTAACTGCAACGGCTTCAAACCCATCAACGGTGACGGTGGTGGTGGTCCGGGATCCTGAAATCAGGTTAAAATCATTAATTATTTTTGCTATTATACGTGCTATCTGTGATGACAGCACTAGATATAAAGGCTTGTAAACTGGAAGAGACTTGTATCACGTACCCAACCCCCCTTGCGACAAATTCCCCCAAACAAACCAGAAACGAAACAGCAACCCTTCTCCGCAGGAAAGAAAAATGAGATTGTAAGACATGCTCAGAATTAAGGTGCAAGCGACAGCATAACAACAGTTACAGTATAAAAATGTCTAACCAGGTGTAAAAGCACAGCAGAAATTAAGGAATAAAGACAATCAAGCTTTACTTGTTACTTTTTTAAAGAGAGAGAATTAAAATCAGCACCTTTGATAGGTTTATGGTGTTTGTTTGTTTGACATGGGTGTGATCTCTTTAATCCTTTAGTTCAATGGCCTGGTGACCTGACTCACCACAGCCACGAAGTCCATCGCCATGGGATGGACGCTGCATCCCGTCAGCCGGGAAGCAGCAGACAGACACCTCCGTTAGCAGTGTGGTTGGGGGCCGCAGCGCGGAGCCGAAGCGAATCCCCTCCCTCTCCGCAGTGACCACGTACCGGTTCAGTTCTCGCCAGCCACTGAGCCAATACCAGACAGCAACACTTCAACAACTCCGCTGCTTACTGTGCACACCAGGTTGGAAACCAGTAGGTAGGCAGGCCATGCCGCTATGAGGTCTTCTGGCACGAAACTAACTTTTTTTTTTTTTCATTCAGAAACCACCGAACCACATGCATGGTGCAGACGTTTGGCACAGGAAACCAAACATCACCGTCTCCGCAGTCAGCCACCCAAGCCACACGAATGGCGGTGTGAGGAACCACAGCACCGATGCTTCGCCCTACTGATCCACTTCTACTGCTCCCGACGTTTGCCAACGCAGACAGCCGATACGTCACTGAAATGCAAGTACTTGGCTGCACCCCACACACAGAACTGGAAACAAATTTAAGAGATGGTCTTGTCCTGTCTTACCGTATTTGTACTTTACTGAGGGGCTAGCCCAACAATTCCTTTTCAATAACCACAAGCTGGGAAGTACAATTGCAAGCGAGATAGAGCTTCCATACGGCTAGCCGTATAACCACCAATCTTACCAGAGGTTTGAACAATCTCCCTCTCTGGGGAAGAAAACATGACAGCTTATCGAATATCTTGTATTTTATAGCTTACACATCCCTTACATATTCTGTATCATACACATCATCAGAATACAAGAAGTAGATTTTCAGCTTAACTGCCGAAGATGTGCGTCTTTCTGGGCTGTCCTTTCCTCTCCAGTCTACCACGTTAGATTAGCTTGTACCTACGTAAGCGCCTTCCCTACCCTGAACAAACGCATCAGACCCATTTACATATGCCTCTGCATCAAAGAATATTACCCTACGCACAGAACCAGAAAAACACGATCTCTTCTGTCTGATCCCTGTTTTCTGCAGGAAAAAAACCCAACAAGTTCTGGTCTGTAGTGCTCACTAAGCAGAATTACCAATACCGTCACCACGAGGTTCAGCTCCACCTCCCTTCCACATACACCCGTATCAGCCTAAGCCACAACTCGTTCCTCAGTCTAAATCGCTAGAGAGAACGGTGAATGTCAGTCCATGCCAGCAACGACAGCGTGGGGCAGGCTGCTAGACCACAGATGGGAAGAGGGTAAAGGGCTACTTGCCGTGCAGGTCTATGGAGACCACAAAATTCCACCACGAGTCTCAACATCACATGTGAAAGAAACAAATACGCAAATGAAAATTAGGTATCGCTTTTAAATTATATCCATGCTGCAGAATACAAAAAAAACCCCCAAACCCCTGAAGTCTACTGTTCAAAAAACCCTCCAAAACATGGCTTCTCCATTTTTTTCCAGCCACAGCTGTAATGCTGTTTTAAAGAGAAAGAATGAAAAACACTGGAGTAGCTGCTTCTACAAAACAAATGAGAGTACTCAATAGTTAAGTATTTGAGCACTTCGGTTAGCAACATAGAAGTCTTGTGCATGTTAAAAACACTTTCTGACCAACTGTGGGTTTAAGTATACTTTACTATTACTGTGAGAATGGATACAAGTGCTTCTGTATCCAACACAAATCTTGAGTAGTTTAAGCGCAGGAACACATAACCACTCCCTTGCTTCTTATTAAGCAAGAAATACATCCTTCAAAAACAACAAGTATAATAAACAGACAGATTTATAGCAATTGAAAGAAACCGTAACCTAATTCCACAAATTAATAACTGTAAAGAAATTACTCAAATTAGAGACACATCACAATACCTCAAAGAAGTACGAAATACTTGTTCAAATATGACAGCGACAGATGCTCGAAGTTGTTAGATCAAAATTGCTGGGTTTAAACTGGACAAACAACAATACAGAAAATGAAGTTTAAGAGTTAAGTTTTCCCTCCTGTGCTGCCTTTCATTCCATGCCAATGCCCTTTATGAATATTCCAGGCACCAGGGAAATCACTGTCCTCAATTTGTAGTAGTTACAGTTACAAGCAAAACTAGAAACAAGATGCCCAAATTTACTCCTAAAAGCCTACTTGAACTTGTAAAACAACCCTGTTATTTTTAAGAATCCTGAGCGCTGTGTAGCATCTGGGGATTTACAATCAGTTAATGTGACAATTTTTTAAATTTTTGAAACTGGTGACTTGACTAAATTATGAGCACGATTTATGGGAAGTACACCCAAACCTCACTTTGCTTTAGCAGCTAGAACTCCCCTCCCTTTCCATACCCTCCATCCCAACAATCTGCTGGTATTTTGAAGCATGCTATGTGCATTTTTTCTTGACCGTCAAGCAAATGACCATTTAATACTTCTCAAATATTTGATGAAAAAAATTTACACCATTTCTCACATGAGAGAAGGCAGTAACTCTCAATGAAAAGCGGCCAGCAAAAACTGGTGCTTCTTTCTTTCACATTAGGCTACGATACTTTTCACATACCTGAATTTTGTATTTCCTAGAAAAACCTGGCATTTCAAAATATTTTCCCACTGCCTTATATAGCAACCTCCTGTGGTTCCCTGCACATTTCTCTTTCACACTGAAACATTTCTACGAAGTCAAAACTTCCGGCGTGCTTATGAGGAAGCAACACCCACACCCACACACACAAATCAAAACAAATCCTGACTTAAAATGGAAAGTATAATTGCCTTCTGTTAACGTAACTAAAAAGAATAGTTTCCCAGGTTTTCTTCTTATTTTTTTCTAAACAACTTTGTTGCAATCAACAGACTTTTACTTTAAAACTACAGGTACTATTTTTATACAGAAACATTCCTTGACAATATTTTCAACTTGCTCTACTTCTAAGCAAAAATGCTTAACATGCCACAGGCATAATTATTTTTGTATGGCTTTTTAAAATCGTTTCTGTGGCGCCAAGGATGATGATATAATGTGAGTAAAGATATAATGTGGATATATTAGTCTAACAGCTTGCCACAGCTGTCAAAAAAGAAGGGCCCAGTTTCCCATTCCCAAGCTTTCCCTATCCCTTCCCTTGGGCCGATTCTGGTACTTGTCTGACCGCACAGCAAATCAAGGCAATACACTATATTGCCAGAAAGCTTTTATTTATTCATTTATTTTTCAAATCAGGCTAGTCTTCTGACAGTTTAGCAAACTGAATCAGTTTGCAACAAGGTCCGGGTTAACACAAAAAGCACTGCAAGGCAGAGGGGAAGCAGGGCACTCTTTTTTGGAAGCGGCGAGCCACTGGCCCGTGTAATTTCATCCCGAGCACCCCACCTTCTCAAGGACACGCTCTGTCCCAACCCCGGGGCCATTAGCAGAGGCAGCAGGAACACTCCTGCTGCTGCGCAACGATCTACTGCCAGATAAAAAGCAGAAGCAGCTACGTCGGCAAGAAGTACTTGAACTGACTGGGTCATACGAGGCGTAATACTCAGGACAACTAGGCTTTGCTCTTCCCATAGCTCAAAGCCACTGACCGCTAAACCCCTAAGTTTGGCTTGTGCGGTGATCTCAAAAGGATGGACATCTCATTATGTTGTAGACTGTAAGGTTTTCAAATCTCAAACAGGGCTTTTTGGTTCTGATTTCTATAGCTGGGAGTTGCAGTCAGCTGTCAGGTAGTGCCCATCAGTCATACCAGAAAAAGCACAGAAGGAAAAACATTCGTTGAAGAATGGTAACTTGCAGAAGTAGGTTTCCCTAAGTGTCTTCAAGAATGGTTCTCAAGGTCCGAGAGAAGCTTAACGAACACTGAACTACAAATCTATTAAAAATATGACCAACTGAATAGATTGCTTAAAGACCTGCCCCAACACAGTCTGTCAGCACTGAGATCGTCTCCAGTCGTGTCTCTCATATGGCAACCCAATCAGGCGGTTCATCACGTACAGCAAAGGGAAAAAAGACCAATTATCCAAACGAGTTTGTACACAGAGGCGTTTCCTGACTCCAAAATATAAACAAATTCTCAAACTCCCAGAGCACATGCATGTTTTCATTGTTAAATGGTGCAGTATTTCCCCTTGGTTACATTTATTCTACAGATAACATTGAGAATATGGTTGACAAGTTCTCATTTAAAAGAGTCTGACAATGATCTTGGT
This sequence comes from Elanus axillaris, assembly GCA_026212715.1. Taxonomy (NCBI): domain Eukaryota; kingdom Metazoa; phylum Chordata; class Aves; order Accipitriformes; family Accipitridae; genus Elanus; species Elanus axillaris. The sequence continues at coordinate 50,690,450 of JANZLQ010000001.1, read as the reverse complement.
TGTTTCCTCCCTTTCTAGTTTGGGACTGGCTCATTTTCAACCCGATCATCTGTGAAGTTAGGATCCAAGTACAGTAGAAGTAGTTGGAATTCTTGAATTTTGTAGTTACTCTAAAGTGGACTCTATGATTTGTACCAAACTACATTTCTTTTAAACAGTGACAATTTTTCTCTTCTTCACCCCGCAAAATCCTCTATTTTACCATACATTGCAGACATACTCCCCAAAGTAATATAAACAAAGTATTTGCTTGTAGACAGGATACTTCATCTTCTTCCCTAACTGAAATTATAGCGTTTGAAACAAAACAGTAATACAAACAGAAGGAACTCTGATAACTCTTTGCAGATGCAAGATACTCAGGAAAATATTTAAATAGCACTGTCATATTTTCTTCCAAATTACATTTACAAGAAATTTCAGCTATTAATTAGAGACCTGTAGAGACAATGGAAATTGAGCGTTCATGTTACAACACAAACCTTGACTTTTTCAATATTCAATTAAAAAGCCTAGTAATAATAACCAAGTTTTTGAATTAACACTTTTCAGTTACTTGTCATTTCACATGCAGTATCAGTAATTTCATAAAAAGTAAACATAACTTCTGGCCAGTGAAAAAGCCGAAGTAGAGACTTAATAGTGAAAGAATATTTTTCATCAGGTTGTCTATGTCTCCAAGCTCCTGAACGACACAAAAAACGATCACATCACCCCGAATCACAAGGTGAAGACCACACACCTCGAACAGTTATCAGCAGTTTACAGACGGGAGATGACAACAGATACCAAAGACAGAAGCGGGCAGGACGTGCCGGCTACTTCCAGGGCAACCCGCCAGAGCAAGACTGGCAGTCCCTGCCGGCTGGACTGCTCCGGCAGCCCGAGACCGAGGTCCCCAGCAAATGCTGTACCTGACCACTGCTCCTACAAGGCGGCACTAGGGTGGAAGCGACACAAACCAGCAACACAAACCAGCTAGTCTGTAGTTGAAGAACCACAAACTGATTACACCTGGCGTATTTCATTATCAGTCCCTGCAGACGTTTAACTCGACAGCCTGAGAAGCTGTAGTAATTTTTTTTTAAAAAGCTATTAACAGCAGACTAAATCTGTATTTTTAAACTACGCATGCTTACAAATCTCTTGCCCAAAATACTGAAAAAAAAATGTAATTCATACAAAAACAACTTCTTACATGTCCACAGAAAGTTCCATAACCATGAACAAACATCAATGCATCTTACCTCAATCATTATATGAAAGGCATGCTTGTAGAGAGGGGAAAAAACACAGGCAAAAGAAATTACTATTTATACCAAGAATGGGATGAAAAAAACAGCTTATAAGAAAAGAGACGAAATCAATTGTTTGTGAAGTAACAACCAAAATATTCATGGAGATAGCAATACTTTCCTGTACTAAGAACAGTTCATTTAAAACAAAATTTAAAAAAAATCCATCACTCATTTGTTAGCAAAGAAATAGGCAAAAAAAAAGATTATTATACAGACCATCACCTGAATTGATCTTATTATTGAAACCAGGAATGTCCGTTTTAGATGTATAAACAGTCACGTTACTACAAAACAGTATATAAGCACATGCAGAAAATTAAACACACAAACACAAGTTATGCTCACAACCGCACAGTAGAGGGCAGCGTTGTATTTTTTAAAATTCGCTGCAATTGCAGGTAGCTGTGGAAAATGAAAACTTTTTAATGTCTTAAGTTACAGCTAAACCTTATAAAGAAGGAGGTCATCATATATTAGGTCTATATTACTGAATTTAATCAATAAATCTGGCATGCTAGAGGCGTAACTAGAACAAGTGAACTTGGAAAACACTATATCCAGCACATATAAAGGGAAATTACAATTGTAATGATTCTTTCAAACAAGTCACGAGTTTACCGCCTGTGGAATGAAATCCATTATAAAAAAACGAAGTCCCAGAGCACTGTTACTGAAACTTAAAAACACATTTTAATGATACGTGCTCGTTGCTACTACTTTGTTCAATAAGAAAAGAGAAGAGAGGAATCTCATCGCCACTCAAGCAGAGAAGCACTGAGACACCTTCCTTCCTCCTCCTCCTGTACTTTTGCCTCAACCATTTTCTTTGTCCTTCATAATTCGATCAAATTGATGTTGCAAGAGCATGAAATTCAAACACTTGGAGTATTCACCTGCCACATTAACAGCAATCATCCTTTTCCTCACCCTTTGCCTTTACATTCTTAGGATGCTGCAGAGCGTACAGCCAACAAGAGGCTTTTCTCTGTGCTTGAGAACTGTCTAGCACACACTTAGCATTATCTAAATCATTAATAATAGAAGGGCTGAAGTATTTCTTGAAGGCTAGATTAGGCGGGAGTCAGATTTATAAATACTGTAATAGAGCTTGCTGCCACTTGACAGAGCACTAAGGAACGCTGGAGCCCAAGAGGATCACGCCTGGTTCTTGCCGCCGGTCAGCGGAGACTGACCACTGGAGATGAGGGGAATACCCACACCAGGACTCTGAAGCGGATTCTTGCAGGACCTGTACAGCCTGCAAATATTTTGGGGCACTTCAGAAAGGCAAAAAAACCCCTACACTGAAGTAAAGAACCAAACCCTTAAACCGGTCTTCAGAGTAGCCGATCACCTTCACCTTCAAATTTCCGTGAGCTGGTGGTTCCAGTAGAACGGCATCTATTCCACATGTACTTAGAAAAACTAAAAGTAAGATTCTGCAGCACAAATGCCACAAACCACAAGCACAGTTACTGAAGGAAGTTCCTCCTCCAAGCCCCCCATATTCCTTTGCCAGAAACAGCAGCCAAGCAAAATAAAAGTATTACTCAATCTGTGAATCTGATAGGGAACGGCTACTGAAGAGAGTAACATAAATATCTCTGTGTACTCATATTTCTACTAACTCAAGTAGTCAAGGAACGAACAATAACTGTAAAAAAAAAAGGACTGCTTATATGAAATTGTTATTCAAACGTCTTTCCTGTGGCTGTAAAAAAATTTATTAGTCATTTTTCTCAGGCCTATTTGCTATTAAAATTCTCCAGCTCCTGAGAATTATGTAAATTCCTCAGAAATAAGGAAAAAGATATATGAATCCAACCTTTTTGCTCTTACCATAATGACAAACTGCAAACATGAAATTGAGAAATGAAAGTCCTCTCCCAAGCCTCTCACTGCTTTCTTAAGGGGATCAACTTCCCCCAAACACTAATAAATTAGACACACATGAAAATTTTCAGAGAGATTTATGCACATCATAGACCTTCTGATTTTAAAATCGTTGTCCTTCCCTTCAGACTAGAGACCACCACCTCAGAATTTTCATTAGAAATGCAAGCATCACCAGTTTAAACAGTATCAGGCTACTACAGAGATGCAAATACATGCTTTGTTACATCAGGAATTAACACAACTCCTATAAATAAAAAAACGGGAGCGATTAACAGCCCCCC
>JANZLQ010000001.1:50643617-50686875 GCA_026212715.1 Elanus axillaris | reverse complement strand
CCCCCCCCCCCCCAAGCTATCATCTATACAAATACATATTAACACGCTAACTTCCTATTTAAACTGCCTGAAAGCTACTTCTAAAGGTTTATCAGCGATTAGGGAAACGATTGCAATATTTCTAACCAATTAGACCAAACCAACCCAATCCATGTGGTCTTTTCCAAAATCTGGGCTATCCACAACCATATTCTAAGCTTCAAACCTGTCACAAAACTCTTTATAAACACGGTGTTAAAAATAAATGCAAATTATTGTGTTATAAATTTACTGCACCGATTCCTTCGTTTGTTCCTAACTAGTGCCCTAAATATGACATCTGTATTCACCCACAGTCCCTCAACCTCTCTGGAGAATGTAAGGTAAAATTAATTACTCTTTTCATACCTTAGGAAAAGTGTAATTCTCATCTATTTAGTGATATAAAAGATTGGATTGACATCTTTCAGGAAAAGCAATCAGGACAGCACACCTGAGGTTATGCAGGAAACTGGACTTTGTTATGGAAAATTATTAAAAAGCTCCTGAAGGTAGCGTACCCAATTGCAGACTTCAGAGATCAGTATTTCAGCTTTCCTATGATTGTTCCAAAGCACTCTCTAAGACTATAATCCAAATATAGTCTCGGATAATATAAATTATTTTGAATATTACTGTTTACTGTGAATGAACAACAGAGAGAAATTCTTCAAGGTAAATTAAATATAGTGCCTGTAAAAGCCTTCAGCGTCTTGTCAGTTGTTAAAAGCGTAAATGCCAAGTCAACATTTACAAGAATATGACACAAAGTACTGCCTACATCCAGTCTTATCAGACACACGCACATCTTCTTGTACCAGCCTCTCAGGGCTATTGCTAAAACTAAACCTACTTTTTAATAAGCCAGGAATAAGGTACAGCATTGAAAGAGTAGTTTCTAAGACACTACTCTGTTAGAATCAATGCAAAAGCACAAAGTAACTTGAAGTTTGCTATAGAAACACATCTCAGACTTTTTAAAATTTTAATTGTACTTTAATTAGAAAGTTCCCTTTAGGCTGCCATTCAGGATAAGGTACCGTAAGTCTGGACTTGTATTTTTCTTACCTCTTGAAGATTTAAAAAAAAAAAATACATCTGCATTTATGGTTTATTTAAATGCAGATAGCTCATTCTGAAAGCAAGTTAAGAATTCAGGAAAGTACTTTTGTAAAATTTTTTTAAAAGCTATCAAGATCTAGAACCAAAAAGTTCTAGAAGTCTGGTTGTATACTGAGCACTGAAAAAGCATGCATCACTACGTACTCGGTTTCCAATTATTTGTCATACAAATTCTTCCCTCTGTTAAAGATTTTAAGGAATTGTAATAGCCCATGAATTCTAACAAAAAAAACCCCAACAAAAAACCCACACAGTTACAAGCTATTTACTTACTACACATTAAGGACTCCTTATCTATAATAACTTTCCTACTGCATTCTCACAGTATCCCAATACTTGTGTTTGGTTTTTTTTTTTCCCCTTTAAACAACCACATCCTGGTTGTGCCTCACAGTACCACACAATCAAAGGATAGCACCAGATCTTTCTCCCGTGTCATTCCAGCTACTAATTGGAATAAATTCTAAAAGAAATTCTTGCTAGTCCTGAAGAGGTGAAATGCAGTATTAGAGAATGCGAAATCATGCACACATCTAGCAGTCCAAATCTTGAGCTCATTCAGCTATTCCTTTTTAATACCAACATTGCTGCTCATTGTATGTTAATCATTCATTAACCACTGATAAGTACTCTTTCCTAGCTAGTCACAAGCTCTAACTCAGTCATTTTTTTTTTTTTATTCTTCCTCTTTCTGAGCTCCGGCTTTTCTTTGTTGATCTCTTTTCCCATTTCATATAAGCACCTGGCTTCTCCTCCATACGTTTTTCAAGTAGCTATTCATCTTCCTAGGTTTGGAGTAAGCCCTTGTAAAAAACACCTCTCCCTTTCTTATTCTTCATTTTTCAAGTGTTATAATTTTTCTATTAAAATACCTATAACAACAAGAAGAAAAAAATGTGGCTGGAAGACAAATATGAAAAAAATCTGAACACTTTATTTAATTTCTTCATGCATCTTCACCAGCCAACTGTGATTTTCCTAGTGTGGCGGAGGAATAAAGGTTATCCCAGAGATTTTAAGTGCACCAGGTAGCTTATTTGATATGCTAAAAGTTAATTTAGAGAATAAAAACAATAAATGAAAATCTTTTTGAATGCCAACAATAAAAAGTTTCCCTGTGACTAATTACTTTTATGGGTTTTTTGGAAAACAAACCATTCAAGTTACACACACGCTCAAACTCCTTGGCACAGGTCTGGTGGCCTAGACCAGATGTCTGAGGTTAAAAATTGCAGCAAGGAGCAGCACTTGTTCTGTTACATGTTCTTTTCTTATTAGTTTCCAACACAGAATTTGTTCTTCCATTGCTACACATGCAGTCGGACCTGCTGTCAGTATTTGAGATGTGTCTTGCGTCTGCCACTGCTAGGAATCCTTCTCCATCATTATTCACCTCACATTATGTGATACTGGCTTCAATTCTAATTTCTTACAGCTGAAACTGAAATATCAAAACCATGACGTAGCTACGAAGTTCTATCCATACTTGGGTGTCTTCAGGAAAAGATACACTGAAGAAAGACTACCATGGTATGGTAGTGAAGGCAGCCATACCAAAATTGCCATCGACCAAAAACACAGAATATTTTTTTTTATTATTGCTAAAAAGCCCCAAACCTTTTGAGACCAGAGCGGTAGGATCAATATCTCTTTGTATTTGATACATATGCTTCAATTATTCTTAATTCTTGGTTCACATAGAACATGACTTTGAAGACTAGGGATGTTCTCCATATACACAGAACCAGAGAGGTTCATCCATATGGGGCAAACCTCCCCCTCCCGCAAATGAAGCACATAGAAGATTATTGTGCTCGATACAGGGAATACTGGGTGAAAAGCTTAAATGAAGTGATATATAGGAGGTTAAAAGCAGAAGATGTAGCTGTATTTTTCAACTATGTAACTTCCTCCCTGAGGAGGGTTAGAACTGGTAATTCCTAGCAACTAAGCTTGCTTTTATGGACACTCTAATAGACAGGATCTGTCCATTCTGAGTTTTTAAATTTCTGGTAACACCACACAGGCCTAGATCAGGGCTTTCTTGTGCTTAGTGATTAAAACCACTTTGACCCATGTAATTTCAAACGTTTCAGAAGAAAGCACAAAAATAGGTTATGAAGACATTAAGTGACTCTGTAAAGCTTTTCTTCAACCCTCTCAACATATGACTCTCATTTTAAAAACAACACAAAACAAAAAAAGCAACTCTGCGATCCAGTAAGATATTCATGACTTGGGCACCCAACAAGAAGTACAAGAGGTTAATCTCTCTTTGCACAGTATGGATATAAAATGTTGGGAGCCACAGATGTGTGAACTGATAAACAAAAGCGTTGCTTGTGTCAGTTATGCTATAAAATAGGTTATGGTCCTATCTATCAGATGACAGAGCGGTAACACCACGGTTGTAATTAGCATTGACTGACAACTCTGGCCCAAGCTCAAGAGATGGAACAAAAAAAAAGCGTAACGTATCAACTCCTTGCCATCCGCTTTCATATTTCTACCAGGAATATTTGTAGGACGCTGTGGGGAAATGTGAACTACACCCAATTTGAGATGAAAGCCTTTGCCTGCAAAGGTTGCAGTGTTTCGTTTTCACTGTACCTGGTGCTCACGAGTGACAATTATATGGGTGAGAGTAACTCTATGAAAAAATACCCAGATTCTAATATTTAAAATACTAATCCAGGTTTTGGTAAATTTGGTCAGACATGTGAATATGTTTGCTGCATGATTATATAAGTAAGAAAACGAAAAAGTTCTTTCAAACCATTTTACATACACACATACATATTTAGCAAACTTACATTCATTAACAACTCATTTAAGAATTTAAATAGTGACAGATTTTATAAAATTTGACAGCTTTAACTAGATAGCACCCCACACAATAAAGCGAGGCATACAGTTAACAGCACAAACAAGAGACAAAGCAGCCTGTAAGCCAAGACTAATGAGAGCAGCGGGAGCAAGGAGAGGTCCCTGCCCTGGCAGCACGGCTGTCCCGCACGCACGCCTCGGGATACCGGCAAGGAGCCTGTTCTAGTAACCCCCTTCACCTCTCCACCCAAATACCTGAAAGAAAGCGAGGATGAAACATGTAAGGAGCAAACAACATGATCTACTGCTTTCCAGTCTTAAACCAAATGTGTAAAGTCATTCTACTGCATGAAATTTTAAAGCAATTATCTGTACATTCAAAGGGAATTTAAAGTTAAGTTAATCCACACAGCTCTGAACCGATTTATTTTTTTTACCTTATCCCTTCTCCTAATTCTTCCAAAGTCTCTCATTCTTCAGTGTTTCCTCATTTTTATCTTTTGCTTATTCCTCATCTATCCTTTCATTTTTACTGGAAGAAAGACTAGTACCGAGGCATACTGCACCTAAGTACTCCCATCACCTTCCAGGTATAAAATGAGATAACCTTTATTTGTATCTTGTACGGAGAAATCCCCGTTTTCTAGTGAGTATCTGGCATACATCTGATCTATCCATTGTACCATTTGCTACAGAAAGATTTAGAAAAGGATCCATTTGCCTACAAAAACTCTACTCATGCCCTAATTATTAAGTATAATATTAATATTTAATATATTAATTGCATAAATATTTAAATGTTTGTTTCATGGTTATAAAATTACTAATACTTTTCCCTCTCTTCCTCCTTCCTCTGCCTCCTGTTCAAATCAGCTTTAATCAAATTTAAAGTGGGAAACACTGCTCTGCTGCCTATGGGAGAATATTTATACATTCTATTTCCATAATAATTCCATTTAGTTTTTCAGGCAGAAGTAGCTTTTCCTGACTTTCCACATCAAACCTTAATGCCTATTCACCACAAGATAAGAAAACGTTATTACACCATAACTAGCTCAAGCACCAACATATACTTATCCCAACAGATACAATCTGAGCATTAACAAAACAGGTTATTACCCTATTTATTAAAAAATTTATGACATGTCCACTCATGTACCAAACAATCCATGCAAGAAAAGAACCGCAATAAAAAGGAGGAAGAACATCAAAATTTAAGTTCTTGATATCTCACACCTATTTAACATTTGCTTGCTTTTCTATCACTTTATCCATTACTTAAAGCCTAGAAAGGAAATCACATGCTGAAATTACTCACACAAGTAGCAGTTATGATTTGATCTTACAGTGAAGACTACTAGGTTGATGTAAAGTCCCAAATACATAAAAATTGAGATGGATGAAATAATTATGCTAACAGATTGCTTGAAGTTTGAGGATCTGTAATACTTTCTGCAAGGACAAGAAACATACTTTTTTCCTCTAAATTACGTTCTTTTCATTTGGCAAGAACATATGCCCACTGCCTCCCCCCAAACTTTTCTCATCTATTACTACAGAATGGAAACCAAAACAATTTTGTTTATCAACCACAGGCAATACTGTTTCCTGGAACACCCTGAAGTCAAGCAGTAGCACTGAAAATATCACAGAAGCTGGCAGTACAGAGCAAACACATGTACATCTTTTTAAAATGCAATCCTACCAAAAATAACAAGTGTTTTACATTTCATTTAATCATAGCATCATCGTATCATCATTGTACGAGAGGCAATGTACTCTGAGTGGTCACTGCACTGAGTTAGGAAGCTCAAGTTCAATTCCTGCTGTAAAAGCCCAAAGACTGCGGGACCCTGGGCAAGCCGTCTCTTTCTCCATTTCCACTATTACATTTTGTTCATCCTTCCTACTTCAGTCTGAAAAATTTGCCATCTTAACTCTTTTCACAAAGGCCTTCTAATCTCAATTAAATCTCTAGACATAAATGAAGGAGGAGGAATTCTAGTATTAATATTAATTACACCTACAGAATCAGCTGGAGCCTGACAACAGCAGGAACTAAGCACATGCAGCCAAAAGAAGTTTGTTGTGATGCAGCACAGCCAGTTCACGTTTCAAGTCTGGAGACCACAATCTCATAATATTTTCTAAGTAAAACACAAACGCAGCTAAAACTGAAACATTTTAAGACAAAACACAAAATACATAAACAAGCAAGAGGACAAAGGCCAGGAGCTGAGCTAAGCCCTGGAACTATGCTTCAACTGAGGATTTTCTTTATATTCCCTTTAACTGACCTGTACACCAGTTCCACGCTTTTTTAAAAATAGCTAAGCATCTACTAGTTACTATTTTCTATTCACTGAAAACTGCCATTATGAAATACCATGTCTCCTTTGTTTTTGTTTTAAGGTAAGCACTACATAAAGCTCAGCTGTAAGTACCTGAGCGCAGCTGTACACAACTTTCAGACATGTCGTCCTTTTAACTACCTGCGAGTACAAACTTCCCACAGCTGGCCGGCAGTACTGCATCTTTGCCATCTGTAGTTGTGTGCTTTGCTCTTCTCCTCCCAAGCACACAGATGTGTAAAAACGTTAACTAGTTGCTCATACATTCAAACACCAATCGATTAACGGAGACAAGGCTATTTAAGTAAAGCTTAATTTTCTGCTTTTCCGGCTAGCGAGCATTAGCACCTCTAAAGCAGGAAGGTAACGGAAGACCTCAGCCATGTGACAGATGAAGACCCCTTTCTCTGCTCTCTGCTTCAGAAAATGGTTTTACCATTCAAAAAAACCAAAATCATAATGCAGCGACTTACTTGGGTTGGAACGAGTACTGGAGGATACGCTAGCTTGTGATGTCTGTACATCCAAAATGAAAAGAGCACAATAACTGCAATTCCCATTATAGGCACCAATGAATAAAGCAAGGTATTGAACAGAGGTGGCTTAGGTGTAACAGGGTTGGAAGTTGCTGGGGGAAAAAAAAAAAAAAAAAAAGACACAGGTTTTAAGAAACAAAACTCATCCAGTGCTCGAAATGTCTAGCATCCTGATTTTCTAAAAATTCTTGCAATCAGCACAACAGGCTAACAATACTTGATTAAAAATATACTTTAATATAAACAGACACATATTTAAAAAGCAGCATTTTGGAAAGCGCAGAAATAACTTAGATTCCCAGGTTTACACGTCAGCACGTCTAACTTTTTTTGTGCTCCTAAGCTCCACTTATCTGCAGTGTGTAAGATGTGTCCGTATTTTAAAAAGACCGTAAGAATACCATCACCCAACGAATGAAAAAAGAATCAATACAGAGGTTTAGTCTTCAGAATGTATACAGTAAGACTTCATTAGTAAGTAGAATAGGCCAGAAATTATCTGCCAGCATTTCTATGCGCTGCTGATTTGCTGAAAGCAAAAGCTTTCTAGCTGAAGACCCCCCTCCATAGGGCCTCCAGAAAGGCTCCAGAGAAGCACTGCTGCTGAGGCAGCTGGTACGGGGCAGTCACAGACCCCTGGGGCAAAAGAGGTTTCATGAGAGTGAAAAAGAACGTCAATATTGCCTTAGCAGTATCAAATGACAAGAGTATCTCCTTGGGTCAACAAAGGCTATTCTAATCTCATAGAAAATGTTATTTAATTTCATAAACAACTTCCTCTGGCTATTTGGCACACAAGACATTTGCTGTTTTCAGTTCAGTTATTAATATTATTCAGTTTTCCAACAAAGATCAGATTCTTGACTCGAAGAAGATATGCAAGAATAATCAAATAATCTTTTAGTTATTGTTTTTTAAAACAATTATTTGCTAAGTCTGGCTCTCTGATTTTCTTTGTAACCTGGAAGGAAATTCTTTCCCCCTTTTTAAAGGTTACTATGTCAATTTACAGAGAAACTCAAAGGTCCCATTAGCTGAAAGAAAAAGTGAGAGCATTGTTTCAAGAAGAGGAGCATTCATAGGCTGGTACATGCATATAAGGATGATATGGCTTTTAGCCCAATGATTTATAGACACTTACAGAAGCTTAACTATACAATTAATGTAAGATTTGACAGTAACTTCTGTATCTTAAAACAGCCAATTATTTCATATTATCCTTCCTTCTCACCCTCAGAAAAGAGCTGAAGTACCTTTTATCAATTTAAATTACTTCTAGCATAGAGACCTTTCAAAATTGAAGAAATGAACTGGCAATTTTCTTGGCTCTTTTTATGTGAATGCACACAGCATTCTATCATCCAGGAATCGGAAACCTTCTGGCAGGAAAAACTGACCGCAACATTTTGAAAAGTCTTATCTGCTGAACACGCACAATATGAAATATTTCTGAACTCTGCTAAGCAGTTCCTTTATAAACACGTTAGAGTAACTTACGTTGAGTGACCTCCATTTCTGGAAAATAGAAAAAGCGTTCATTACACATGTTGCCTTCACAGCAACAGAAAAACACTTCGGGGCTGTCTTTCTTCTCTATGCAATCATTCCTGTAAGGTATAATAATAAAAAAACAAAACTTAAGATTAATAAGCTGAGGGGTTTTTTTGTTCAAGAGAAAACATACGCTCGCATTTAAAGTAAACTTCATTAAATCATCTAGGATAATATACTACCCAAGTAAGAGTTACATCTGAAGAAACAAATGAAAATGTTGTTATTTTTGTATGGCAATGAAATGTCATTAAAACTGAAATAGCACATTTTTGCTGTTTTTCAGACAAAGTTAAAGAAAATCACCAATAGGATACTGAAGAACAGTTCACGATCTAGATTTAAACAGGACAAATGATCAAATGGCTAGTGTTTAACCATAAACTCACAGTACAGGGTTGCACGGGTTGGAGATAAGTGGGAAGGAAAATTTTTGAATTTTGTTTTATTTTTAGCAAAAAATATAAAATTTCTCCGATTTCCCCTTCCTACATTATGCTCAGGGACGGGGTTTATTTCACTCAGTGAAATAACTGCAGGAAAGGAATTCTATTAACAAATAAGCTGTAACTCTTTAAGTCTGGAAAGAAAAACAGGCATCATGCAAGAGACAACTTGAAAGAAGAACGACGCATTTGAAAATCCTGCAGAAACAGTTGGGGATTTTAAATGCAGCTGAAGATTGTCAAAAGAGTTTTGGGTTCATCTTCAACGATTAGGGTTATTTTATAGAACCAGCTATTACAATTACACTGTACTGTAACTTCCATAAAACATGTATTCCTTGACGTTCTTAATCTGCTGTTGTTTGGAGTTCATCATACTGTGACTCCCTGTTTGGTAAACCACTCTTCACTCCCAGAGATAAGATTTTGCTTAATGGCTATTTTAGACAAACACAGCAGCAGGCATTCATATGACAAGGTACAGTGAATGAGGTCTCAGAGCCAGACAAATTTTTACAGTTTTCAACTACTTCCTTACCATCCTTCCTGCACTTTATTTCTTCTTCTAATTTCTTTTCCTTGCTCAATGGAGAATTCAGTATTGATTTTTTTTAGACTGTTTAAAACTACATGTGGAACTAGAGGGATAACGATGCTATAGAACCTAACTCCATTTCCAAATTGAAAAATTCTATTTCCATCCTAAAAGTTTAACATTTAGCAGAAATAAAATTAGTTCAGAACACCCCCACTGTGTAAACACCCCCACTTCTTCTGCAAAGCTACAACTAAATGGATTTAAAAAAAAAAAAAAAAAGTACTTCCCCCTCCTAAGTGACTTACAGTTACTAGATACTAGTAGGAACAAATAAGATTTCTTTAACATTGTCCTTTGCTTTCCAGCATAGCTGAATTTTAATCATGCTGTGCAAGCAAGCTTGCAGATGCTTTGCCACTTCTCTGCGAAACACGTAAATCAGAACTACCGTTCAGCTTAGCTTTAAACTGTCATTAAAAGAGAAAACATCCTAGTGTGTGGGGAAACTTTATTTGGTAGAAATGACTACAATGATTTCTTCTACTCAGTCAACATTTAAGAAACACAAAAGGAAGTTTTTCTAAAATATTACCAAAAATAATTTCTAAATATATTTTAATGAAGATCTATTATACTTTTATTTTCTCAGGTCTCTCCCTTCCCAAACAATAACTGTTTTGGTCAAATAAAACTTAATGCAGTACTTCAAAGAACTAGAATACAATTTCTTAAGAGAGTCGCGACCTTTATTCAGCCAGTATCTAACAAACCCCAAGTCCTGCTGTTACTGCTCACCGGTACTTGCTAGACCATCTGTTATAAAAAAAAAAAAAAGACTGGAATTTTAGGATATTCGATGTCATTTAGAGCTGCCACTGAGGTGAGCTTTTTAATAAATCAGCAAAATACTTCCACGTTTAAGTAAAGAGCAGATGAGAAGTGCTGCCTTTCCTACTCCAAAGACTTTGGAAAAGTGAACCATAAAATTGTGCATTCTGATTTCAGTAACTATATTTGTATTGCTTGGCAATAACAAGTGTTTAGAAAATATATTATTAATGGCCTGAAAAAAGAATAAATTAAACAGCTGGTTTTTAATATATAGTAAGCAAATAAGAGAAGGTAAAACATGCTGTTCTGCAAACAAGACAAAGTACTTCAATGAAGTCGGGCCCCTAAATACAGGTAATTAAGCAAAAAAAAAAGCGCGCGTGTGTGTCTAAAAACAAGATAGCTGTAACTATTCATAGGGTACTGTATTATCATTTGTCTCAAGTACTGTTTGCAGAGGGGTGGATGTATACTTTATGGACAGGCAAAATAGTTTAAAATTACAAATACATTTAAAATTTGTAGAAAACCTCACTTACCTGTCATAACAATTGATGTCATCTAGCCAGCAACCTTGTTTCACAATTTCAATTGATCCAGAAATATTCTTCCATGTAGCAAAACAATGTCGTCTTTTATCTTTATCACCATAACAAGGTTCAATACCACTGCGATTTGTTTTATCTTTTTCCCAATTAGCGTTGTAGTAGATACACTCTTGTGTTTCTGATCTGCCAAGTATGGCACCTTTTAGGAATGAAAAGTAAATCACGATTAAACAGCATTCTGAAGGATGAAACATATGAATAGTCAAAACCAGGATGTAGTAAATCATCATACACCATTTGCACCAATACGCCCTCTCCCCTCCTTTTTTTTATTAAAGAAAACATTTGAAGTTCACAAGCATTCCAAGTAAGTGTTGAAACATAAAACAAAGATCTTCTGTTAAGTCAAAAAGTGACTCGGATAACTTCTCAAGACTTGAAGCAATAAAGAACAAGTTATGGCAATGCCTTCCCCTGAACAGCAATAGCAGAGAAAATTTAAAATACTAAACAGTAAAGATTTAGTTATAATGGTAGCCAAACAAGAAGTTTTAGCTAGTGGAATTCACCAAAAGGCATTTTTGTCTCTTACCTAGTTACACATGCCAGAAAAGCAGTTAGTACATCTTAGGAACCTAAGCCGAACTAATAAATTCGGTTTAAAATCAACATTTTTTTCCCCTAGCTTTCATATGCGACGTGGCTTCTTAACACAAAGCACTGAAGTATAAGACACGCTGTGCTCAAATAGTATCTTTTATGTCATTCTGATTTGCCAAGTGAGCAGCTGGAATTGAGACCAATAGGTATGAGGCAACGGTCCCTAACCTCCAAGGACAGCGCTGGTTTTTTCTTGTGTGGTCCTACCCAGTCAATCGGCTGCAACATAGAAGATATTAGATCTTCATCGTAACTCAGTAACCACGCGCTTCCGCGCTCAGGAGGCCCAGGGCCACATCTCCCCTTCAACACCACGTGCCCAACATACGGAGTGGGATCAACCACGCCGGCTGGCCGACCTGCACGCTTCAGGCAATAAAAGCCAGTGCTGTTTAGAGGCCAACGCAAGTCTCTTCTCTATTAAACATGCTGGTGAACCAAAACAGACCAGCAGACTCGCCAACCTATCCCGGTGTCACGCTATTTTTATTTTTTTGTCGTCCAAATATTCTTAGAAATAAAAGTTTATGACCTTTTGAATTTAATTTTGTCTTTTAAATTACAAGGGTAATTGATTCATCAATGCCTACTGACAACCTACAGCAAAACCCAGCAAATATTAACAGACTGAAGCACCTCAAAGTGGAGCTAACTTCACAGTTTTAATGTGACATGAAGCACCAATCTGGTTTCTGCAAAGGTAAAGGGGTGTTAGAATGCAAAACTGGTAAGTAAATACTGGAAGGGAGTAATAAGTGGCTTTTACTTCTGGTTTTATCTTGTCAAGTACTGCCAAGAGCGCGTCATTAACCTTCATGCAAGCTTCGTCATTTAACATGTATTAAAAACATGGAGAAAAAAGGGAGATCGAAGGGCTACAGAGTCAGAGAACTCGCTTCAAAACTGAGGAAGGGTCAGGAGGACGACAAAGCACATTTACTTTTACTTGTGCACCCATCTGATTTTCAAGACAGTTGTATTACACATCAGATTCTAACAGAAAAGGTCTTCCACAGCAGTCAGTTTCACACATATTTATATGTATCACTGGTTATCCCCTTTACTCACATACATTCACAGTAATTTTGATACACCAGCTATTGCCTTGTAGCCATATCCCTACTTCTCATTCTCCTACACGAGGTTATAACAAGCAGAGCAGCTGTAACCCCGAGTTGTTTTGTGGGATGAAATCCGTCACCCACACTCCACCCAATGGCACTAGGAGGTGGGGACTGGGGCGACTGGTACACTGGTAGGGGCTTCCATCACGTAACACCTCCTCAAAACACACACAAGTGATGGTAAGGTAATTTTTCCTCAGTCAACAGACCTGACTGTATAGGGACCAAAAGAGCTGCACCTCTCAAGGGTGATGAGAATTATTCCAAACTGAAAATTGCTGCAGCCCTCTTGAAGTGCACGCAGCCCAGGATGTCACGAGCTAAGCGCAGTGCTGACCATACTGGGCATCCCACATTACCACCTTCAGAAACTTTTGACTTTGACGCATTCCCAAAAATAGGCAGAGGATGCTGCTTATGCTTTTTGGGAAAGAGCCTGGATGTTCAATGGGAGAAATGCACTAGCCAGCTGGTAACACTGCGAGATGCAGCATGTTAACTATTATATTCTTTGTGCTGCGATGGCCTGACCTTTACAACTCCCAGCTATGGCAAGAAACAGATGAGGCAACAGATTGAACAATTTGGTTCTGTCAGTGCAATAAAGCAGAAGTCCTGGATTTCTCTCATACGTGCCATTCCTCTTCTGCTGCTGCCAAGCCTAGCTTTGAAGGACCACAGACAAGCCGAATCTGATGAAATTCTGAAACTACAGTAAAATTAACTTTGCACAAATATTCTCCCCATACATGTCTTCTCTACAGTCAGGTTTTCTTACTCATTAATGCTCTTGAACAGTTCAACCTACCCAACCGTAATACCTTCTCTAGGGGCTGAGCAGCCATTTGCAATAGGTCTGCCCAGACTAAACTGATGTATGGGCATACCAGGACAATCTTGGTTTAATCTTTCAGAGTAGAAAAGCAGGAAAATGGTGGAAGCAAGGGAAGAAGGGAAGGGGAACCACACAAAGAAGGCAGCCCTGAGCCTACAGCACAAAGGAAGCATCTGCTTATAGCCAGCTCTGCCACCTCCTCCACAGGAATCAAAGTCTTAGAGGAGAAGGGCAGCTGGCATTTATAACAAAAGCAAATTTATCTGGGTCCCAGTTTAGGCGCAGTATGCCTACAATGAAACTCCTATAACCATTTTGAGTGCTGACAAGTTGTTTTCACATGAAATTGTCAGGTCCTTGGGAATTTCGAAAGGCGAAATGCTGCTGTTGAAAGAAGCCATAAGCAAAGCACCAGCAGTATCCTATGGACTGAACTTAAAAGTCTGAAAGCTTCTGAGAGGAAAACACACTAAAAAAACCCAACGAATATTCAAGTATATAACAGAGTTTAGTTTCGGCATGTTAAGACAGATCACATTTAATACATGCTGTTATCATATTGCAGTTAGTGTGCTGCTGTATCACTATACATTTGTGTTCATCCACAACAGCTGCAGTAAGAAAACCAACATTTGCTAGTGACTTTCTGAACTGCTGTTAATACAGGATACACTGTAATGGTTAGCACCACAGAAAGCAATTTTATTAGAGTGCACATGTGCAGGCTGGAAAACCTCACCTTCGGAGGAATCTGAAGGACTGGCTGCCATTTTTTTCAAGCAGAAAGATTATATAAATGCCCGAAAAAAAATCCAGCTTTTTTTTTTTTTAATTTAAAGAGGGGCAAACAATGAGATGTATGCATCGCTAATGAGAGGGACTATACTAACATAGCTCTAATTTAGAAAGGGATTACTGGATGAAATATGAATTCTCCATTATGGATACCACTACATTACACCCAGAGGGGAAAAAAAGAAAAAGAGGGAGAGAGAGAAACTTCTGGGACTTTATCATCTAGCTTTCTTTATAAACCTGAAACTGAGCAACACAACCGTACTGGTCTGTAATGCAGGAGAGGTTTCATGACACTTTTAATAAGAAGTCTGAAACATGATCACGATCATCTCCCTCATTTCCTGAGAAGACTTCAAAACACACACATCCTCCCCCTCACCCAGCACCCTTCTCCCATCCCCAAATACTGCTTTTGCAGAGTGCTTCGTTGGTGACACCACATAAAGACACAAAGGCTTCCAGTCAAAAGGAAAGATGAATCTGTGATTGCTTGCCAGTTTATGAAATCTAGCAAAATTTTTAGACTCAAGTCACGAAAACTGGTGAAAAGGCTACAAAGATTAGTTTGATGGCGGTGGGATCTAAAACGCGTGGGGAAAAAAACAACCAAGTCTTCTGAAAGCCAGCCCACTTATCTAGATTGCTCTGATGGGCACTCCCAATATGCACCTAAACACATCCTTAACTAGCAGGCGACTAAAATTTTGAACTTATTTCTGCATGTCTGCCAGCCTTAGACAACTGCAGACTTCTTTTCCATCTAATATGCTTCTGAGATGCAAGCAGCAACAGTGAAGCACGGAAAGAGTAATCATACCTGTATTTCGTGGCTGCACAACCTACCCAGGCAAGTCCATTACACTGCACTTGAACTTGATTCTGTTATAAGCACTAATGACAGTATTGGTAAGGATTTATACGGAGGAATACTCATGTGATGGGAAAGGACTTTTTTTTTTGCTGTTGCCTAGAGAACTTAGTATATGAGAGAATGAAAGGGTGAAGTAGAAAGGCTACTTCAACTGTATTATGTTTGAGATTAATTTGAACTCATTCTGAGCACCAAGATCCACAAACATGTAAGGAATGAAGTATACATAGCAATACCTACCAAAACATACTTTGATGACCTTTAGACAAGTATTAGTCCTATTACCATCATTCTCATTCTCAATGCTCACAGGTCAAACAAGGACTATACTTCATATGAACTGAGCCAAAGTACATTCATTAAATCCAAACACAACAGCAATTAACTTAAGCAATGCAAGAATTGGGAAGAAGATAGACAAGATAGTAAAGTACCAAGTCAACTGAACTGTTGTCACACTGCCTTATACAGAAGACGCGTATCTTTTCAGACTAGAGTTTCTCATTATCATTCTCCTTTTCAACATGGTCCACCCAGTCTGCATTGTGGTTAATCAAAAAGTCATTGGGTAAGAACTGAGAAATGCCACCAGAGTGTTGCGCGCTTGAGCAGAAGTCTGCAAAACTTAGTATCTTTTAAAAGGCTAAAAGGTTAATCTTAAAAATGTTAAGACTGACCTGATGTTCTAAAAGGCTTGTTTCTTTTCCTAGAATAATATTTTAAAATAAAAAATAAATTGAGTTTGCAACTCAACATGTGTCCTACAGTCAACTTGAAAGTTTTAGTGTAGCTTTTTGTATAACAATAGCTGTATTAAAACATCAATTCTCCAGGTTTATAGTATGATCAGCCGGGGGGGGGGGGGTGGATTGGAATACAAGGAAACCTGTATGATGAGATATCTAAGCAAATATACTTCAAATATTTAAATTTTTTTGCAGTTCACACCTTGCCAAAATGGGAAACTTGTACAGATTAGCCTGCCATGGAAGTATTAAATTCTTTAGCCGAGACGAACACTTCTGAAAAAAAAGCTTTCCAGGGGAAGAATCCAGTGTTGAAAAACTGAAGAATGATCTACCTAATGGCACCGCCCCAAGTCTTAAGAGCATAGGTTCCTAAATATAGTGAAACTATGGAGGATAATGTCACCTACAAACAAGAAATACAACTGAGAAAGGAGGAAGTTAAAAAAACCCCCACAATCCAACAAACAAAAAAGAATACTATCACTCAACTACTATACTGTTAAAAACTCCTTGCACCCCCTTGTTTTCTACATAAAGGCAACAAGAAAACAAGTCTACCAGAAATGTGTCTTCCTGTTTTACAGATATCAGTATGGAATATAATTTTTTAAAAAGTCAGCTGCCATAACCACTTAATGTTGTTATTATCTATCTATCTATCTATCTTGGGTTTATTTAAAAAAAAACAACACAGTGTGTGTGAAAACAGATTGTACTCTGTGTAGACAATGTATCGAACCATTCACCTGCTTCTGAGGTTTGGCAACACAAAAACCCTTAGGTATCAATCCTGGATCCATGAGAGCTTCTAAAATAGAATCAGGCAACACACATGTTTTACTTTGGAAAGAAATGATCAGACAGCACACATGGTATTTGGTCTCTCTTTTTGTCACAGATCCAAAGGCTGGGGCTCTGGCAATGGAAGGTGGAGCTGGACCATTCATTAGCTTTTTTCTGACACTCAACAGGCAGTGCACGATGCATCAGTCTTTCTGAGACGAGCTATAGAATTAATATATACTTGCAGAACTCTGTACACAGCTTGAGTAGATTACCGTTTCTCTTCAGGCTGCAAGCAATGGACCAAAACACTCTCACCTTTTTAATCTCATCAGCATTTCATTTTTTACAGTTAAGTTCCACTTAATGTTTAAAGGTGCTGCAATATTGTAGCTCTAGCAAGAGACATTTGGAAGACTTGGGTATCCCGCAACTTGCACAGTTTTTTTCAACAAAAATGCCACCTCAGACTACAAAATACTATCCATACATGACCTGCAACATAAGATTAGATACAATGAAATGAGAGAACTAGGACTTTGGAATATGCAGAAGAGATGCCCTTTGAATATAAAATTAGATACAATCAAATGAAAGAACTAGGACTTTGGAATCTGTAGAAGAAATGCCCTTTGGATATCCAAGTTAGAAGAAACTCTCTGCCTGTGAATCCCTATGCAAAAGTGGCCACCTGACCTTTCGAAGTTCAAGCTTCAGTAATTAGCTGTGTTAAAGAAACCTATGCATCTATAAAACTGTGAACTCATTCTGATGACTTCTCCAAAGTATTTGAGACTATTAAACTTTTTATTAATTTAAAGAAAGAGCTATAGTATTCAGAGACCTGAGATTTTAGAAATCGTGGTGGCAGAACCAAGGGAAGGCACCTTTAAAGGATAAGGCCACAATTCAAGGGAAGGGATGCAAGTAAAGATGAGGAATCCCTTAGTTCGACCGTTAGTTTGAGAGACTCCACGTTACCATCCAAAGTAACATCTCCACCCGAGTGATGAAGGAAGATGGGATTAAGGGGGCAATCGTGATTCGTGGAGTACTTGGGAACAGGCCACCGCAGGAGGGGTAACAATGGCGTCTAATTCTTGCTGAACTCTTGCTCAAGGAAAAAAAGAAGCTGAAATTACTTTTGCAATATGTGTTCCTCTCCACAGTCCCTCCACGCAGTCTGTCCTATTGTTAGAAGAAATTAATAATGCCATAATAGGACTTTTGTAGAGAACTTAGATTTTCTGCCTTGTACTTCAGAACATATTTAAGACTAGATTTAAGGAAGCAGGGGAAAAAAAACCAGACCTCTGGTGCCCAAGGTTTCCAAAGTCATTTCAGAGCAAAGCGTGTGGCAGAAAATGGAGAAAAGAGGTCAGGCAACATCTATGTTCTTTAGGTAGCAATTTAGGTGACAGTAATGGCACAACTGGTATCAATAGCATCAGCTGGCTACCTCTGAAATAAAGATTGTCATCCTCTCGGAATCTCTAGAAATTTCAGGTTAAGATAAGTGCTATTTTTCACACTTCCTGACTTCAAGGGAACACACCATAACACAGGCTGATGTTTTCAAGTTCAAACATGCCATTCCTGTCACTGCAAGGTGTGAGCAGCACAAAACAGAAAACCTCTCTTATTTACTGTCTGATGATTTTGTAGGGGAAAAAAGCTTGACAGATTCTGTAAATTGTTTGGTTTTTTGAAGCACAGCCTTAGGACTACACTCGCCTCATACATGCTGGTAGCTTTTAGAGACTTTACTGGTCCAACATCGTCATCCCCCCCAACGCAACAGAGAAGGCATTACGAGATGGTAAAATCTACCACAACAAGTAACACAAGGCTCAACACTCACCAGAAAAGTTTAAATTCTACAAGATTCAGAGGTTGAAAAAAAACCAGATCAGGGCCCAACGGGCACTAATACTAAAAATACACACAGTTTCCAGTTTGGATTACCCTCCTCTCTGCGTCGCAAAACCCCAAACGCAAAGAAAAAAAAATCAATCACTATAGAAAATAATCACAGTAGCTGACCTCAAAGGAAAAGCCATTTTAAGTCAGCCAAGATTTAAAAGGAAGTGAGAAAAAGGGACACGGCACAGATGAAAGGGACAGCGCTTGTCTTAACAGGTCCCTTCCCACCACTCCTCCCAAGAAAACTGGCCCTCAATACTGTATGCAGATTTGAATCTATAAACAAAGTCAAGTAAGAACTCCATTCAGTTTTTGAGACTCAAAACTTGAAAACTGGGGTTCTGCTGTACCCTGACTATCTAGGTGGTATCATCTACAACAGTCTCTGGATGAAGCTCAGGTAAGGCAGCTGCTCATGAACGAGCTAGGGATGCTTTCCCATTGCACACACGCGAGTAACACCATTTCCACAAAGAGTCTTAGAATGCTGCTACTAAACTAAAAAAGTAAGGCACTCTACCAGTAGCCATGCTCCCAGACTAAAGCCTAAATAAACTACCTAAGGATATCAAAACTGGATTAGGAAGATATGAATCGTTTTGAAGGATGACTATCATGCCGGTGGTGGCAACTAGCAGAATTTCTATTTTGAGGCCTGACAGCGAGTTTCCCAGCCATGATCTCAGATACCTGTCATAGCTGTTCATCTGATTTGAGAGTCCCAAAGCAAGTAGAATCCTGCAGTACTTCGCTGCCAGGGCACGTGCTGCGGCACACCAGATGTGAGAAGTCTCAGTGTAGCCTCCTTTCGTTGCAAGGGCCTGCACATCCATTCAAAGCCTCTACACAAGCAGTCATCTAATGTAAAGAGCAGCTCAGGAAATAATATATGGCTTTGCTTCATACCCTTCTCTATCATGTCAGATTTTCCAAAGATAAAATAGGGGCCTCAGAGAATTCTGACTATGGAAAAAAAAAAAAAAAAGATTTACCTTCAGATAAATGCTACCATGACAGCTTAGAGATACAAGCGAACTTCCTCCCTCTGTACAGACCACATTGAACCATTAAATTCTCCACCTACACTGACCAGCAGATCCAGACAAGCTACAGTGCCCTTGTCCAGATGGCAGCTAACCAGTACGAAAGACAGGTTCCACATTTGTGTAAACAGAGAGAGGGATTACCTTGGACATGCAGGCAAACAGAATAACGTGGTGGGGAAAAGGCAGGACCCGGTATTGAAAAATTCAAGCCTTTAAAGGTTCACCCATTCAACTGAGCTGGAAACCCTTCTTTACCCTTCCCTTATTTTAACTCTCCAAGACATTCATGGAGAATCATCAAGTTTAGCTTCAGTCTTGATCCCACAGTCAATGATCCAGGGGCTTTTTTTGTATTTTCTTTTTCATTCCCTTTTTCATTTCACTACCTCGTCACAACAGCACAGTAGGCCTTTCCAAGTTCATCTTTCTTACACAGGTTGGCCAGAACTACATTCAGTACTTAAGACGTTTCCGAAGACTTGTCTGGTACCAATATTGGTTTTGTTTGGTAGGAAATACTCCTTCAGAAGCATTGTAGGATCCTACACATCACAGCCAAATCACATTAGTAGCTCATGGTAACTGTTATAATGCAAGAGCACAGTTCCAAATGTATTTTTAAGTTGTAGCACAACCAAAAGAGCAGACTCTGCTGTACAGCCTCACAAACAGCTGAACTGGCACAAACAAGTAGAAGTAATTCCTTCCTTCAGCCACTAAACTTAAATAAATGTCAGACTGCAGCATTACACACCTGAGTAAATACCTATCATCATAAAAATGCTAATATGTTTTTGACTGCTGAGCCCTCTTCCTAAAGCAAAAAAATCTGCATAACCTCAAACTTTGCTGTATCCATTTAATTCCATTTCTACTGTTCAGTCCTCTTTATACAGAATTCCAAACACCTTTTCTACAGTGAAAGAATTTTAAAATTTGTGCCTTTATGTTCTGAAATCAGTATTGATTATATCTAAAAAATCCAGCAGAACTGCCTCTCTACCTCGAGCTAAACTGGCTGTCACTTGAAATAGATTTTCTATTTGTGTCCTCTCAGGCTGCCACATTTTGCTCACTGTATCAGCCTGTAATCTGAAGATTATGTTAAATCACATTCACATAGCTTGAAACAACCCATATTTTTATGGGCAAGATGACTGTTGATGTGGCAAGCACATACTTTTCTTGCTTTCAAGCTCCTAAATCAACTCTTAGTCTCAAGCTCCAAACACGACACCACAGGTAGTTCCAGCTACGCACCAACTCAGCTGCAGCTCAACTCTTTGTCAACCACAATACTCCTCTTCAGCAAAGATACTCGGGGTTCTGACTGAAGGATGGAAGACGGGAGTACAAAAATTATGTTTGCTTGAAGTACCTAGTTCTGGACTTATTTTCTAGAGAAGACCAGGGAAATCCAGAGTCCAACTATCTTATATGGAGTCTTCATTAAGCAAACGCTTTCATCATACTAATGCTCATAATTAAAATACTCTTAATACTTTTAACCCCCATTGTCAACTTCCTATGCTCTAAAGATACTACATCAAAGTGGGCTTTCCCTCAGGAAGTGAGAACTGACAGATTTTCACTAGAAATTGTCATTATGCCAGTTTTTATGTAGACAAAATTCTGATATAAGTAACTGGTAAACTGTCAAAAACTTCAGGTATAAAAGATTCATAAGACGAAAAAAGCAATGGAACAGCAAGGCAATTTCCTAACTGGCCTCAATATTACACTATTCTTCTGCTCCTTTTTTTTTTTTTTTAATCTTTATGGTTTCTCATGAAGAAGATTTTGGTCTTTTTTTAAATTTTTATATTCTTATTAATTGTATCCAGAAAAACGAGATCAGTAACTAGAAGAACAAATCCAAAAAGGAGGTATTTCAAAACCAAAAGGCTATTTAAGTCAGGATACTACATACTAAAACTTAACTGATTTTGTATTTGCTGTCAGAGCTTTAAGAATAACCGACTGGAAAAGGAAGCAATTTGAAAGCATGTTTGTACACCTCTTATCAGTGTTCTAGAGCATAACTCCGTAGTAGTAACTTAAAGAATATGCTACATACTGGACAACCAGCAAATTTATTGTCATTTGAACAGTTAAACACAACAACTGCTGCAACAGCTGCCTTAAATAAATCAGTACTGATCTAACACGAGAATCAGATCAATACAAAAGTAATCCGAGATGGTGGCTTTTATATCTCTTACCTGCCTACAAGCACTTACAAATAGTCTATGTTTTCATGTTCAGTGTTCTTAAGGAAAAAGAAAAAAAAGCCTCTTCTAAAGCTTTTTGATGTTCAGTACGAAGCAAGGCAAACAGACATTTGAAAATATCACCAGAGCTCAAGGACACGTAAGCTAACTCCAATAAATACTACCACAGTTTCTTGTGTACAAAAAGGTAACTATTTACATGCTTCTAAAGTTTGGCCCTGATAAAGTGACAAAAGAAATATTAATCTCTCCAGAAAGTCTTTTCAAAAGAAATTCCGAAGTGGATGCAAATTGCTGTTATTCTTCCACCAGAAAAAAATGCTTCTGAATTGCTGTAACTTAACCTACAGACTGAAAAATTTAGAAGAGTATTATGGAACCACCCTTCTTTTACCTTATTAGAGTGAATACCAGTTCAATTCTAGCAGTCTGTAAATCATCTCCCTATTCCCTAAAATGCACAAATAAAAATATTTGTAAGATTATGATCTACCAACATCAAGTAATTTAGAAAAAGTCCAACTAAGGAAAAAGAAACCAAAATATTCTTATTTGTTGTTATGCATGACTAACAAAAATTTCATGTCCATCTACAATGTCTCACTTCGAAAGTAAAAAATACCTTTTAGAAACTCAAGATTATTGCTGGAATTACCTCTAAGTATAAAGATACTGAAGGCATGCTTTAAAGCCTTTACACATCTAAACATTTAATAATCAATATATCAAATTAAATTCTTATTTAAGAACCACCCACATATGCTTAGTAAAACTGAAGTCAACAGGGCCATACTTCACTGTGTTATGAAAAGTTTTCAAAACCACAGTAAAAACTTACTGCTACTAGATTTTTTGTTTTTAGCAAATCTCATCTGATAACACAATGAAGCTCAATTTAGGTACTACATACCCTGATGGTATAGCCCAAATCTAACATAGTACAATAATCCTAAAGTATTTGAAGAAGTTTATAGCATGCAAATCAATGAAAAAGTTGCCTTGAAGTGTTCAATTCAGTTACTCTTGTTTCATTTAACTTTTCAAGAAAGCCTTAAAAATCCATTTGTTACAAAATGTATAAAATTCTTACTGTTAAGTTTTCAATATGCTAATTCAAAGTATTAGGATAATTCACCCAAATTTTATTAAGCAATTACTTTCAGGAAGCCCAGGTCTATTTAAGAACCCTACACATTTCTCAACTACAAAATAATTTACATTTAGAATGGCAACTCCGGTTCAGCCAGTACATCAATTACGTACTGGGTAATACTTTTAAAACAGAGGGAATCCAGATTTGCTGTGTGAGACTTGTATTAAAATATTTTATTTTAATTAATTTTCCACGATCGCTGTGTCACCATTCAGGCAAGATTACACATCTCTGTAACAACCACCATGCTCTAATATAAAAGTATTATATTTTGTTACAGAATTTAAACATCACACATCATTGCCAAGACACAATGAAACCGAAACACTTTTAGCATTGTATAGTTAAGGATCAGAAAAAAAACTTAGGTAATGGCAAAGTACAAAGCAATGCACAACTCACTGCCTTCTATAATGGCTTCACAAGTGTTTTATAACAGCAAAGTATTACTTAACTTATTATCTAGTCACTTCTCCATCCGTTTCGTATACTTGGTAAGTACATGGAGCCATGTTCCCAGACTTGGATTTAAGACACCACTGTGGTCTAGAAGCTACAAACATTTTATAAACAACTCTAACCAACAGACTTACATAAAGCACTCTGTGGCGGCAACAACAAGAGTTGTAATAGAAAATAAACCCCTTCTACTTTCATATTTAGTGGAACTACCCCAAACATTTTACTGACTGACCATCAAATAGTTTTTTAGTATTAAAGGATTCCATTTGCTTAAAACTTCCCCATAAAATATATGAAGTCCTCAAAGCAGTCCTTCAACTGATAAGCAAATAAACAGAAAATCTGATTATTCCAAATACTTTACAAAAAATAATAATTTCTCATAAAATCATTCTTCTTGTACTTGGTGCACACAAGTAAGCAACTGACCATCTCCCAAAGCAGTGAAAGATTTAATACCAAAACAAAGATTTGAGAAGCTCACTCCTTTCAGATCTTTCACTCTGCCATATAGTGAGTGGGCATATACCGGTCCCTGATAAATTTTATTTTGTTCAGGTACTCTGTGTGTCACTGCTGTGTTTGACCCTTTTTCACAGCTTGAAGCAATCCGGTTCAATCAACCTGAGTTGCGAGGGCGGTGGTCAGGAAGAAAAATCTTGGTTTAGTAGAATGAAACAGATATTAATATATCACTAATATCAGACCTGACAGAAATACAGATGACTGCAGCAAGAAGATCACAGAAGCCACCACCTACCTTTAGACATATATCCAACAGGAGGGGAAAAAACACCAAGAAATGTTAAACTGGTTCAGTCCCTATGAATTTAACTAACATTTTGAATGTATCTGAAATAAGCCAAATGATAGTTTTAAGGTTTTCAAGATACAAAATAATGATTTTTGCTACTTGCTGAACATATCCAAATGTGTGATTTTTAAAGTACTCAAAGAATATAGTGTCTTTCTATATAAACATATATACATGCAAAAAAAACCAGTTAAGATACTTTCTGCCATTCAAGAAAGGAAGATGATAGATGTAATACAACCAGTTTTAATCAAGATCAAAGCTGCAGGAGAATGCAGACAGACAGTCTAGACTGCTTTACTTCTGAAAGCCTAAGCATATAAAGCAACATCTGCAAAGAACATTAATCACATTTAGTCTACAATCTTATCACCTCTTAAGCAAGCAGAAACAACTTTTACTTAAAAATCACATGCTTCTATATGACAAGCATTTTTAATTATCTTTAAATTAGATATTTATCACTGATTACAAAGCTTATACATTGACTTTGAAATATGCTAAAGTAATTTTAAATGCACTTGCATAGTTACCTGGATAAAGGATTTTGGGGCTTACAGGACAGAAGAAAGTACTGGTAACGAAACCTACTGAACAGCAACAGAATAATTTTTGAATTGCTGTTATAAAATGGGAATTGTCTAAATATTGGACCATCCGGCTGGACTAGATTATCATTGTAGGTCCCTTCCAACTGAAATATTCTATTCTAAATATTGAATTAAATTCTCATTTGGTCTTCTGCATTTAAGATTAAAACTCAGCAGGCTGCAAGCACAAAATATTTTCTATACGCAGATTTCTTAAACTAACTTTGGGAAATGATCTGGGAATATAAATAATCAGCCTTATTTTGTTGGGTTTTTTTTTTTTACTATAAAAAGATTGCTCCTACGTTTTCAAGGGGAATTAAAAATTGGACAAGTGGTGCATATATAAAGAATATTTATGTGATTTAATACATGTCCTGCAATACAAAAATAATCTATTCCTTGTGTACATTTGTTTATTCTGTTTATGTTCTGGTCCATTCTCACTTATGATTTGGTATACTCACTAGCAGTCATTTAATTTCTTAATAAAAAGTGTCCTGCATTAAAGTTTTCCCTCCAGCCAAAATTTTCATATGACCCATCCTTCCAACAAGAGCCTGGGATAGACATACCCACAAAAAAAAATAAGAAAAAAAATCAATCCTCTTATAAACCTTAGGCAATTTACAACATTTTAAACTCAAAGGAACAAAGAACTGCAACCGGTACCTTCTGCATCAAGCTCACAACTTTGTAACCAACCCTACATCCACAGGAAATCTAATGCAATGCAGCAGCCAAATCAAAATTTGAGTCTTATTCAAAATTTCAGTGTTAAATTTATCAGTTAAAACCAGACACTGTATGTAATCTCACCTTCATCTGGATTCACTGAAAATACCGATTTTTAATATTTATACTTTCTAACACCTTTAAGATTAGAAGTTCCTTCTCATTGTAAATAATTGCCAGTCCTCATGCTGTTGCTTAAACTAAATTGATTGAGATTTCTTAGGTCCTCAGTAACACAGGATTATTGTAGACAAAAAGATTATTCTTGAGGTCTTCTTTCTGAACCCTTCCCAGTTTGACGACTTCACTTTCAAAGTTGAAGCTTCAAAATAGACATTTTCACAAATGCCATAGTAATATTATCTCACACTGAAGTAGTCAATATTTCATTGAAGTGAATAGGGCATGCACCTGTGTTTTTTCCTTCTTGCATATGCAGGAGCAGTAGCACTCGAAAGCTCTGCAGTATTTCTGTAGTGCTGTTGTTCATTTGCCTCTGATCTATTTAAAAAATTACCTATCTTTAGTCCTACTGACAACAGATATTTTTTTTTTTTATGCTAACTTTAACCTCCAAAAATGCAGTTTAACAAAGAGATAGTCTACACACCTTTTGAGACTCCTAGACCTGTGGAAAACAGAGTGGTCCGAGAAATATCCTAATACACTACAGTTTTAAGTTCATTGCTTCCTCAGGAAGCGAAGACGAGAGTTAGCAGGAGAGTTCTGCAGAGCTGCCAGAGCAGCAGGCTGGTGGCAAAAAGCATCAAACAAACCAGATAAGCCTGACATATGCAAAGAGTGTACAATAATATAAAGCATGGTATTATTTTTTTACTTAACTGGGCCACCTCGTAGCCTGACCACGGCAATCTATTTTCTGGCCAATTTTTCAATTTGCTTATCTGATGTATTCCACCACAATATTATAAGTTTTTAAAAAAATCTAAGTATTTAGGTACAGTACACAATTTTAAAGTACTGCAAGATCACGCAGAGGCTTTCTCAGAGCTTGGCTATTTATTTTCAAAAACACGGGATTGTGTTCGACTGCAAACATTCTTAGTGTGTTTAATTTTAATTAGGTGAACTTGATAGAATAAGTAAAACTAGACAAGACTACTTTTGGTTTTTATTATCTGGTCTTTTTTTTCCTTTTTCATGTCAGAATGAATATATGGCTATGCCATTAATACATATGCCCAGAAACCTCAAGAACATTTTAAGCTTTGAAAGTTTCTGAAAAGAAGGAAAAGCTCACCCTTTCAGAATGCAACTGCATGGTGATTTATTTATGTAAAGTATTTACCAACTAAAGCACATTTGGTAGTGATTCTACCCAAAAACCCATCCCCACTACCAACCAGCCAGCCTATACAACTTAAGAGACATCTGCTCC
The DNA here is from genome assembly GCA_026212715.1 of Elanus axillaris. Lineage (NCBI taxonomy): Eukaryota > Metazoa > Chordata > Aves > Accipitriformes > Accipitridae > Elanus > Elanus axillaris. The sequence goes on along the minus strand of JANZLQ010000001.1, from coordinate 50,659,935 downwards.
TTTGGCCATATCAGCTTCAAGGCTGTCATTCTGGCTTCTTCCCCCAAACCTATGAGAGCTCTTTGCTGTTCCCTTCAGAAGACAAGCTTTGCTGCCTGGAAACTCTCTAACAGTCTACAGACATCTAACATGGAGTACGTGCCCCTTCCATCTAAGGAGCACGACATCAAGGAACTGCAGTTCACTAGAAGAATCCGAGATGCACGTTTTGTATTACAGATTCACCTAGCAAAGCCAGCCTCACTGACGGGTAAGAATCACTATTCTGCTTTTTTGTGGAATAAGGAATTAACCACATAGCCTAAAAGAAATAACATTGGGGCTATATAAAGACAACTCAGGTTTTGAGACTTCTCATCAAGCTGTTAACAGAAAAACAGAAGTCCGGAAGTCCATGGGTGACTCAGGGATGTATGGGATATAAGAAAACAACAACACAAACAAAAGCTTTCACATGAAAGTACTGCACTCGCTACTGGAAGTTAATTTGTCTTCTAAATTTAGATAACAATTAAGAAAATGACATCTATTGACCTGAAATCCTGAAGGCACTTTAGGGTGTAATTTTGACCTTATTCTTCTTATTCAAGAACACAGTGAAAGCCAGAACATGAATGTTGTTACTGCATCAAAAAGCCTCTCCACACTTTGACAAAATAACAGCCTTAAATTTGATGATTAAAACTCCAAGTTCCATGCTAATAGAAGCCTCAAGCAGGGTTCGCTAAACACGTTTTCCATACATACTCCCCTGCCCAGAGGCAATGGTACCATTCTCCTGCCTATCGAAGGTAAGAGACAAAGAAGATCATAGGTATACTCCACTAGTTTATTTCTGTGAGCACCTACCGGACAGATTATCTGCTAAAATGTCTCAACCACACTCCTACGAAATCACCAGAATATCAGACACTTTCAGTAGGCGAGGAAAAAGACAATTTTTCCATCATGCTGCACAAAAGATTACGAAAAAGAAGTTATATTTCTGCCCATTGATGTCATCCTCTAGTAAGCACAAATTCACCAGGATTTGCCAATCTATACCTTAAGCCACGGCAGAAGTTTCACAGTTGTTTACAATAATACCAGTTTCTCTCAGGGTTCCTTAGAAATAGCATTCCACCCACTCCACATGGAGGCAGGTAAGTAAGAGGCAGAGAAGTATTTCTTCATGGACTGCACCACGGGCTAATAATACTAAGTAATTATCCTGAGTTTCTGGTTTCACGGCATTTTGGAAAATAAGACTACCCTAGACTACCTTGTGTCAACAAAGGCTTTGAGAAAGCTGGCAACAGAACTCCTTGAATATCCACCCAAACAGCTGCACACAGTACAAAAGATGAAGAGACTTTTCAGACCATGAATGGTCTAGGTGAGGTAACTAGAAATCCAGAATTTTTACCCAAAGTTTATAAATGCCTGATTCTTAGGACCAGGGATAAAGATCCATACTTGAGTACCGGAGTATAAGTCACAGGCTGTATTATTATACATAAACCAGTTTTGATCTATTTCGCTCAAGCAACATGGATGATAAAGCAGCAGCAGCAGAGGATTCAGCACATCAAGGCAACTTAAAAAGAACCCAGGATACTTACTTTGGATTAGCCCGTATCATTTGCAATGTCTTCACTGCCACTATGACTGAAGTCACCCAGAATAAGCAAGTTTAAAGCAAGCGGCATGTTATATTGAATATGCTGACACTGCATGCTTCAAACATGCGGAGGGGGAAGAGAATTCAGACATTAACCCTGCCTAGAATCAATATGACAAACTCTCAGAGGCAGATTGACTACCCAGCACTTTCTATGAACCTACCACCACTGTTCAGAACCTGCCTTACTTGCACTCCCTGAAAGAATACTCTTTCAGGACTATGCAAAAGAAACAGCTACAGAATCCCAACTACGCACGAGCTACCGTTTAGCTTTTCAAAAACATATGGCAAATGGAAGCAAAGTGAACTTTGCACAAGACTGTAACTGCTGATTGAACTCCCTCCCTTCTGCCACTCGATTGCCGGGTCCAGCACAAGGCAGGCTGTGGAAACCCGTCATCCCGGGGAGGGGAAGGGCCGCTCCCTTTGCAGCAGAAGTCAATAGTTACACAAGATCAGGTGGGAAGCGAAAGGGAATCTCGAGTGCAAGGAGTACTTCTTGGATGTCGCCCTCTCAAAGACATATACGTGCAAAAATCCCGAAGTGCAAGCACTGAGACTGGAATTCTTCTCTTGTTCGGAAGAGATGAGAAAACAAGTGTGTTCGAACAGCAGTTCTCTTTCATAAAGCATTTTAGTATTATGGTGCCAGCTCAGTGTAAGAACACAAGCAGGAAAAAAACAGCAGGTTTGCCTAATTTTCATCAGAAATATTCTTTTGAGAAGAATGTTTCAAAACAATCAGACAACATTAACCGTAGGTTTAACTAAAGGCTTTTGGCAGGAGTATTCAGCAATCAGGAATTATTTGATCTGGAAGTTCCATCCAGACCACATTTAAGCACCTCTGAACAAACTATCCTCCCTGAAATTGTCCATCTGTGAGACCATTTTTTACTTCCACACGTTCTGAAACAGTGAGTTCTACAGTTTAATTACCCATCATTAGTAAATGTACTTTTTCTGTTTAAAGTACCTTCATCAATCACTTCACTGGATTTGATGTGAAGCAGCTGGCCAGCAGGCTGAACAGGAAGAAAAGGCAAGTTATCAAGGTACTCAGCCCCAAAAGCATCCCTAAATGCATTTCTGTAGTTATCGGACTGAGGTAGTATGTTGGCATGGATTGAGATAGAGAAATTACCGCTAAGTACTTGTATCTAGGGTATTAACTGCAAATTCCCAACCTGACTTAGAAGAGAATGATGCTTAAAAGCCAAATCCTCCATTCTGATGCTTGGAATTCTTAGGACGCTTCTAAGAGAACAGAAAACAACTAAGCAGATTTCAAGTTGTTTGTATTTAGTTTAGATTAAGTTAGATATGCACTCATATGTAACTTTCTATCCCTGGTTATTGAAAAAAGAAATCAACATCCAAAAGAATGCATTTCTGATAGTAAAATAAATCCTCTTCAGGTATTAAGGTAATTGACAGAATGATGATATATTTCTAGTGCTGTCTTTTCTTTAAAACAGCCAGCAATCCCCATTACACAGATATTCACTTTCTCAAGAGAACTTCCAAAGTTGTACTCTGAGTATCTTACACAGAAAGGGAAGTCATAAACCAAAGTTTAAGGGCTCGTACTGCCAGATGTTGTCTTCAATAGAGGAGTGCTTCTGCTCAGGCAGAAACAGGTGTTTTTCTGGTCACAAGTGAGGAATTGATTCAGCAATAATATCTCCTAGCAGTCCAGAAGAACAAAGCTTCACAATTCCAAAAAAAAAAAAAAAGTTATGGAAGAATTCTTGTCTTACCTGTTCAAGGTGTCACTTCTGCAGTAGTCAACAAGTATTTAAATGAGTACATAGAAAGCTGTTATCACTAAGATCAACAGGAGAACAGCCTTTTCAAATGAGAAGAAAAATTGTTTGCTTTTTAATTTTCTTCTTTTTTTTTCCAGGACAATGATTACCGACAGGTAGTCAACACAGCCAACAGGTATTTGGTAAGTCAGTGGCCAAACAGTAACAGTGACTCAACTTTTCTATGTAGCACTCTTAGGAGTGGTTTATTCTGTCCTACGAGGAGCAGCAAGACTGGTGTTTTAGAGACAATACAGGGAATTCTAGGCTCTTCTGAGCTACCTTCCTTATAACAAAAGCTTCCTCGAAAAAATAAATTGAACAACAGACTGACACCTACCCGCATCTTGAATGTAGGTAAAAGTAATGTTCTACAGTTAAGGTGAATGTAACATTCCAACTGCCTTTGTTTCTTCTCTTACGTTGTTTATTTGACTGTAGTAATTACTTACACAGAGATACCAAGATTGGTAACACCATGAACTCAGGTACCCCAGTTGCCTGTACAGTCAGTGGAGAAATATGGGACTCCTAGCCATAGAGTGGAGAGTTGCCGTAGGCAAATCAGTAGGGAACCCAGGGCATGAACAGAAGTTCCTGCCCACAGAAGTCAAATTTCTAGACTTGATGCCTCCATCCAGCCCATCCTTCCCAGGCTTGAGGCCATCCACTTAGATTACAAGTTGGTTTTGGTTTTTTTTTGAAGGAACACACATTCTAGAGCAGAGCTCAATCTCCAGTAGAAGGCAGCTACTGGAAATTCCGCATAAAAGCTTTTTGTGTAAAAGCTCAGCAGTTCAAAAGAGGGGGCCCAGGCTTCAATTACCTTGTCAGCCTCAGAGCAGTTAGATTCCACAATGGGCTGAAGATCATCTGACCAGGGAATTTTACAGTCATTCAATTCCATTTGCCTCAGCCTCTCTGTGGCTGCAATTCTATGGCAGCCCACATCAACCCCGCCGGGGCTCTGCCTCCTTTCATGTACAAATAAGCTGTGCCAACGTGCCAAGCTGGCTGAAGACTAATCTAACAAAGAGGTAATGCGTTTTCTGCATGTAATGTTCTGAATCTGCTTGGAAAAGGTTACGAAGAACGTGAGAGCCAAGAGGACTCACTAGCACCTTATCTGCGTCTCTGCTTCCACTGCCATAATCTCATCCTTCCTCCAGAACTTACCAGAACTCCCCATAAGACATTTCAGTTCCTAGAATTCCAGACAACTATTCCAGCAACAAATAAACGAACACTTTTTTGGCGATTGGAGGGTGGGGTGGAGATTTTGTTGAGTTCAGTAGAAGGGTGTGCTGGCAAAGGTAAATAAGAAAGGAACATTATGCTCCCAGGAGAAGCACGAACAGCCTCACTAGCGGGAAGGTAGACAGAGGAGAAAAACAATGTATGTTTAGGCCTCCGCTTCCTGGTGGCACTAAGTCATTGTATTAACCTAGATGCCCTCAGCAGAAGCCATCACCTCAGGGAAGAAAGGGTTTTTAAACTTCCGCTCTGTTTAAGCAGAAAGCAACTTGAACTTCACAGTTAATTGGAAGCAGCCAAAGGAACAGGATGCTGGAAATAGCAGCCTGGGCCTTGGAACATTAGCTTCTTTCCCCTCCTAAGAGGGAGGTAGGTTTTAGGCTGAGCCGGAGGAGGTAGCCATAGCTGGAAAGAAATAGAAAGATGACGGGTTTCATCTAACACCTAAGGTGAGATTTTGCCACGCTTTTGAAACCGATCTGGACTTCTTGTCATGTTTTATTCAGAATTTCAGAATGCAGCTACTGGAGACTAATGTATCTCTCACTTTTGCTGCCCATGCTTGGATTTTAATACAGAAGTCCTCATGTAGAGTTTCACGGAAGATTAAAGGCAACATGATGTCTGAACAAAGCCCAAGAAAAGCCTGAGGCTTACTTCGCACTACTGTAACAAAAGGCTGATGAGTTTAGGTAGGTGCCCCAAAGACTTGGTTATCAGCTGAGCTGTAAGTACCACAATCTCATCCTGACTTGTCAGAGCCACACCTTTTCTCTCAGGAAGTGTGCCCTGCTGTCTGGAAGATCTCCCTGGTTTATGGCTTTCATCAATCCAATGACTGTTTTAACTGCTCTGCACTCCTGACCGCCCCGGTTCCAGCAGCCGGCTCATCTGGCGTAGAGACATGCACATTTGTAAAGGCCACAACATGACAAGCTCCTGATTCTTAGTAGCCTGGTTCTTACATGCTCCCCAGGCACCTGGAAGACGCTCACGAGACCGAGTCCTCTTCGACTGGGGAGATGGGGATCCTGGAGGCAATTGCTACACGGCTGTTCAGCTGATATGTGAAAATCACATCAGCTGTTTTCTGTAAACGTGATTATTGATGCTGTGTTTAGTGTTTTGAATTCAGCACACGATCAAATAAGGGTCATTATTTGAGGGACCTCACCTACATTCTTCCCCCGTCATTTCTGGATCCTTGACTGCTGTCCATTCTCTGCTTGGATCAGATTTTTTCCAGAGTTTTTGTATGAAGTTTTATGCCTACCTATTCGGAATAAGTTTCCGGGACAACGTGCGGTTAAAAATTGAGTACCTCAAATTAGACGCTAATAAGATTATGTTGCAAATAGTCTTTCCAAATTCTTTTCTTAAACTGGGGATGTAATTGGATTTTACAGCCCATTGTATCAGTCTGAACCTATTTAGTTCCCACCTCACCGTTACCAGCGAACCTGGGAGACAGAAGTGAATTTTATCACCTATTCCTTTGAATCAGGTTCCAGCTCTACCAGTTTGTAACATGCTCTCCATTAAGTATGGCAACTTTGCCTTCTGCTACCTGTGAAATACCCACAAGTGCAATGGAAGAGGGTGCCCCTTAAGTGAATGGTGACAAAACTTTTCACCGCTAGATTCCTGCTGTTTCTCATATGCAAGCCTCATATGTCCATACAAAAAAACCCCAGTAGTTCCGTACCACTGAACCGGAGGATGAGCAAAGGTGCTGTCTAGAGCAATGCTGCAAAAGGCAGTGGCCTGCTGTTCTGCCTGGAAAAGTTTAATCTAGGCCCCCTAGAGAATAATGTGACATGGAGATATTTGAAAATCTAGAGAAGAGAAAAAAAAAATCCTGTGACAACAGGCACGCACACTGGGGTCCTCAGAACAACTCTGAAAGAGAGAAGCTAGTTCTTTTGAAAGATGGAGGTTGTTGGTAATTAGTCATTTTTCTTTTCTTACCCAATATGTATACAGAACAGCTCTATTTGCCAACTCTGATGTGTCACTCTCCCTTGATAATTCATTTCCTAGGTCAATTCGTGCAGACTCACCATCAGCCCTTATTCCACCCATCTCTTCCCTTGCTCCTATCATCTTTTAACCCAACTCTTGTCCTCATTTGATACTGCTTATAGAAAGCTACTTCCTGTTTTTACAAGTCACTTTTGCCGGTTTTGAATCAGCCCAGCACAATGTCAGAGAGCCACAAGGGCTGGTGTATGAGATTGAACCTACAACGAAGTCTAACTTCACCATGAAGTGGGTATGTGGATGAGGAAGAGGATACAGAGAAGAGGAACTGTCAGTCTCCCAGTTCTTCAAGCAGTTTTTCTTAAATACCCGACATAAATCAAAGCTGACAGTACTACAAGACACCAACTCTGAAAGGACTCTACATAGTAATATTTTTCATTATGTATCATTTGTAAAGTCTTCTTCACACTATGTCAAATAGAGAAGCTAGCTTAAAGCTAGAAATGTAATCTAAAAGTGCCATACAACAGATATTTTAACTAATGACACTTCAGAGATGCCTGGGGAAAGAACAGACTTAACTTCTTACCATACATAACTTTCTACCACACAGAGAACCAGGGACTTACCCTCAGAAGGAAACCCCTCTGGTTTTAATTACAGAAGGACAAGCTGCCCTGAAGAGCTACATTAAGAGATACCGGCTGTCACCTTTAACAATAGGTACAATTGAAATAACCCTTTGGAACAAGTAGAAGCTAATTAGCTGTTTTTTCAAGCCAGCTGAGCTACTGGAAGAACAATTAAAAAGCATGCACTTTGTTGGCTTACTTCTAAAACTGTATTTCATTACTGAACCTCTGTTTCAAAGTTACTTTTTCTACTCGAATATCCTGCCTAATGATACCATGAACCAAGCAAAATCTGACACATGCTAGACACTCAACTTGTTCATTATCCACAGCAAGGTTTTTGCAGTTTATTAGTAACATTCCAAGAGTTCCTATCTACTGGTGAATGTGTCAGTCCACAGCTGAATAATGGATTTCTCAAACAAGCACTAGGCTGCAAACAAGCTTCTCTCTTAGAAGAATGTTAAGACTGACATTGGCTAGAAGGAAGACAGTGGGGAGAAGAATTCAGATGGTCAGCTGAAGCTCCCTGAGAACATACTTTGTCAGCATGTAAATATCCCAAAAGTCTATCAAAACCAAATTCAAACATGCATTTTTACTCTTGCATACGAAGAAATAGGAACTTGTCATTTACCTCTTCTCTCACATACTGACGTCTGCTAGCACTCAGCTGGTAAGGTTTTAACTGCCTGAGCTGATGTGCTACACATTACTTGTTGAAAGAAGCTTCATACTTTGACCAAGGTGACTATGCTGAAGTAAAAAAATGCCAACAGGTTTTCTACACAGATACCATTCCTTATCTTCATTCTGAATGAAAGGTCTTCGAACACCAAAATATTTATAATAATGGTGAGAGAAAAACCTCTGAGGTTGCCAAAATATTTCTTCTGAAATTTAGTCAAGTAAGGTTCTAGAAAATCTTCATCAGTTACCAATTAAAAAGCTCATCCTACTCTATCAGGCACCATTCTCCTTCCAAAATTGTAAGATAAGATGTTTCACCAGATTCTAGAAGTTACCTATCCTTGATTACATAAAAGCGAAAGATTATTCCATTTCTTCTCACACATCATTAGAGTAGTATCAATAGCATCACTACTGGTATATATTCTCATCACTCTTTAGACTCAAGATTTAAAAAAAACCAACCAAAGCAACCAAACACTAAAAGACTGCATTTGTTTTACAGCTGAATCCTCCTGACAGCTCATCAGAAGATGGCTCTGCTTAGGATATGCCACAGATGACTCCTTCCAATCATACTTCTTCCCGATTTGAAAAGCTTGGATTACTGATGGCTTTTTTGCAAATTATCTACTGTACAGCCAGTGTGTAAGTGTTCTCAAAAGCACACGGTCAGTATATTAAGTAAGGGATGCTAGAAAAGAACAAAAGTTTCTGCCCTCACACAGTCTGGGGAGACACAACAGGGTAAGGGATAGGAGAAAATTTCTCCCTTCCTCAAACATGACCTTCGGAGCACCTGTCGTCATAGGTCCAAACAGCATTCAAATGTATTTTCCGAATCACTCCAGCTACCTTATTAAAAAAAAAGTAATATTTGTTTTAAAAAGTAATACTTTACAATTACACATCATTTGGTGGAGACACAAGGGGGATTTAAAAGTTCAACTTGTTGAAAGCACAGTTCCCTCATTTAGAGGGGGCAAAAGCCAACCGAAATAACTTCTGCTTTATTTGCCATCCATCAGAATGTTTTTAAGCCACTGGAAAAGTACAGCTGCACACTGGAGCATCAAGATTTTTTCATCAGGGATCCACTCCATTTCCACTGGAATAAAAGGTAGGACCTCAGCACTCTTGGCTTCTTTGAAAGCCTCTGACCTAATAGGATGCGATTCAGTATTTTTTCAAGTGAGCAGAAAGAGAAGACTTTCACCAAACTGTCAAGTATTTTTTTTTCACTGGGAGTTTTCCAGAGTGTTGTTAAGTCACTCCTCACTGCTGCGTTTGGGGTTTTTGTTTTATTTAGGGAGAGGAGAATGTATTTGGGGGCAGGAACGGAAGCAAAACCATCTTTGGTTTTAAATAACCTTCTCAGATTATTCACGGTTCCATATCTTGCTCTGAGTACATATATGGCACATACAAACTGATTAAGGCCTCACCACTGATTAGTACCATTCTAAATGGGTGAGATTAGATGAGGCTTAATTTGTTGGGGTCTGTCCCTTACCATTATGTGCCACAACCTAAAGTTAAATAAAATATAATCAAACCGTAACATTTTTAAAAGCCTTTTAAGACAACCTTTTTGACAGGCTTTGTGTTAGATTTAATGAAATACAATTATCCCTATGGATAACTTGCAAAACAGACCCTTTCCAAAATTAAAGGGCAGGGAATTAAAATGAAAATAGTTAACCAGTGATCTTCTCTACGCTACTTTTAAAATAGCATTATAAACAAATGATGAAAAGTAGATCTAATTTATCTCAAAAAGTACAGTAATTCAAACAATTGTGTGCAATTCAAGAATTTTTGCAACTTTCACAGCCTAAATGTTTTTCAACCCTGAAACATGGAAATATTTAAAGAAAACTCTTCCATCATGTAATTGCTATGAGCTAAAGAGAACTATCTGTACCATCTACTGACAAACCCTACCCAAAATTTCTAAAATTAACAGTTACTTACTCCAAAGTTTAATTTTGTCTCATACACTTAACACTGTAACTGAACAACAAATTTAAACTTCCCTGTTCATGTGGATCTTCCCCAAAATTCCTAGAAGGAAGGTTTTTCATGTTAGAAGGCTGGATAGAACCATTAGTTGTATTTAAAAATAGCTTTTAAAAACAGATTTAATTTCAACTTACATGTTGATACTGAAATCCAAGTTTTCAAAATACAGCGAAGAGAATAAAGATCACTAGGATCATTTCAGCAGTATTTAAAGACTAGAGATTAACGTTATCTAGATGAGATAAGAACTCTGAACCTGAAAAAATAAGGTCATGCTATTACAGCTTCAGTTACAACCCCCCCCTCCCTCCGAATCACAAGTTTGTAAGCCACCAAAAGGAAGGAAGCTGCTGAAATGAAGTTAAAATCAGCTATGAGAGCTAGCAAATAAAGTTCGAGATACAGCCAGCATGTGATTGGAATAGAACCGCTCATGTACGGAAGATGCCCATAGCATGATGCAAAGCATCACAAGCAGAGCCCTCTAGGGCTTACCCTAGACCCATCTTGTTTCATACCTTTACCAATGGCTGGAGGAGGTGGTATAAGGCACCTCAGTGAGTTTACAGAAATGCCAGAGGGTGAGGTGCTCAATGGCAGGGATGTCACACAGGAGGACCTAGACAGACTACAGGGGTGGGCCAAAAGGAACCTCACGAAATTCAGCAAGGACAAACATGATGTCCTGAGCCTTGGGACTGAGCAGCCTCGGCATCAGTACAACCGGCAACTGTCAGACTAGGTAGAAGCTCTGCTGAAAAGAACCTGGGGGACTGGAAGACAATACACTGCTTTGAGCATAATGCTGGAGAAGATAGTCTGATGATCCCAATGAATCTACACTGCTGTGATTTTAAAAAGTGATTTCAAATACAAAACTATCATTTCTATTCAGAGCCATTATTATGAAGTGACATTAAAAACCAGGTAGACTACAAGATTACAGTAACCACCAGCTGCACTGTTCCTGCATCAAATACTTCCAATACTCATATAAAAACAGAAGTGATCTTTAAACACAAAGCAGACATTTTTAATTCAAATCATGTATCTACACTGCAGATCACAACTGGTCCAGGGACCGTCCCCTGGCTACATGTCACAGACTGAGCACACCCATTCCATATAGCACTTGACCATGGACCTCCTCCTCATGGCTCTGTGTGATGTTCTTCCAGCCCCAAAGCAGGTTATGCATTGGTTTGTTCGGTTTTGTTGTTTGTGTTTAGGGTTGATTTTTTTTTTTTGTAAGCAGGACAGGTTTTCAGTTTGAAGGTCCAAAATAATGCAAAAGCTAAGCTGTAACCCAGTGTAAATTACAATGTTTCCAGAGCATACTGAGGGTATATACTCCACGCTCTCAGATATGAGATGAGGGCATCACCCTCTCAGATATGAGATGAGGGCATAGCAAAGTGCTGAAGCTGCAGGAATTTTGGTACAGTCTTGACTGTGCTGCCTCCTGGCACCGGCCCCCTGCCTGCACTATCCCTCAAACTGTGCTTGCCGTGTCATCTCATTAGACACCAGTTGGCACAAGCTAAAACAGTATCAGGACTGCACTAGTAGTTAAGCACTATTTGTGTTCACCCTGCAGCCTCATTTCGTGAAGAAGTTAGCAACAGTCAGAAAAGACAAGCCACAGACAATCTCTAAAACATTCTTCAGATCTACGGTCAATCATATTAAAAAATAAATAAATAAAAAAATCACAGAGTTGCCTTACCCCTTTTTCCATTGTTTCCAGAACAAAAACTACATGAAGACTTACCCTCATAAAAAGTTTGGTATCTTTCAGAAAATACAGAAACAATAACCTAAATATTTTGATCACTTTCTCCCTTCTCCGTTTCTAAAATGGATGGATGTACCATCCAATTTAAAAAGTCTATCTGCCACAAGAAAGTCTGCAACTTCAGCTATAAAAACTAACTCTTTTCTGGTGAAACGACAATACATTGAATGCATTCCACTTCGGAATGGAAGACACAAAGAGTAAAGCTATAGAAGAGCAACAAAATCCTGAGCAACATAGATTCTTATTCCCAGTTTTAAAAATAATTGTACAGGCACCTTCTGAAAACAAACCTTTTGATGAAATGAAATCTCTTAAGTAACCTTTCAGGTACTAGCTTTAAACTGGGTCAACGTTAAGGATTACAACAGGTAAAACTTAACTGATTTGCCGTCACCATTATGGAGACAGTAGAATCTTCCCAACCGTGAGAACAGTCTCGCTTAGGCGCGCAACAAAACTAGATCACACAGCCATACCTACCATTTGTAAATGCAAAATACAACATTCATTTTCTTAATTTCTGCTTAGTTGATGGCTATCTCAAAGTTCAGCAAACAAAACAATGAGAAATATTCTTGTTTTTCATTTCAGCTGAGATTTAGCATTTATAAAACACTGATTCTTCGAGTATCTCGCCTTTAAGTCAGTTCAATTCACTAACTATAGGCAGTGTTCCCCTCATGTAATTACAGAGTTATAAAAGAAAAAAAAATTATTTTGGCATTTCTTACATGCCCATCACAGTTAAGAGTATATAGGGGTTTGCTTTTAATTACATTCTGGTTTCAGCATTTTGAATTGAATTACCACCTAATTACAGCTTCATATAAATCCTTAAAAATAGAAATTAAACCTTAACAAAATACGGAATCTTGAAAGGTGGTATCTAGCCTTTTAAATTACTCCAACAACGTGTACCCTCCTTGCCAACTAAAGGTACTCAACATCACATGAAGGCCAAGTCAATGTAGTTCAATAGTTACTAACAAGCCTTCTCATTGAATAACTCAAGAATAACACTGAAATTAATTACAATTTTGGACTGACTCTGAATCCCGATTGAAACAGATTATCTTGCAACAATTTAACAAGAAATACCAGTAGAATACAAGAATACCAGTACTTATAGAAGGTAAGTTTTAGAATTCAGCAATATTTAGCTTCAAAAAAAAAATAATCAATGAAACACTGAGTTGGCGATACACACAAGTGTTCCAGTTCTTCCACTGCTACACTGTAAAGTCACTGAGATTTTAGGTTACACAGCCATCACTCAGACTTTCACTGGCATCAATACAATTGCAAGTATGTCACTTGCTCATTTGCTCCATAACAAAGTTTCTGCCTGAAAGCAACAGCAGCACAGTTCATTAGGAGGACCATCACAAAGAAAGTTCCAAAGACAGAGAGGTAAAGGCCACCATCCTGCTCGTCCTTCTTTGACTGCGAGTCTGAAAAGGGGATTAATTTGGGAGAACTGTGCAACAGAAGTTAAGAAAGAAAAGATAAAAACTTAAGGTACATTCTTTCACTGAACTACATCTAAAGCAATGCAGTTCTTTGTGACAGCACCCAACTAGAGGTGGGTACAAAGAAGTACTTCATGCCTTTAATACCCAAACTCAGTAGATCCCATCCTAACGACAATACTACTGCTACCTCCAGCTGCTTCTGGCTGCAAGAACAGGTAGTCTTCCCACAAACGCTTCCCTCATTTCCAAGTGTTTTTCAAATACCTCTAACCACATAACCAAAGATTTATGCCTCCAGTTAGTAAGCGAATTGTGTATTTTTTTTTCCTAGCCAGACTGCTTGCTTCCAGTTACAGCTTTAACTAGGAAATTCAGAAGAAAACTATGAATGTTGACCTTTCATCACGGCTTACTTTACCATGAAACTATTACAATAATTACTGCAGTGGATAAACCCTTCGCTGCTCTCTTTCCACCAAAAACTGAAGTATTTGATGTATCTAACATACATTTGGGATTCTTAGCCACAAAGATAGACAATGTAAACAATATGGCAGTAAATATTCATTTTCTGTGGGATTAAGCCTAAATAGGCTCTGCTGTTTGGCACCGTAGTCACAAAGCATTTAGAAGAAAAAACCTCCACCACCACACAGAGGGTGTAGGGGAGAGAAGATGAGATGCCACATAAAGTCACTGGCATCCAATAACACTTCAATTTCCATATGGAAATAACAGGAAATAAGATGTGCTGAATTTTAAGCACCAAGGCAACAAAACCACATTAAGATTTCATCACACAAGAACTTGGCTGTAAAATTCGTAATTTTCTTGATCTTTTTAAAGAGTTCTCATTTTCAGGAACATCAGATAGCTAACAGACCATGTATTCTACCAACCAGCTAAAGCAGACATTTGCATTAATCTGCTTTCTGTTAATTAAGTGGTGGAAATGCATCTCCCCTTTACCAAGAAACCTCTTCCACAATCAGGTTCCTTGTCAACCTCTATCTTCTTATAGCCCATGTTATAATGGCTATTCTCCAGATGATTTCCCAAGGTTAAGCACCCAGGACTTGCTGTATCTTGGCTTTGAATCATGTAGGTCTCCAAAAGACTACTTTTGCATATTGTGTCCACCACATCTGTCTGTGAATAAAGAAAATGTTACTACCATCTTTTAAGAGATCCAGACACTACACATATAAACTCCATAATGATGATAAGAAATAGAACCGTATTCCAATTTCAAAGAGAAATACGCTATGGGAATTGAAAGAGAATTAAGAATCAGTAGGAATGAAAAACATTGGAGTTACTGTTATCTTTTTCCCCTACCTAAAACTAATGATATGACAACAATGAACAAGGGGCCGGGGGGGGGAGGAAGAAATCACATACAAATACTCTCCATTAAAACCAGCTGAAAACTATTATTCATAATAGCTGTAATTACTTTCTTGCACCCCCATATAGCAGAAAACAGCTTTCCACACACACAGAACACCTCCCCCCGCCAACTTACATAGCATCCAGCATTTGAAGACAAACTTATTTAAGCTTTTTTCTCTGAGAAAAGACATGTGTCTGAAGGGTAGACATGCAAATAAACCCATGACAGCAGCATCTCTCCAGAAACATTTGTCAAGCAGACTTCTACTGGAACTACACTTACACGTTCCAATACTGCATTAGCACAAGTACAGCTTTTTTCATAACCCAGAAGATTTAGGGTTTGTAACTTCTGTTAAGTATTAACAGATTACATAGAATTAGTAACAGAATTTTGATCTGCAATCAAAGTTACATCAACCTGAAGCCATGAAACTTTGTAAACTACATAACATTTACATCTATGCAAATGTATCTATGCTTGAAAACAGTATTAAGTAGGTTTACAAGTCCTGCTCTCAACAGCAACATCAAGAGTGCTGGGGTATTGCCCAATAACACCACACCTAACACAAAAAAAGTGTACGCTCACATAAAAAAAAAAAGACTCTTGAGCAGGATTTTACTTTAAATGCTGTACTAAGTCTGAAGTGTTTTATTGCTCTGCCTGTGCAATAAAGCAATTAGAGTTCAACCACAATCATGGACAGCTTGCAGAGAACATACCAGCAGAGACTATTTCACAAACAATACTCCTAGACCTTTGGCAGGATTTTCAAGTGCTACCAAATTAATAGTGAAAGGACAGTCAAAAAAGCATTACACTAGCTAAATTAAAGAAAACAAAGTCTCACTTCCCACCCCTCAATTCCTTCAGAACACCTAACAGTTCAGCTTCTGAAGCTGTAGCAGTATCTTGGGCTTTACAGTTCCATCCAGATTTTTTTCAGGGTGGTGGGGATAAATTTTAAAAAATCATTTCCCCTGATAGTAATTGATGCGAGACAGGAGAAGAATAAATTAAAAACTCAAAGAACAGAACATTCCCCATGCAGTGAAAATGCTACTTCAACTACAAAGGTATCTTTGACATGCCATTTCCTTTAGCAAAATTACTCCAGACCCTCCAAGTGGCTTGAGAATGACCTAGCATTGGGGGGGAGGGGGGGAAAGATAGGACCAATACTTTCTGAGTGCTTCCTTTTGCTTAGGTGATGTTTAGCATGAATTGAGCTTGAGTGAGTTTTAATAAGTATGACTCTTGTCCCCTGTAAGAGACTTAAAGCTGCAGAACTACTTTGGTGATGGACCGCCAAAGGCAGAGCAGGTAGGTCAGAAGAGAAGTGATGGTTTGGGAACCACTGAGTCTAAGAGTAACAGAAGGAACCATGAGATGTTAAAAACTATTGCACCCCAACACATGATTTTGGTTAAAGAAAATCCCTACTTCCAACATCTCCCAAAATTTCAGCTGAATAGACTATATATCCTGAAACATCACAGGAAATTACGGAAGTACACGTTCTCTGTTCCTGAAATTTCGTAAAGTATAACTCAGCAATCATGAAAACTAGAGGACACAGAAACACACTTCCTTGGGGGGG
>JANZLQ010000001.1:50596882-50638166 GCA_026212715.1 Elanus axillaris | reverse complement strand
GGCCGGCCGGCAGGTGTGAGGGACGGGCCTGGCGGCACCTGCTCGCTGTGGCCGGCCCTGCCGGAGGAGGAGAGCTGGCGCCTCCCCCCCCCCCCCGTTATTATTAATTCACCTTTGCGGGGCTTGTTCGTGGCGTTGAGGAGCTTTTCTCCGGCCCTTTTGAGGTGACGGAGCGCTGTAAGGAAAAAAAAAAACAACCAAACCAAACCCACCAAACTACCGCCAGAAATCCTGTGAGACCTGGTGTGAAGCTGTGAGTTGCTACCAGTGATGTCAAACGCTGCTTTCCCGGCCCTCTGCCTCACTTTTCCCAGTCAGAAATGCCACCACGGCTGCTCCCTGACAGGGAGACCTGGTGGGAGGCGAAGCGTGTGGTGGTCCTCGCGGCGAGGACGCTCCTCAGGGTCGTCGCTGCTGCCGCAACATCCAGAGCGTGTTTTGTAGCCTTGCTTTCGGATGCTGTCACGCCAAGGTACTACGCTAACAGGTGGTTTGTACCTATGCCTATGGTATCTCGTGCAATTAATTGCGTTTGCTTGTCCGCCCTGAAGAACAGCGTGCTCTGCTCCTATGGTGGCTTCGCTTCCTGCCTCTGGCAGCTTGCTTAGCCTCCCTCCGAATCACAACAAACTTCTGTTTCCTATCATTGTTTGTCCTGTGGCTGCTGCAGACCAGCGACTTGCAGCATTTATTTGTAGTGAGATAGCCTTTAGAAGTTCCCGAGACGAGCGCAACACTGCATTGTCTTACGTGCTGTGCGAGAGCAGAACAAGCGGTCCGTGCTCCAGAACATGGGTATAAAGCAGCACGTGTGCTAAAAGCAGCACGTGTGCTCGGTTTGGAATAGAGGAGGGAGAGAGCAGGAAGGATGAATAATTTCCAGTGTTCTCACCTTTTGGGAAAGATGTGCGTATTGGTGGTACTTTGTGTCCCGCTAGATAAAACAATTCTGCACAGAATTATTCCCCTTAAGGACCGTGCTTATGCTCCTTCATGAGTTTGGTGATGCTTCCGAGACCTTTTTTTTTTTTTTTAAATGGATACCATAAAATACGTTACTTGTCTCTGAATAAAAGGAAGACATGTCTCTTAAATCTGGAGATCAGTGCAGGAAAGCAAAAGGGCCTTAATGCTGGCTTTTAATTTCTGCATTTTATAAAGGCCTGTGCTTGCATAAGCAAGAAGTACCAAGTTCTCTGAAAACTGGTCATGTTTTTTGCTAAGCCCGGATGGGTGTTGAGTCATTCCAGATACCTTCCTTTTCTGACTGCTTGATGGCACGGTCTGAGGTTTCAGGGGATGTGATTACTAGGTGATAGTAGATTGGAAGGAATATTATGGATAGGATATTTCACATACAGCTAAGTCAAGGCTGAGTAACATTGCCAAGCTGTCTGAGCTGTGCTGATTCACTGATCAACAGAGGCGTTCAATAACTAGACCTGGTGAGCCACCGCTAGCGCTTGGATTCAGATGTGAAGAAGTGTGGATATTTCAGTCTGTTTATATTGAGGCGTCTGCTTGAGTTCTTAATCAGGATTTGGGCATCCTTGGTGTTTCTCTGCCGTGTCCAAATACTTACCAGCACTAAATTCACCCAGTGATGGTATTTTTGGTGATTTGAAACATCCAAAAAGCAAAACAAGATGTAAGGGGTTGTGCACATCTAGAAGGATCAAGACATGTGGCAACACTTTTTATGCCATCTTTTATCCAAGTATTTCAGAATGATTTACAAGCATTAATTAATGTATTACAACACTCCTACTTAATCTGTAGTTTTTAATATTCTTCAATAGCAGAATATTTAAACGTGACCTGTTCTGCAGGTTGCATTTTCACTTGGCTCAGCTTCTTCAAAATGCTCATCGTGTTGCCACATGAGTAGGAAATTATGGCTAAAAATATTGCTATTGTACGTGTGTGTGCGCGTGAAAATATATATATATATACACACTTTCCATTGTAGGTATTTGGCTGCCTTTTTTTTACTGACAGAATGTAAATTATGATCCATATTCATATTTTACCAATTATTTTTAATAAAAATAGAATAAATGTCATCTATGTAACACCATTTGCATGAATGTCATAGTAAGGAGGTGTTTCTTACTCAAGTAGCTTATTATTCTTAAGCATGGGTGGTTTTTTGCTTGCAGGATTCCTTTACCGGAGTAAAGCTTTCTGGCCATCCAGGAAATACTACAAAAAACAGTAATAGTATAGGGTTAATCTTGTCAATCATGTGTTTACCAGGACCACAGGAGTCACAAATGAAGCATATCTTTCTCTCTTTTCCTTCCTAGTTTTGAGGCCGAATAGGAGCATGGCAAATGGGGTATAAATTAGGATGACTGTTGGTAACTAGGATCAGGGAGCCTGCTCAGACTTTCATACCACTCCAGAAGCATCGGTCTGTTTTCAACCCCACTGGTGCTGCATGTAAGCCTTGCATCCTTTGCAGACCTACCTAATGTAGCGTATGAAAAGAAGCAAATACGGAGAGGTATAAATAAGTATGCTCATTTTTGGTACGCAAGCAATAAAAACCAGTTTTGTTGCATGGATGCAGCACCATAATATTGTTTCAGTTATGCCATTATAGGCACAGTATCAGTAGAGCTATCTATATCTGCATTAGGATTTGCTCCCATTTAATTACATTTTTTAAAAAAAATTAGGTAGTTTGGTGCAAATATTGTACAGACCTTAGCAGAAATTGCCTACCATTTTTGTGAGGTACTTGATGCAAATGCTTTAAGGGCTTTGGGCTTTCTCTGGGCTGTTGCTGTTATTACTAGTAGAAGGATGAGTTTTATCCCAAGTAGATATATTAAATGTCAACAAAGTTGCTGTCTCCTCTTTCTTTTTAAATGTTTTTTTTGCATGCCTTTCTTTCTCATGTGACTTTGGGGGGCGTGTCCCTTTTCTACCTTTTGGCTTTTCATTTCTGTTTTCCTTTCATTTTACACTCCAGATCTTTTTTTCCCTCTTCTAAGATCAATCTGTCTATGCATTTTTAATGAATCATTTACTGTGACATATGAGCACTGAAGATACAGTGTCGGGGACTTATGCATCTGCGGAGAGCTTCTGTGCAGGAGTAGTAGCAGCAAGATGAAATGGTTGTGATCTTAGTTTCATTCTTTTGTTCATGTGGGATGGTACTTTGCCTAGAGGCAGCACAAATATAACTTTCCTTCTCGGGAATAATAAGAAGAATTAAAAACCAGCAACGTCTCATTTTTCTCTTTAGAGCATTGCTAGGAATAGAGGATTTCAGCTGTGCCCTTGCTTCTTCCACACTTACCACTGAATCAATACTGTTTACGCAGAAACAGCATTATAGGTAAGAAGCTATTGTGCAAGACTCATTCATAGTATCTATAGAAGCATATTTAAAATCTAGAGTGGGAAACATGGGGTTTATAATATCAGGAGTGACATCAACAGATATAACCCTTGTCATTATCTCATTAATCTTCCCTCACGGTCTAAGTAATTCTCCCTTTGGAACTCTGAAGGAAGAGGACCACATTCACACACTGTCCTTGTGTAACTGAAACAAAAATGACCAAAACAGCAAGATATTAATCTCTCTCAGGGATTTCCTCCTTACCAGCCAGCTTAACTTTCTATGCTGTGGGAAAAAGTGCAGATACTGGATGACAGCCTAATTCTTTTAACAAAAATGGGTAAATAACTTCCTTAAAGTTATTTTTAATTTCATATGAGTATGCATAACTTACGTGAAACTCATAATATTTTCAAAGAGTTTTAATACAAAGTTTCAGGTTTAGTGCACTGGACAGATCAATAAAATGACTACAAATTATTTAGTATTTTGCATTTTTTACTCTGTTCCAAAACTATTGAGATACTTTACAGTTGTATGGATAACACAGCTTTAAAGCAGAGAAAATGGAGAATTAATCAACCTTTAAAATGTTGATGAACTGCAATGAAATCAATAGCTTGCCTCTGGTATGCTTTTGGATTGGGTCAGTATATACATCCATCAAAATTTTCTCCTTTTACACTTGTAATCAAACTTACAAATTTTACATGCAGTTCTTGAATCCAGCTGATATCCACAAAGACAAAGTAAAATACATGCTGAAATCATAGCTCTGTCTTGGGTTCAGGTATTTTGGTGTTTGGCTCAAGCGTGCTCATTTTATTCATGTAAGCAGTACTAATAACTACAAATGCATAGGTTTTTGCCTGTATCGTGTTATGTAAAGCTGTTTCTATAGCGAGTTTGCGTGTGTGACAAATTCGTTTTTCATGTAATCAGATGGAGCCTGTAGACCCACACTAAGATGAATTTTTCCCTGCTTCGAGTTTAAAGACAAATAGATACAAAATTGTACAGAAATTAACACTTAAATACAATCTCCATCAGGTCATTTTCATTAAATGCTACATTTATACGAATGATTATTTTTCTTTTTTTTGATCTGCCATCCAGGCCTTTGTTTCCTTAAAATGCTTGTGCAGAGATTCAAAAATATCTAACCTATTTTCTTGGAGGACAGAGTGATGTTTCTTTCTAGTATTTGCACTGTCTTGTCAGAAGAGATCATCTGGCTAGAGCTTCCTGTTGCTTTCAGACACTACATTGTCTCTTAGAGGCAGTTAGTTGTGTCACAGTTTTTTATTACTGTGGTATTTATCATGTATGATTTCATAAATATTTCATAGTAAAATAAAGTTTTCTAGTTACTTTACTATAGTCCTCATTTATACTATGCAATCCTTTTTTCTGAAGTGCCATGAAGAGTCCAAGATGAATTCTTAAAACCCCAGTCTGTACTATGAAAACAAAGTCTTCAGGTCTGTGCAGAGACTTTCCTTCTCAGAATATAGTATGACAGTTTATATACTCCTTTATAAACAAACTCTGTTCATCACAGAAAGTGCTACAATGTTGTAATGTTTTCATCATTATTTTTGATGAATTCTTAAAATGTGTGACAGGTGTTTTCTTTTGCTACAGTGTCCTGATGGTGATACTAGATTTTGAG
The DNA here is from genome assembly GCA_026212715.1 of Elanus axillaris. Taxonomy (NCBI): domain Eukaryota; kingdom Metazoa; phylum Chordata; class Aves; order Accipitriformes; family Accipitridae; genus Elanus; species Elanus axillaris. The sequence goes on along the minus strand of JANZLQ010000001.1, from coordinate 50,633,139 downwards.
GAATATACCTCTCACACTTACTTAGAGAGTCTTTATATGTATATATACTGGTTGATAAAGAATTACATATTTCAGACTGACAATCTGTAGTTAAATAGTCAATCATAAGAAATAGGAGGGCAAAGTGGCCAAGAGGGGAGAGATTGTCAGATACTTAAAGGATTAAATTGTGTACTCTCTAGAATTATTTTGTTAATGTGACTTTTGGTTCTTTTGAAACAAGGAAAATACTTGAATAGATGTGATTACTTATGATGTCATTCAAAATATAGTAGAAGCTTTCTGTAATGACTGAAGAGTGGGGTGAGGAGAGTTGGCTAATTTTTCAAGCTGTGGTATGTGGTTTAACTTCAGAGTTTAATCACAAAATGTATATATGTATTATTTGTGTTAAACAGTATCAGAGGAGCACAAGAAAGTCAAATACACTGTCACAGGTAATGCATTCATGTTTTTCATAAGCCGAAGAAATTTTACCAAAAGCGTACCTGAAGTCTTCATCTATTTCTTAGTAGCAGAAACAATTTATGGGGGCTTGATGAAAAGTGTAGTACTAGTGTCAGGTGTACAGCCTAGGTTCTAGAGAAAACTAGACCTGTTTTGCTCATTGAATCAAAATGAAACACACAGAAAAGTGCCCCCAGGGGTGGGGGTTAAGAACTTTCTAAGAAAGTGGGCTAGTTATCAGACCTGTGATGTGCAGCTTGCATTCAAGGTTTAGCAATAAATTGCATACATGCATAGTATTTTTTAAAAGGACTGACAACAGAGCTTGTCCTTTGACTTTTCATTTCAGCCCTGAATCTTAAAATGTTGAGTTCTTTTGTAGCAGTAAAGTTTATAGGATGTTAGTAGTCAACCAACTTAAATCTTGCTTCTGCAAGCAGCAGAAGATCCCAGCCTACTACTGCTGTTACATATAGCTTAGTTGTTGTCCAGCTCACCGGGTAGCCGAAGCCTTCTCCAGCTTTTGCTGCTGAATAGTTTTGGGGTGGATTCATCTACATCTTATTTTATAATAATTACAATTCAGACATTGAACAAATATTTTAATGTCTGAGATGACAAAATTCCATTTACTCCCTATAGTGAGAAGTCCTTTCAATTCAGGCTATTTTAAAATGAGTAAAAGCTAACCTTTTCTCCATTCAGCTAGAAAGTTTTGTACATAGCAGTCAGCCTTTCTAATATAAAGGCTCATTTTTTCCCTTCAAATTCTTTAGGCGATGACAGCATACTTCTAAGGTTGTTTTTAGTGATACATAGTGCATGCACCCTGTTCTAGGAACATCAGGTAATTAACTGTTATAAAACTGCAGAGAGGAAAGTATTTTTGTTTTATATGGAGAGGTAGGGAAGCTGAAATACACACACATGGATACTAGAATTTTTTACTTACTTGCCCTAAAACATTTGAATGATTCCATTGGAATACCACCGTTTTGAAGCTATTAGTTACTGCTGATAATGAGTGTATTGGTGGTTTAGTAGTTACTACACATTTGTTGGCAGGACAATGAAGCTTCTAAAGGTGTGAAAAGAAAGTGGGGACTTTTTGGCTTAGGATTCGTACACAAACAGGGATTGCCTCAGCCAGAAGACCATCGTTTCTCTTTATACCATGAATACTGATGGATAATGGCATAGCCAGTAGAGCTGGCAGTGTAGGTTAGAGGTTCCTCTTTCTGTGCCATTTCCTAAATAATATGTCTCTTTTTCCAGGGGCATCTATTTAGTTGTTTCACCATTATGATAGTCTTTTTTTTCTCAGAGTTCGTGAGAGGTTTTCACTTCCAGTAAGGTATTACTTGCAGGCCACAAGCACAGCTGTGGCAAACTTCAGTTAACCTGTGTCCTGTCAGGATCTACACTGAGAGAAAAGAAACTCTCAGACACTTGACCAGCTATTTGGAAGTCGGAAGGTGGGTGCCAGTGTGTCTAGCATTTCAATATCAAGGTGGACTAAGAGCATTAAGGAAGCTCAGGAGAGAGATTTCCCATGGTTTTGAAGGCTTTTTTCCACTGGAGCAGTAGCTTAGCTGCAGTTTGGATTGATAGGTCAGGTTTATTTCTGCTGGAATTGTGCATGGCACTACCTAGTTTTACTTTTTTTTATTAAGCATACTCAAAGTTTGAATGTTCAGGTCATGCCGAGTGCTTCACATTTGAGAAAGCTCAGACAACTCTTCTTGCCAAGTTTAGTGGCCATTGCCGTGAAGTTTTCAGGCATTGGCTAAGGTAAGTGAAAGGAAAGAGACAGGGTTTTTTTTCTTGTTTGGTTCATGTTTTTCTTTTAATGATCTGTTACAACTAATAGTCCCAATCTACATTGGTTTACAAGTTTTATTGTCATTAAAATACCAGGCAATTAACTGAGTCATGTAAACAGCTGTGCTGTTGGAGGGAAGGACTAAGATGTGGTTGGATGTTTCATCTGTATTAGCTAGCATGGAAGAATTTTATAGAACCATGTTGTCTCTTGTAGCAGTGATGGGAGAAACCAAATTAGAATGTACGAACAGACTCTCTCCCTCTCATTTGCCAACTAAATAATATGGAAGCATTCAGTTAATCATAGTTTCTGAAGCAGGTTTTATGAAGTTAATATAACTGAGCTGCAGTAACTTTGTGCAACTGTGGAGCATTTTTCAACTCAATGTATAGCATATAGTGTGCTGTCAATTGATCATTTGCTGTGCTTTTTCATAATTTCGTGATAGTAATTATCCAGGTATATTTAGGAATTGTATAAATAACTGCTTTACTTGTGCATCTTCTTAGGATAATCAGCATTACACTACATCTTCTAGCAGCCTAATATCAGTTATAGATAATAGTTGAAGAAGAACTGTTCTCATGCACGAGATTTATTTTCTAGAGTACTGACTGCAGTGAAGAGATTGTCAAATATTTAGCAAACAAGCTTCATATTGAAAACCTGGGTTTTAACTTTAATTTTTAAATAATAGCATGCTCTTACCTTTAAGCCCTTATTAGCTGATTCCCACCTGAGAAAAACTTAGTGGGATATGCACAATATATGATGTATGTCTGTGTATGTATGTTAGCAGGTGATTATTCCTCTACATTATTGCTTTGCTTAAATTCTACTTAAGATCTGTATCAGATAAAGACGTACTTTTTGGTGAAGATTTTTTTTTATTTAACTGGAATGTAATTACAATCTTTTTATCAAAAGTTTCTTAAAAATAGATAAAATGAAAATATTACGTAAAACAGGTGGCAAATCAGTCAGCATTAAATAATTTTTTAATGCAAGTTCTAATAGATAGCTCCTAGTACTTGGAATAACTAATACTTTGGTAGAATTGCTATGTCAGTATAGCAATGAAGATAAACTGTTCAAGCAGAGTAGACACTGTAGAATACACTGATGCAGTACGCTTGTGGTTCCGAGTAAAGACAATGCTTGTGGATATGCACGTGTCCAGTCCAGCTTTTTGTGAAATCATACAATAAGAGCATTCAGATTGTCTGTGGCTAGTCTTTATACTACAATGAAGTAGTAATGGGAAAATCAGAGTGTCATTTCCATCTTGATTCTTCTGGTATTTCTGGTGTTACTTTAGTTTGATTCTCTGTTACCTTTGGAGCATCACTGGAAATTTTAAGCAGAGACTGAAAGGCTTCAAATGGCCTTATTATAGAGAAGAAAAGTTGCAGACTACAGACAGGTTCGAAGAGGATCAAATGATGGCAGGACAGGTTAGGGTTAGAGAGGTGGGAAGAATGCACTGTGTCATCAGCTTTTTCACAGAAGCTGCATTGGGAGAGGTCTGGTAAGTATGTTTATCATGTTATCATCAATCATACTGTGATGCAAGTGACTTGGGATTCAGATTTTTGTCCTTGCTTTTGGAACATACAGTTACCTCAAAACTTAGGTATTTTTCAAGCTTTTACAGAATTTTCTAAGTTTCTTCTGCTAGGCCCCTATGCAAGGCACATCGCAAAGCCATTTATATGCTTTAACTATTCCTGTGTTCTGGAACGGCATTTGTGGATTATTAGCAGTGTTAGGCTATAGCAGGTCTTTAGTTACACTGATGCTCTACTTCCACAAACACTTTAAGCCAGCATAAGCCAAGAGATGCTGCCCTGCCCCGCACAAACGTCCTTGCAGCTGCACACTTAATTGATTGGGCAACTGATTTGGGTTAAAACTAGCCCAGCGAACAAAACAAAGCATTAGCTTTAAACTAGTTTCTGAACTTACTTCATTCCTAGCCTCACAAATATTTATGCTGGCTTGAAGGTCTTCACCTTCCTGGTGTTCAGACCACAAGAAGTGTGTGAAGAAAACAGAGAGCCGCTTTTTTGATGCAAGGGCTGGTTTAAAGGGCTTGTGGAATTGCAGTTTAAATTGTGGCTCCTTGCTAAACCGCCATTCTAAAGGAGGCTTAATGGACATCTTTTTATGCCCTGACTCCTAGGACACACCTTGGCCAGGGTGTGTGGCCTTGGACAAATTTTGTCTTATTTCACCTGCCTGCCTTTAACCATTTTTCTCTAAAGAACTTAAAGTTGTACCTTCTGTGATCCAAACCGTGTCTAACCAACACACGTTTCCACACCCACTAAAATACTTTTCTACCCTCTAAAAACCTTTCCCAAGAGGTATTTTCTATATTTGGTAGTTTCATTTAGTATTTATGCAACAAAACAATTGGAGAAAAATACAGGACTTGGATGATTTGTGCTTGTCAGTATTACAATCTGACAGTTTAAGTAGCTCATTCCTTTTCTCCAAAACTGTGCTAAGATAATTTATGTGTTTCATAAGTGTTTTATCTTTGGATTACAAAGAATTACAGAGTTTCACTCATCCCAAATTACATACTAGAAAACGCATTCACGTCTCATTTATTACATTGTTGGACATGAGAATAAAATTATGGATCGTGGTTAGTTTCATCAACTCATTTCGTTAGTCTTACAGGTCTTACATAGTATTTATGCATACTTCTGTATTGCTTGGAATTTCTGAGACAATTAAAGCTAGTTCAATAAAAATTAAATGCTTTTTTTTTTGAGAGAAAGTCTCCTTAATTTAAGTAATCTTTTACTACAATGCAAATACTAGTTATGTTATTTTTTCCCCATCTTTCCACTATAAGCCTGCCAAATTTAATGCATTATGTGCAAGAGTTATTCACATAAGTCCCAATTTGTATTTGCCTGCTTGGCACTTTTATCTAATACATTGTGAGCTTGCACCACAGCTGCTGCTTCTCTCTGACCTCAGATGCTTGAAGCAAAGGATGGAAAGAGGCTGTGATGCCACATGGCAATCTGCTGTGGTTGTAAAAGGTGTCCCTTTGCTGAGCGGAGCTCCACTGGAAGGTTTCTATTCCCAGCTGTGTTCGTTCTTTGGAGGTCCTGTAAGGTGATGTGACCAGTGCAGACCTTTCTTTATAGCAAGTAGGCAGCGGTTCCGTCGTAGGCATTGTGTGGGCATGGGCAGGGAAAAGTTGCTCTGCACCGCTGACTGGTGGTTTTGTTTGTGTGGGTTTTTCTTAACAGATAACCTAAACATCTGGTCAATGATCAAGACATTCTGAGTTGCATCCAGTGAAAAACATCACCTCTGGAATTGCAAAGACGCTACAAAATCATTAATTTCTTCAGCTAATATTGAAGAATTAAGTCCTACACTCTGCAAAGCAAAGTTCAGGAATGTAGCTTGTAGAAGATATGGAAAAGGTAAATGACTAATTATAGAGGTTGACTGCCAATTCTGTTTAAAATGTAAGTTTCCTCCTCTTCTCAAAAGTAACTAGGACACTGCCTTATAAAAATAGTCTTACAAAGGAATGGGTGTTAGTAAGCTCTTAACACGTGCCCTAGGTTGTTGCTGTTTGTGTGTCAGTCAATGATGTATTTCTCATTTGACTTTATCTTTGACCAACCAAACTATTTTTGAAATTTTCTTAAATGTTCTTTCACTATAATGTAGTAGAAGATGAACAGTAGTGGAAAGATTTTAATCTTGAAAGTATGTGAAAAAAAGATTTCTTGAACTGTGTGAATTTCCAGTTCGTGCGGATTATTCAAGGGTTCTGGCTTTTCTTTCACTGAGAGTTTGCAACTTACTGCTTTCAGTTATAAAAGCCAAAAAAAATAATCAACCAATTTACAGGTGTAATTTCTTAAAAAAAAAAGAAAGAAAAATAAAGGGTTTATCTAAAATTATCTGGAAGGTTGCTGCACCTTATAGCATCTATGTTGTTTTATCTTAAAACTATAACTGGGATCTTTAAATAAGAGGAGGGTGAAACCATTGACTGTTCCAGCTAAATACTTAAATCACAGTTTAAACTGAAGTGCCTTAATCTAAATCAGTTAAAAAAAGTCCTCTTAAAATACAGAATAGGGTATTTTATATTGAAACAGTTGAATTAACATACCTGAAAAGTCAGCAATTTTCAGAAGGGAGGAGTGTGTACCACTACTGATGACAGGGGGGACAGAACCTGTTAGTCTAGACCTGCCAGCCAAGATACTGTAATCATGGAAGCATAGCATGGAAGCATAGCCTCCTCTATAATAGTACTCCTTTGACTAGGGGCAGGCGGGGTGGGGTGGTGTTAAAAAAAAAAGAAAGCCTTCTTACATTGAGTTATCTAATGGAATTTCATTTGCAAGGTGTGAAAAACTAGAGGAGCAGATTAGTTTTCCAACAGGGTACTGAGCTGAGGAAAAACTATTGGAAAAACTAAGGATTTACTTCTTGCAACTTCATATATGAAAACTCAAGTTGCAAATACACAATGCTGCACCGTAAACATTATATGCAATTCAAACAGGGTATAGGAGATAGAAGGAGTCAGCGATACAAAAACCGTTTCTTCAGAGAAGGTAGGAGAGTTGAAGTGAAAATTTAAAATCTGATTTATTGAAATTCAAGTTTTTAATATTTCCATTTGAAGGAAATTTCTTAAACCCAAAATTTCAATCTAGACTAATTTCAGTTCTTTTCTAGTGTAAAAGTGTTCAGTTGTATGGAAATTAAACCAGCTCCAGTTTAGAATCCCTTTAAAGCATAAGGAATTATTATTATCTTAAACAACTTACTTTAAAGGTGGAGGGTTTTTATTTTAACTCATGTGAAGTAGTATGAAACAAAACCTGGATGCTTAAATTATTTTATGATGTAGTTCTTAATTATCAGAAACTACACTTTTAATAAGAAGCTACTATGACCTAAGTTGCATTGAATGTTTATAACAGCAGGTTGGAAAAAATAATGCACCTCTTTCATACCTGCAGTGCTACAGACTTCTTAGTGGTTAGTTTCTAACTAGTATTCAAGTGGTGCTTGGAAGCAATACATGAAATTAAATGTTAATATTGGGTTTTAGTAACTTGTGATATAACTTTGTGATGTAACAGGTAGTCTATCCCGGAAATTGCTTTCTCTCTTGTGTTGTGATCTATAGCTATAGACTTCCATACAAGCTTTTTGCACTATGAGTGCTTTTCTGTGTCTGTCATTCACCCTCTTAGAGGTGTGTTGTGAGTTACTGCTGATCTGCTTTGCTTTACAAAGATCTTTTGTTATGGTTTTCTCGGAGTTGGCATTTTATCTTTGTAGATGCTTAGGAATTAGTATCTCATAATCATCTGAAGTTTGCTACTTTGAAGTCAGAATTTTTAAACAGGAGACTTGGCAATAGTTGTACTGTAGCTGCTCTTAACAGTTTAATTAATGCTGTGTAGTGTATGCACATTTTGTTAGCATATACTCTTTGGAAACACTGCTTGATACATAGAATGAAAAAAGTGTGCACGCTCCCCAAGTGATGCATGTTGTTGTGTCTGTGAACTCTGTAGGTTTGTAATGTTAAATTTGCCAAAGTTAATGTGTTGAAAAGTAACAAGTTACTTAAGTTAGTTAAATGTCTCTTTCCAGAGGAAAATTACCATAATGGTTACTTTTACTAGAATGCAATTACTGTCATTGTAACAATCAATCATATTTTCTTGTGGAAGGAACTTTACCTAGTCCTGAATGCATTAAAATGTAAGATTGTTCTGCTCAGTGTTAAAATGAGTTGCAGAGGCAATATACTTTTGGGGAGAATCAAGTGGAAGTTCCAGTCATATGGTTGTCTTTAAGAGTATTCAAAAATAGAAATTAACTTCTTAAATGAAATTGAGCCCAGTGACTTGTAAAACACCAACCAAAGCATTATAAATTCTGAAAGGCTTTAAAAATAATTGAAAAAGGTTTTGTTACAGCTGAGATTGATTAAGCCTTAAGCAACAAGTTCCCATATGTATTTACCACTTGGCTGACAGAGTCTGTGCGGTTCTCCACAGCAATCTGTAGAACAGGGTTGTTTTGTCTGCTATGGCATCCTCCCACTTTTCTTCCTTGCAACCTCTTCTCTCAGCCTTATTAAGCCTGCAACTTGCACTCTTTTTCTAACATTTCTTTTCCCTAGCCTTCTTCCTTCCCGATCGTGTCTTTCTGGTGTCTTTGTTGTCCTAACTCCTGTGAAAAATTCCTGAGGAGATAAAATCTTATGCAAAAAGTAGGAGCAAGATAAAGAAAATGTGAATTTTCTAATGGATGGAGTCCCAGACTTGACTCTGAGAGACTTAGATATATCAGAGGTAATTGTTGCTTCTTGACCTCTCACGCTGTGTATAAATGTAAGAGACAGGCCTTTAGCAAGAACCGGCAAAATTGCCAAGAGGCCCATTGGAAATACTGAAGTTGCTTTGATTTGCTCGTAGTACTGCAGGTGGCTGCTCCTTACTCTGTGAGTTCTTACTTCTCACTAGAACTGTGTGAGGACCAGTGCTAGAAGAGAATGGTTTCAATCCCTGTCTCTGCTTATTTAGTACAGTACCCCTTGTCTTGCAGTACTCATTTCCAAAGGCAGCAAAGTCACTGTTTAAGGTATGGGACTATAATGTTGAATATAAGGTAATAGAACCCCCACCAATCCTTCAACAGAGAGGTGATTCTGTAATGGTATTTGGTAATCATGTCTTTCATGGTATTAGAATAAAGGAACTGTATTACAGCCTTACTTTGCTAACTGTAGATTTCTGTTTGTTTTTTTAAGTAAAAATGTGTCATTCTTTTGCTCTCATTGCTTCCGTTCATCCTGCTTCTGGATAGAGCTGATACTCTGTTTATTCTATGAAGTAATGTTACCTTGAAAAAAAAAGAGGAGTATTTTCAATATCCTAGATCAAAATCATTACATATGTAATAGTTTTATTAGCAGATCAGGCACTGAGATTTTGAAACCAATTTTTGTATTTTAGTTTTTCAGGTATTATATTCATATACTTTTGTATAAACAATTGCATAGCACAGTTGTTATTGTTGTATAAATGAGTTTATGTTATATAATAAATTGTGTGGTAGAGAAATGAGTTTATGTAATACTCAAAGATATTTTCATGACTGTTTTTATAAGAAGAGCCTTTCCTTGCACAAAATACTTTTATCTGGTCTGTCTGAAAAGAAGATACGTACTTAAATTCTCATGGATGATAAACAATTTTGGTGCTCTGTTTGAGATGTCCTGTGAAGTACTTAATGTTTTTTCAGGCTGTATTGATCACCACCAGGTGGAAACAGGCTTCAAACTGTACACCCATAATTTGAGGCACAATTAATAATCTCTTTGAAATTTTGACCTGTCTTGTTAGAAGCTCAGCTTACTTGTTCTAAGATACTGGACCTAAAAGGGTTTTTATAATTTCATTTTTTTGGTCTGTCTTTATATAGAATGAAAAATAGCATCTTCATTGAAAAACAGCTGCTACAACAGGCACCAGAAGTGTTTTTACACTTTAAATTTCGTGTTAATATATGATTCTACTGTGGTAAATGTATTATGATAAACACATTCATTCCATACATCCCGAGTTTATGTTGGGTTTGTGTTAGGTTTATTTTGCACAGAGTGCCATAGGTTTCAGTGGATTTACATAACCATTGATAATACACATATTTAGGTAATTTTCTGTTTAAAGTATGAACGTTATTTTAATTTCACCAGTGGTAGTTAGGTAAATTATTGCTGTGAATACATTTTGAATATTTATTTCAATGCATGCTTTTCAAGCATGAGAGTGATAATAGTATGTGATTTAAGTCACGGAATTTTCTTGTAAGTTCATTAAGATATTGCAGTTTTTTGCATTAAAACCTGTGCTTTGATTTTGGTTTTAAAATTTAGTCATTCATATGAAAATTGCTCTCACTGGTATTCTAGGGGCCTTTGCTGGATTTTGAAGAGATTGCTTACCAAGTAATACCCTTCTACAAAATTTACCTTTTACTAAAAATGCTTTCCTTAATGTCTCATTGTTATGGATCACATGGTAATATGAAATACCCTAAAATTTGACCCAATGCCAAATTGGTCTCCAAGTCAAATTAATCACAAATGTATTGGGTAAGCAGTCTCAATACAGCTTATAAGATTAACCCAAAAAGTACCACAGTGAAAACATAGGAGGAATTTGGAGAGGTACATGTAGGTATGAGGGAATCGGAATTGTGCAGAACGGTTGAGATTGGAAGGGGCCTCTGGAGATCTTCCCTGTGAAAGGGAGACAGAGGTTTAGAGTAGAGCAGACATCTGACACCTAGATTGATCATGAAATATTAGAAAAAGAATACTTCAAGGAATGACATGCAAAGTGGCAGGAGAGAGCAGCATTAGCAGCGTTTGGAATAGAGATTGCATACTTCATCTAATGAAAGGAAAGCATTTTTAAGCATTAAATATGTTTAGTTGGTGGCTAAATAGATTTTGGGGGTTTAGAGGATTTATATACAACATGTACCTAACAAGCTTTTCATTCCGTTTCTAGAAGACATTTCCAGTCTATATATGTGTGTTTTTAATGAAAACTTTTTAGATTTTATTTTGTTAATGGAAGATATTTAATGTCTTGTTTAAACAAAAATAATAGGAGACTATACATATTTATTTTATATATAGAATAGTTGCGATCATTTATTTTAGTAATATGTGCATATAGTAAGCGCAGGTAAACTAGATAATGTATGATTTGTCCTAACAATTGAATAAAACAAACAGCAATGCTTGTCATTCTTAAGTCAGAGGTTGAAAATAAAGTCTTTTTCGAGGCTGACTGAAAAAGCTATGCTCTCTTTAGAGTAAGTTATGATAGAGATGGTAAAGGTACTCAGAAAAGGTGAAAGCATAGTAATTCCTTGCCCAGCTAGAAAAATTTTCACCAAGTTAGGACATAAATACTCTTGTATGTACTCTTGTTTATCAAATTCTTCTTGACTATGAATGGCTATCTCCTTATTGCGTTTCTTTTAAACATTTTTAGATTAATATATAGTTTTCTGGAATAATTGCCTATTAATAACTTCCTACAAGTTGTCCTATTAGTATAACATTTTATTGTTTCTTTCTTGCAATATATTCCTGGAATAGATAATTACTTCACTGATATAATCATAGAAATAATAGTATTGTCCTTATGTTAGAAAATGGAGGTTAATACAAATGATGTTCTAATTAGAATTCAGAAGGCTGGTTGGCACACAGTTGATTTTGTTGGCGCTCAGCCTAATCTTGTTACGTTGTTTTTAACTATGAAGAGAGTGGGTTTAAAGATCTCCAGCAGTGCAAATGAGATGAGGGAGTTATAAAGAGCTTAAAGAATCAGAAAAGTATAACTCCTTAAAAGCAAATTATGTAATAAACACAATGCTTAAAAACTTTGCCTAAACATCCTTTAATGTAATATAGACACTTCTGAAAAACAATGCAAAATTCTGAGGTTGTTAAATAGAAAGTGTCAAAGTCTTGTACTACTGTACTACTTGCAGTACTACTCTAATTGTATAATAACTTCTGCGTTTAAGTAGTATATAGGTGTAAAACAGGAGTGGTATGTTACATTTTTGATTTTTAAAAGTGTAATATTACTTGAAGTACTAAAGAATCACTTTTATTTTTACAAACCCATGTAACATTCATGTTATGTGGACTCCATAGCTGTTCTTAGTAAAACTGTTTTTAGCATTAGTTTCTGTGAGTTCCAGACATTTATGTCAAACTCCATTGATATGGTTGACTGCTGACATAGGTGATTCAGGTGTTTTAGGGTTTTTTGTTGGTTTTTTTTTTGAGAAACAGCTAACATAAAATCTTTACCTTCCATAGCCGTTTGGCTGTACCTAGGTAATTCAGATTTAATTGCATTATGTGGGTAAAGGCAACTGCTGAATACTTCAGATGAAACTAGGCACAAGGATGGGCCAAGATAGACATGTGAAATTCCATCAGTTTTTAACGCAGGTACCCTGTCCTGTGGAACTTGTAGAGCGAACCTATTGCAATAGAACAGGACTTGACACCCAACTCATGTAGCTCCAAGAAATTCTATGTATACAATAATGACAAATACTTTGTAAATAAATGAGGTGCATTTCAGTATGTTCTTTCTATGAACTGGCTCATAGAAAACCCTTGTAACTATATCATTACTGGCGCACCTGAGGACTTTTGACTGTGGGCCACCTTCATCCACCGGCTCTGTGGACATAAGGCTTTACTTCAAAGATCTTTGGATTTGCTCTTACCCTGATGCCAAGTAACGTTTTCTGATCTTACGGTTATTACTTCTTTGATGAAAGTAATCTGTGACTGATTTGTAGATCTACTGTTCCCTTAATTTCAAGTTTTGTTGAGTATCTGTATCTATGTTAAGAAGTAAGGAGTTTTTATAAAATAACATTCCTCTGTATGAATTCAGAAGCCAAACTGTGACCTACCCAGTGCACAAATCCTTTATTCAGGTGTCCCAGAAAGACCCCAGTAGGCCTACTTATCAAAATAAATAAGGGAGTTAATGTTTCCCTATGTCATTCTCCACCATTATACTTATTAAATCACTAGATTTCAAGTCAGGTCAAATTAGCATAGGAGAACCAAAAACTGTAAAATGCTTCAACGTCATTCTTTTTGCTCTTTTTTGTCTATTGTTGGATATGAAACACAAGCACGTGCACAGAAAATTAGAGCATATATGTTTAACATTTTCAGTAAGGTTTTATTTGTGTCTCTAATTGTGGTAAAGATTCAACCACTCTACAGTTAACTTGTGCAGTAGGTGGAGAATGGTGAGCATGTTCACTCATTTTGTAGTATTTGATAGACAGGGAAAATCAATACACTTTCAATGAAAGTATCAACAAATGCTTTCTTTGGGGTTTATCTGAGGGTATCTTAAAATATTTCATATTAATGAGAAGTTGCAAATCAGAGAAAGATGAATGGCTGTGAGGATACGGTACAATAAACATAAGCATGTGTTTGCAGTGGTAGCAATCCAGATGATTTAAAAATGAGTACTTTTGTGAATGTTGCTATATTAAGTTTGTGCCTAAGAAGCAGTGTCCTGTTTAGAAGTATCATGGATCTATCGACTATTAAAGATAAAAAAATTTTCTAATTTTCAATGGTCAGTAAGCACTGCGAATCAGCCCAGCTGGTAATAAGACCCAGTACTTGTTTAAATGTATAAGCATTACAGGCAGTCTAGCAAGAGGGAACAAGAGGCGTGAAAGGTGGCACGTATATTCTCAGCCTTTAGAAACGCTGCAGAGCTGGACAGTTCACTTTCTAAGGTTTCTTTTTGTTGAAATACATAACTCTGTAGTATACTTCACTTCAACCCGTATGCATATATGCACCTTATAATTGTATCTTAAAGCATATACTGCCCCTCATATACAATAAAATAGTATATATAAAATAAAAGATAGGGAAATAAATGGTAGCGAAGACCTTCCTGGCTTTATGAAATCTGGTTCATGTCTTCTTTGAGTAACAGAAATTTTGCTTTTGTGAGTTACAAACGTCTACATAGTATGCTTTTTTTGTGTTAAGGTGTGTAAAACGTGAAAGAGTCATCAGCATTTTTAAATATTTTTTTCTCTGATTATAATGTATTTTTTTCTTTAGATTAGATGTGATTCATTACTATGTACAAAGCAATACCTTTTTTTGAATTTTCCCCTTTTTGTTTTAAGACAACATTGAAAAGTATCCATGTTAGTAGCTTAATTTCAGTTCCAATCATTTATCTTGGTTAAGAAGGAAGGACAGAGCTATACTGCAATTTTACTTTTCTCCATATGATAAACTAGTTGTAGAGGTGGAAAGTATGTAATTTCTAGAGGCAGAATTTTCTTTTGTGTGGAAAAAGATATAAAATGTTTTAATAAATTCTGTTCATATCTTCAGGAGTTTGGGTGGTATTTTTTATTTAAGTCCTTGGCTTTTCATCTTAAAGCATCTTTAAGTGAGAGCAAGTTCAATATAGATGTTCTTTACTAGGCGTGGTTTGTTCATTCCTAAAACCAAGCATCTCTATGATCAGTTCTCTAGTCAATAGTAAGCTGGATCAGCATTTGATTGCTTTGGTGATGGCTGCATGACTGTCTGCCTGTGAGCTCTGTGGCCTTCCATTATAGTGTTCCTATTCTGTAAGTTTTTAGGTGTTCCTGTATGATGGTAAAGCAGCCTATTCCACCTCAATTTTTTTCATTTTCTTACAGTTACTCCACCTTTCCACAATCATTCATTTGAATTCCCTTGGGTCTTCTGATACAACTTTCATTTAATGCTGATTCTGTGATTACGTACAATACTGTTGCAAATTCATTGAACTGATTAAATTTGACTTGCAACCAAACAAAATCATCTTATCATAATTTATAATTTTGCAGATTTCCATATACTAGTTATCTCTGTCTTTTTTGGAATGATCAACATTTCTTGGTATGTACTTTTACAGCAGGCTAAGTAAATCAATGTCCTTGAATAGGGATGTATCTTTCTGGGAATCCCCTGCAGAATTGTATGAGATACATCAGAGTAAGATACCATGAAGCATGGGTATCTATCTAGAAGGAGGAAAACTAGGTCAATTGAAATGATCACTGAGACTGTTCAAAAAGGCCTGTGAAGGAGAATTCTGATTTCATACCTGATCACTTCAGACTAGATAACCTTGGAAAGTAAGCCAGGCAGGGTAAAAATACTTTGACTTGTGTGTTGCAGTTCAGGAGACAATGGTAATATTCCCACGAGATAAGCAAAATGGCCTGAGCTACTGAAATCTTAAACTTTGAAACAGTAGAATAAACCTATTTGCTCTTCCTTGTTTTGTACAAATACTAGTACAGTTTAGTGCAGGTTATTTTCCAAGTGACTAACTTTGGCAATTAGGAACTATTTTCTGCTGAACATATTCCTTTTTTACATACGTGGTGTCTTGCATTGCTGATGCTCTTGTTATCTAAGGAGGAGACTGCCTACAATGTGAGATCTGTTTGTTCATGCTGTTACCAGTAGTATGTACAGGATGTACATACCCTTTTCTCTATCAAAATACAGATCTTTTTCTCTGCCTGCCTTTTTACCTTTTCGTTCTGTCACTCCTACAGTTTATTTTAAACTTTAATTTATACCGAGCTTCTGCTTTCTCTATCAATATCACATCATTATTCTTATCTGATTCTCTTGATAATTTGTTTGCACTGGAATTCTTGGCAGTGAACTAAGAATTTCATTGTCTACCTACTCTCTTTTCTCTTGGAGAGTATAATAGAGTGGGAGGGAGAAGCCTCATGGTAATATTTTTATATTTGAAATGTAGCCACACTTTATATGCTCCTACACATCGTGCTACTTACAGATAGTGAAACAAGTCTCATCTTGTGGTCTGGTGCTTTTCTGGTTTGGACTATTTTGTGCTAATTCTACTCATTTCATCTCAGACACTCTTATTAATGCTGCTACTCTTTTCTTTGCCTGCCTCTGTGGTATTATTTAGGAACGGGACTATTATCACTAACTGGGAAAGCAAAGCAATAATCCTCACCCCAAGAAATGAAAAAACAGCAAGTGAAATTAATAGGATGGTGTCAGAGATGTAGTCGTCTCAGTCTCCCATTGAATTAACAAGCACGGAGGAGAATGGCATCCCTTAGAAACACAAAGTACTTCCTCTTCTGCACCCAACTGGTTCTGGTACATGGTGACAGAGAGCTTTCCTTTTTCCTCCTCTGCCACCATTTTGGGAGGCTCTTGGGACCTCAAAGTTCCCGCAAACTTTCATGTAATGAATCCAGTAATACAACTGTATCTTGTTAAAAGTCAGCGGTAATTTGAGGAAAAGAAAATGCAGTGCATCTACTGAACAATTACTAATTTAGTATTATAATGCTGGTTTTGGTTTTGCATCTTTATAAGCCACTTTAAGTAAACAATGATGGCATATACAGGAAGTAAATAGAATTTAGTTTAAAAATAGGTTATCATTGGCAGAAGAGATTATTATTAAACCCTCTTTCTTCTAAATTATAAAAAAGATATTTTTACATATTTTTAAAAGATACAGTTTATTATAAAATAGAGCTTTTCTAATGGCAGATCATCTTTTTTCACATCCAATGTGCCTAAGAGATTATTTTTTGTTACAAAGTTTCTTTTTTGAAATAAGTTTACTATACACTTTTTCTTTAACAGAAATTGTTTTAGCTTATTTTTAGGTTGCTTAGATTTCAAAGTAAACTGGGAGTGCTTTGATAACATTTAAGGATTCAACCTCACCTGAATTCAAAAGACACAGCAACAAGAAACCCTGCTGTGTTGCTAATCTTTCTCAGTCATTTTTGATAGTTAGCACCTGATATAAAAGATAATGTCATGCGATTCACATAAATATTGAAAAATCAACTTGAAATTCAGAAGTCTAATTACTTGGTACTTTATTATGAACTTTCAGTTAGGCATTCAAAAACACTCATTACAGACCAAGTAAAATATACATGGAGGATCATTTCCTGTATTTGACTTGGTTGTTTTCAATTGTGTTTTCTGCTTAGAGTGGGTTAATAGAACAGTAGAGGAAAATTTCAGTTCTAAACTCTGTAGGGCTGATATACGTACGGAAATACTCGGTGTGATTTTTTTTTTTTTTTTTGGCCATATCTTAATATTTGCAGTCTTCAGATGCATTAAAATACTTTTTTAATGGCTTGGGTAGAGAAGGTTTTAAAATTTATTTAAGCTGATTCATTTGAATCCCTTTTCCAAATTATAACTGCAAATGAATAAACTTTTTTTAAACATTTTGTGATCACTTTTAATGTTTAACTGACTTGACACACTATCTTGGAGACTCGTTAAATCCCTAATATTGTTTTTTATAAACATGGTAATAAGTCATTTTTTTGTGGCTAAATGCAGTTACACCCATCAGATATCCTTCATGAGTCTAATTGATGGAAATTTGATGGTCTCTGCTAGAGAATGTTAAATGGATGAAATAATGGCTATTTTTTGCCTTAATTATTAGGATAATGCTTAATAAAGGAAGAATATGTCTTTCTAGATGTGGATTAACAAAATAGGTGGCAGTTCATGCTTTTGAGGGTAAAATAAGCACTTTTATTCTAAAATGACGTTAACATTAATGCCGTCCATATTACTATCTGTTCTTGTTCTTTCCTAGTTCCACAGCACACTTTCTCATGTTGCTGATCAAACCTTGCCTGACCACATCCCAAGCAATATCAAGCACAGATGATCTCTTGAATATCAACTGCTTTACCGTGTAGCTATATCTCCTAACAGGAAACATCTTTAAAATGGAAAAAATGCGTAAAGTTACAAGTGTGTTTCTGCCTTGAATTGTAAAGGTGAGACGATTGCAATATTCACCTCAGTTCAATTTCTACCTCCTTTTTGAGAATGGTCGTAAGCCAGTTGTGTTACCAGTTTTTGTTAGGACACCTGCCTTTTCTGTCACACAGGCCATAAGGCATTTATTTGGATGGTAATGGCTCTTGAAGACTGTAGGTCTGATTTGGGTTTGACTTGTCATGGGCCAGTTGAAGGATTTATGTAGCGTTACTAATTCAGCTAATGAAAAAGAGAGCGTTTGATAGTGTTCAGCAGTATTTGGAATTTTCTGAGAATGATATCCAATACTAGTTAGATATTTTTCAGGGAAATATTTTTGGTGAATGGTTTCCCACTGCAGATGGTGGCAGAGAAGATAGCATTCCTTTCTAACTTGAGTTTCTTTGTTGTTAATAAACAGTTCTGGGAACAAAATGCATGGGAGATGCAATTTCCTTTTTATGTGCCACAAAACTCTTGTATGTTAGTAAACTTAGTCTTTAGTACTAATTTTTCTTTCTTCTCTAGCTTATTACTTCAGAAGAAATGTTTGCCATATCAATTTCATTATTATAAATAATTCTTAATTTCCTGTAATGTATGTGCCAATCTGGAATAAATCGCTATGTGCATTTTCAAAATTTAGTTCAGTTTATTAAATTAAACTGTTTGTTCAGGGTCTTTTGAGTCTTTCGTGTCATGATTTAAAAACACCCTTTTATATTTTTCCAACTGTAAGAAAGCTTTTCTTTCTCAGGAGTTTTTCAGGAAAAATCATATTTGGAACCAAAAGAAATTCTAACTTAGCAAAAAAATTACAGTTTGGGCCTTGACTTATATGTAGGGACACCGTAACCCAATGTCATTAACACCCGACTGAAAATTGCACAGTTAATTACAGGTTTTTGAAATGTACCGTGTAGTATCTTGGCTCTTTCTGTAGTAAGCAGCCTTAGATCTTTAAGGGGTTTGATACTTACCTCTGTTGTTCTCTTCTCCATTTTTTAGGGCTTTCATGTGTTTTTAAAAGCTAAAATTAATGTTACTTCATTTCCTCCTACAGAAATAAAATAGTTTGAATATTCTCACCGCATACCAACAAGTCTACTTACAGTTAATTATTCTGTAGGCCAGGCCTTTGTCACAAAGTCTGGAAGAATTCATTAAAACCTAATCAGATGTCTTCACCAAATGTTCAGGGTAACCCGGTGATGCCTAGAATGAAATACCTATCCTACAGTGTACAGAAAAATAGAATACAGCCATGAATTCAGGTGGATGAATTGTAAATCAAGTTCTACTTAATTTTCTTTTACTTTTGTAAAAACAGGAAAAGTGTACTGCTGTGGCCAGGTGTACCAGTCAAGCTGCAGCTGAGACATTAAAAGGTATTTCCACACTTCTTCATCCCTCCACTTATGCCAGAAGCTAGCAAAGCTGCTGACAAAACTGCACGTATAGTAGTTTCTTAATCCAGTTCTGTCAAAATGGCTGAGGTGAAGTTGAAGCAAGCTATTAACATACAGTGTACTTACTACGTGGTAGGTTGAATCTCTCTGGTACAGGTGAATCAGAGAACACTTGCCTTTGCAGTTACCTAAGTGACTGGAGAGGATTGTAACCTCTTTTAGGGAGGGAGAATAAAGATGGTAACGTAGGTGCCTCTAGCCAGAGGCAGTGATCTTTTAGCCGGTCAGCTGAGTCCAAACTACATCTTACTATAGGCTATGGGTTTGTACAATTGTTCTGAATTAAGACCCCAGTTCTGCGTATTGCACGGTTCCACACTGAGTTTGCCCGGAGTGTTATGGGATGTACACTGGCCATGTTCAGTTAATCATTCTGGTGGAAAGTTGTTCTGCCTCAGCACCTCTCACTTTCAAATTCTGTAATAGAGGACCATCCTATCTATTTTATAGTACAGAAATTACTAAAAACACAGAATCTGTCATGGTGTGCTTGTATTGTACAACGCAGTGCCAAGTTGAGCTATCCAGATCAATGTTAAAGTCCTCTCCAGAACTGAAAGCAGTATAGCTAGCTGCATTAGGATTATCGTGTTTCTCATGAACTATCTTGAGTTACACTGAAGCAGCTGTACTACGTTAAAGACCTGCCCTGGTATCTGTGCACAGCAACAGTCTTTGCGACGTAAAAATACAACCTCATTCAGAGTTTGTCATGTATCTCGGAGCTGCACTGCATTGTTTAGTGTAAATAGAACTAAAGAAAGGCAGATGCTTTTGTCTTTGCTGTAGCTGGTCAGTACTCTGTAACATAAGCTTGCATGAAACATAGCACCCAATTTTCAGTGTCTGATGTCAGAGTTATCCTGTTAACGTAAGTCATCTATGTTTTCCTTCGTGAGCAAAACACAATGTTTTCAGAGTTTTCAGTTTCCCTTATTTGCCCTGCTGTTCTCTGTTCTCTACAGAGGTATTGGTATCACTGGAGCCAGGAGGTAGTAAATCCATTCGTTCTGCTGTTTCCTGGGGCACAGCTGTTTCAGCTTGCTGTGGTTTTTTGCCTGTCTGAGATCTTCTTAGGCCCAATGGGTGATTTACTGCCCCATATGCTCTCTTTGGTATTTCTCCACAGGGTCTATCTACCCAGAGTGACAGCCTTATACTGCTGAGGGGTTTACCTGTGTATAGCTGCTGCTTTTCTCTAATTACAGATATAGTCAGCATCATTCTCATGCAGTCTCTGCGTGCTAGACAGAATCTATCTTTTTATAACTGTTAGATTCTGTGTTCCTCTGTGGTGGTGGTAGGAGTTGTCATTCTGCTCCACTTGGGTATACCGAGAGGACTACAGAAGAGAATTATGAGGCAGCCAGAACAGTATTTTTACTTTATTTCTGCCATGCAGTAAAAAACCTGCTTGGTAGCTACAAAGAACTCTTCAGCTTCCAGTCACAATGCTCCAATGCTGACTTGGGGGTAATGGGGAAGTTTCTTGGCAAGGTTGACTGCCACAAATTTAAAGTTGAAAACTTTGTATAGGTTAAGAAATGTATTTTCTGGTCAACATTAATTACGATTTTTCATTTTAAGGCAGTGCCCCAAGGTCTAAAACTTTTATATGAGAGATCTTTGGACCAACATATCACATGTAAATGACAGAGTGCTGTCAGTCACTTGTGAGTGTTCATTTTTCCCTATATTTATGAATGAGAGAACTTTTAACTGTGTTTTTTAAACTGTGACTATGATTTGGTTTTTAACTGTAACTGTGATTTTTAACTCTGACTAGCAAAACAATGGTTTATTTAAAACAGCACTGTGATCTTACAAAGATTAGACAGTAACTTGAGAAGGTGCAGTGAGGAGATACAGTGATCAAAATTATGAAACAACTGCTCTGTGAAGAGAGATTGAATTGTTTAGGATTTTTCCACTTTTTGCAAAGAGAACACTAAATGCAGAGTTATGGAGGGGGCCTATGAATTCATGCACAGTGTGAGAAAGGTGCACGGAACATAATTTTTCATTATGTTTTGTAATACAAGAAAGAGGCAGTATACAAACATGTTCTTAAATAGCGCAGAATTCAATTTTGGAACGAGCTACTACAGGAGATTGTAGAGGCCAAAAGCATGAATAGATTTTTAAATCACCATCAGTGGCTATTGAAGTGAAACAAAAACCCTAAAACCACACACAAGACAGGGTACAAACTCCTGTTCAGGAAGATCCTAAATGGCTGATTGCAGGAGACAGGGGTGTTATGGGCCCTGGTGACACCCAGAGACAGAATATTGTGTTAGATGAACATTATTCAGACCCAAACGGTTGTCCATCAGGGACATAATCATTTTAGGTTTTACCTTGCTTGCATCACTAGAACCATTTAAAAAATTGAATTTTGTTGATACCAGTCCATACTGTAAAAAATCTATGCTAAGTTCTTGGTCTGCAGCTCAGTGTTCTTATTCATCATTTAAGCTGTTCTTTGCCTACTCGAACGTAGCCAAATGGATATGACTCCAAAGTAGCAGCAGGATTGGGAGAGATCAGAGAATACTAATACCATGGCTGCACTGCAGAATTCATCTCGTTGTTTACTTCCTTTACATTTGCACATCTTCCTGGGAGGGAGCGTCATAACAGGGGCTCACCCCTCCAATTTTCATGTTTTATTTTGTATACACTCCACTGTCTGTGACACCAAGCATGGAGGTCTCTTGATTGAATTTGCCAACGGGTTGAATAGTATGCTGTAGCTGTAGTGAAATCTACACTTAAACTGGACTCCTCCACCACTGTTGCCAAAAATAACAAAGATAACAGGTGTAAGTAGATATAGGATGTATAGCCAAACACTTGACAGGCGTGCTTTGTTTTTTCAGTAAGTGGGAGTGTTTTCATGCATGTGGCCAATTTCAGTACTGGAGCATTAGTGATAATATGAATGCCTTGTACAGTACTTTTCATCCCAGGAGTTTTTCCGATTCTACAAACTATGACTTGGTCTCTCGCTGCTGAAATGCAGCCACCTTTGGCATTGAGCGCAGCACTTGTGTAATAGTCCATGACAGTTCAAACTGAGGTTTTGCTGTACTTGAAATTACCAGGGTACTTTCTTGATACGTGTATTAATGCTGAAGTCTGGCATTGCTTAGTTGGTGAGAATTTAGGAACTCCTAAGCTCTTTAGAGCCCCCATTTACTATTCAAAGGGTATTATCCCTAAATATTATATAAAGTTTGTCAGTGTTTGTTTTAAAAACTGTGGAAAATTTAGTATTTCTATATTGATTTTGATAGTGCCTCTGTTGTTGAGATAGCCATCCTTTAGGCTAACGATGGATCGGTGGAGACATTTGCATAGTGCTCGTATATGTACTGATTTCTTTCTTGTGTCTGAGTGTTTGTGACAGCAAGCAGTCTTGTAGGTTACAGGTGGTGGTTGAACTCGTGTTTGCTATGTTGATATACAGCCCACATATCTATCACATATTTTTCACAAGACCTCTCAATTTTTTGTGATGTTAAAAAAAAGATCAAAGCTTTGTGCCTCAAGGGATCCTATAAATCAGGATTATAAAGCCTGCTTTTAAGCTGAGTTTTTGATACGTATTTAGGCCTACAGTATGGCTTTTTCTACCGATCCTAATTAATTGAATAGCCTGCTGTTTTTTTAAACAGAATTGCATCAAAGAATTAGCCAGACTAAAAATGCCCTCTTTGCTTCTAGGCAAGAAATTACATTTCCTTATTCTAACGCTGCGAAGAAAATTCCTGATCCTATAGTTGGAATAGTGGTCCACTGTCTTTCTCATGAGGATTTGAAACGGGAAGTTTTGTTGGTCAGTGGAGAACAGATTCGAAGAGCGGGTCCAGAATTTGCTATAAACAGAACTGCAGTAGATTCTGCTGTTCCTTAGTAAGTATTTTTTGGCTGCTGCATCTACCTAACTAATACAGTTCCCTTGATCTAGTTTTGCATTGAGAGGTGGGAGACCTGAATTTCAATTTTACTAGCTGTCCATGTTTTTCTTTACTTGCAACCATCTTAGCACAGGACCTGCTATGTCTGCCTGTAGTGCATACTTGTTAGGGGTTCGCACATATGCAGTACTTTACTAATCAGGGTGAGATATTATTTTAGACCTCCACTTTTATCATTTTACAACATAGGGTGTCATACCTGATAAGTAATTTGTCAGAATTTACAACTTTCAGACTGTTGAACTTAAAAATCTCAACTTGAATGCCATAAATCAGAAAAATACACTTTGAGCTATATAAAATGTTCTGTGGCAGTTTTTCTCCAGACCTGAAGAAGGGCTTTGTGACCAAAAATCTGTCTCTTTTGTCTGAATTATATCAGTCGATGTAACATATATTGTCTTCCTTGCAGATTCTGTCTAGCTTTTTTTTAATGAGGAATTTAGGGCCACTAAAATTGATACTTACTAGGATGCAAATAGTTAAATAAGAAAATGTTTTTGAATCATTGAGAATTAGCATAATTCGTATGAATTGTTATTTTAAAATGTAATTATTCTGAATTATTAAATAAGGTTTCAGAATAGAATATGAAGTCAAACCTGTCTCATAGGAAGAAAAATTAAGTCCATGGCATCATTTTTTTGCTTCGGTTAGACTTAAATAAGAGTACTGTACAACTGTACAACTGTCAGTAATCCTTAGAAAATGGCAGATAAATTCTGCTGTCATAACCATGTAACATTGTTTTTCTCTTTATAGTGGCTTTTTCTGTTTTGATAGAGTTAACATTTTTCATGAGTCCACTATACACTGTTGTGGTTACTGTTGAAATTAATCAGTATTTCACCTTTGCTGGGAAAGAAAACTCTGCAAAGGGAAAATTGAAGTACTTTTGCAGAAGCTGCTGCCTGTTGAGCACTTTACAAAAGTGTCATTTGATCCTGGGTTTCGTTTTGTGTTAGATAGCACAGACGTTTGAAAGACTATGTGTGTAGAAAGAGTTTGCAGTTTAAACAAGGGGTGGAGGGGAGGAAAGGTTATGTCAGGGTCTCGCAGCAGGATAGTCTGTCCTGTACCTTTTCCACCATGAAATAGTGTCACTGTTGGCACAGGAAACATCGGTGAAGAGGAGCAGCACTCAATATGTGCAGTGCATGTCAATCCACCGTGCATTGAGTATGGCTGCAATAAATTTACCTTGTATTAATGACCAAGGGTTTTTTGGTTTGTTTTTTTTTTTTTCTTGTTTCCTGAGCTATTTACTTTGGAAAAAAATGGCTTTGGAAACATAAACTCTCTTTTAACCTCAAATTGTCTCATAAACCCGTGACTGTAGGATTTGCAGATTCAAGGAAAGTGTGCTTATTGTTGTGACGTTCCTTATAACATACTGACTTAGTAGCACTATGGCGGGTGCTCGTGTTTAGATTTCCTGAATGTGTAGAGTTTGGAAATCCCATTGTAGTCAACAAAACCTCTAGTCATGGCTGTGCAGCTATGAATATTTTGTGAGGACTCAATTACAAAATAGGATAAACTTTAGCCATATGGACCCTGTTCTATAATTGATAGTATCTATAATCTATTGGCAGTATGGTTAAAAAAAAAAAAAGTGACAGGTTGCCAGAAGCAGGATTCTCTGAGATCCATTGGGATATTTCATTTTTTTTCTACACTTCCTCATACAAAACTAGATCACGATACTGGCAGTTTTCCTTTGTGTAGTACAAAAATCCCATTAACTCAGTAGAGCCAAAAAGCCCCCATCCTCTGAGCTAGCTAAGCATTATCAGCTGGCAGTTTCTTGTGGGCATCATAGATAAAAGTTTTAAGGGTGAATTTGAAGGAAAAAAACGCCTTTCAGGTTACAAGTAAGGTGTTTTGTTGCAATAGAGGTATGAAACAAAGCGAGAAGACTTTTATATGGATATTTAAGATGTGGAAACTGTTGCCCTGCAGAAATCTAGCAGAGGAGGAGGAATATGAAATAATTAAAATGCAGGTGGTGTTCCCTTGCATTCTTAAGTATTGTCATAAATGCAAGAAACTGACTGAACAACTTTGCTGCAATTCCCAAGTTTAGGCTTTGCATCAAACATTTGATGCTGTGGATGGTTTGTTTTATTTCATTTTAGAATTGGCCAGTCCTTTCTGGGTTTATAGCTAGAACTTGGGAACAGATGATACAACAATAAAAATAATGCTTTACTGTTGCTGTGCTATTCAAGTCGTCTTTGGGGGATGATTTGTCAAAGTGTGAAAGGAGTTCCTGAGTGAGGGACTCGGACTCAAGTTCTGTACCTCCATCCATCCTGGACACAGAAGAAATGAAAGGAGGATAGAGGGCCCATATCCCATGGATCCCTGCATAAAAGTGTAAAAAATACTTTGTGTAACTTGCATACATTAGAGTACGCTTGAGTCAGTGTTATCGTGGGGTTTGACTTGACCAGGGAAAAGGAGATACAGTAATGGAGTTGTAAGTCCTCTTTCCTAGCTCCGTGCTGCTGAGCTACACCAACCCCAGCTTAAGATATAGTTCACAGCATAGGTACAAATAAAATACTTAACAGTTTTTGTAATAAAATGTAGCTGTTGAATGCGCTACTTTGGTGAAAAATTTAGCTGATGATAATTTTAAATGACAAATAGTGTGTGTGTATGGGGGAGACTGAGGAACTATGAACATCGCTGCTTTTTTACAGTTTTTGAAATCTTTCTGTGTTTTAATTCCAGTGTGTTCCAGGTGAGATTGTCGGTAGATGATCATGTCAGCTGTCTGAAACTGGGGTCCTTAATGAGTGCTGTTATTTGCTTACCATGATACAGTTTCACTTCAAAAGCGGTGTGGTTGTTTTTAAAGAACAGTATTTCCCTGTAGACAGCTAACCAATCATCTGTGCATAGCTGAAGCCAAAATAGTCCTAATATTCTCTTTACTGCTACTACAGTATCTCTTAAAATGAAGGATGAGCTCATAGTAGCATTTTGGTTATTGGTTCAGTTTCCTATTTCTTTCTAGATCTTTTTTAAGCTCACACTGTCCTTATAGAATGACCTCCTGGGTTGCTGTGTGTAACCATGTGACCAGCTGTTTACTGTGCTTCACTGTGCAAGTTTGTGTCATTTTGATAACCCAAGACAACATTTTTAGCTTTATGGTGTATCAGAGGGTTCAACAGTGATTTGCTCACATGCTTGGGAAGAATCCAGTACTAGGGTAAGAATGAAGTGTAGCAGAAAGCAGTCAGGGTTGATCATCAACTAATAAACTAATGCCAGTACAGTTTGTTTTCCGTCTAGTGCTACGATTCTGCTGTAAAAAAATACTGTGGGTGAGTTCTTTTATTTTGCACGAGGTGAGGATCTAAACAATATCCTTCAGTTAAGAGAGCTCGAAGTAGAAGTGCAATGGCAGGTCCCAATGAAGTGCTAATGGAAGCAGCTTATTTTCACTGATGGGTGCCTCATGGTAATAAACACTACACTTAATAGTATGTTAACTGTCTGATAGTATGTTTTTATTTGCTACTATAAATCAACTTGTTGCAGTATGTTTAATATTTATAATCCGACATCATTATAATATGCTTCTTTGCATATCAAGAATTTTGGGGAATAAAAGGTACATTTTGTTATGCTCCCTGGTGTGAGAGTTCCAGCTGATTTTTCATGTTCTTGAATTGCAAATGCCTGGGTGTCATGAGATCTTTTATTTAAAAAAATATAGCATGCTGTTCCTATGCCAAATATTCTTTTGGAAAGCTATTTTTGCTCCCACCCTAAACAGTAACAAGAAAATACTGCACTATGAGTTATTTTTAAGTGGATGGAAATAGTGTCCATATTATTTCAAGCCACTGATGTATAAAATCTTTGTAATAAAAGAACAGCCACTTGTTTATTGCATGTTGTTTTCTCATATTTGTTTATTTCAAAATTTTAGAAAAGTGTCACGTGAGCAAACATTGCCATTCAAGATAACTGCAAGCATCGCACATTTTCATGTACCAAAAAATTATGGTTGCACGTGTAGATGAGAATTATTATCATTCTTCCCTTCTATATTGCGATTACACAAACCAACAAAACTCTGCATCCTTGATTCTTACAAGTTGTGATCTGTCTGTTAAAACAGGACAGTTCTCAAAAACTTGGAGAATCAATCTCGCAGAGTACTCTTCTCACTTTATTAGCAGAAAAAAATAAGGATAGTAGAACTCAATGAAAGCAATGAAAATGCATACATGTTATTTTGTGTTCATTCATTAAGTTTTACAGGTGCTTGAAATATTACATCAAAAAGATTTTGTAGATTATGGAAAGTCAGAATTTGTAGACTGTGTCACTGACAGCTCTTAAATAAATGGGGCTGAGTTTTCAACTCTATCCTAAGGGGTGTAACATAATTTTTCCTAATACACAGTTGCAGTAGTTGTGTAGTAGTTAAATGTAGGGCTTATAGTAGATGAGAATTTTATTCCAGTGACACATTTATTTATTTTCTGTTAAAACACCTTAAATGGGTAGAAATTAACAAAAGTCAGCAGTAACCAGTATTTTCTAGTATTTTATGTAGGTAGGGTTAAAATTAATTAAATCCTCTGTATAGTTCCACTGTGTTATAGTCAGTTTATGACTTCAAAGACAGCAGAATTTGTACCATATGTGTCAGCAGTAGCTTGAGAACTTGTAGGATAACATCTTAAATGCAGTTATACTGTGTATTCCCCTTTTAAAAACTATATTCTTCAAAAGAGAAATTTTTGCGAGGTGCTGTTCTGCTCTTCATTTCAAGAGTAGATACTCCTAAACCCATTAAAAATAAATGGTCAACTGCCTTTAGTAATGTTTTCTTGTGAATTTTAATTCATTTTATAGATACTTTTTGTCTGTAATTAGCTTCACTCCCTACTCTATAGACAAAATTAATTACTTCTATAACTAGTGAAGCAGTTTTTGGAATTACCCTACATTTGAAATATAGGAAAGAAAATGTGTTAGGCTGTACATACAGAAGTTAACTTCTAAAATAGGAGACTGTTTATTTGATGGATAACATTTTTTCTTACCAAACTGTATCTAATCAAATCCTTACAAAGCAATGCCATGCATTCAATGCATGTCCCATAATTCTCTTTGGAGACAGTGCACAGCTGCTGCAGTTAGTATTAGCTGCTTCTTATGGCTTGGTATTTTCTTTCAATAAAAATCACAGATGGCAGGGTGTCTTTCACACCATGATTGTAAATATGAGCCTGGTTCAGGTGAAGAGGTGATGTAAGTACATGTAATTCTACTTTAAGTATAAAAATCCTGCATTGAGCTCAATTACTGTCTGTTTTTCTGTAGTCCCTGAAATGGCCAGATTTGATCCAATGACAGTAGTGACATGAAACAAATTGTTTTGCATCTTACAAAGGACATTGGCATCCTTTACCTATAAAAGTAATAACACAGCTCTGCAGGGTTTAGCTTCTTGTGAATTTAGCTCTGTGTATGTTTGTAATTGTAATTGTTACAGCTTTTGTTCCGTGTTCTGTTAAGCACATGAGACTTCTTAAAACCTGCTGCTTTCCTCAAGCTGGCTTCTGCAGATAGCTTGTTTCCCTTCCACTCGCACTGACACATCCTCTTTTGGGTGGGAGAGGGAGACTTGTAAATTATTTGCATAGAGCTTATGGACTGCTATTTTATGAGTTTCCTTGTTGCTAATTTTTGGGTGAAAGCGCAGTGATACCAAATATCATCATAGATATCTCAGATTCTAATTTCGCATCTCCGGTGAAAAAGAGTAATTAGAGCACATCTGTTCTGAAGAGTAGGGTATGATGAGGACTTCAGTCCCACTTGAGTTAGCCCTGGTGTTGGAAGCAAGGTAGCTCTGCCTTCATGCCTTTGTAGCAAGAGCTTCTTGTAGAGCATGTTAGCTTGAACACAGCCCTCTGAGGATGCAGTTGTGTTGCTTTAGAGGCCCAAACTCAAGCTGTGTCAGTAGTTTGGTCAATATTAACTTGAAGGGCTACACACCATGCTTTTTTGTGATGTATAGACATGTCCTAATAAAAGACTAAGATCTTATAGAAGTCTGTTGCAGAACTAACAAGCATTTAAGAGTTTCCATCAGGTTGTACCATGTGTTGCTGTCTAATACCAGCTCAATCTACATCCAAGTTAAGCAGGAGGATATAGAAACAGAATCTGATGGTGACTCAGAGTCAGAGGAATATAGAATAGGGATTGACACAAGCACAGAGCCTATTATGGGGCTATGATTATTATTAGAATTAGTGCTGGTGGTTATGAACTTTCTTTGTTTCTGGACAGTGTCTCTATTGACTTTTTAAATTATTGCAGCAGTATTGGTGAATTTGCAAGCCACAGAAATTTGCTGAGAACATTTAATTCAGTTGACGGGATACAACTGTACCTGCTATGTGTTTTTCAGGCTATTTTAAGTACCCCATGTGCTGAAGCTTCCATAATTTCTTTTACCTAGCTTCTCACTTCAAAATACCCCACTTTCAACAAATTTAACAAGTCTAACTTGAAGGTAGTTTCTGATTGTATCTTAAATTTCTCCCTTCCTACTTCTAAGTCAACTCAGTGCCCCCATAAAGACAATGACAAAACTCCCATTGAGATAAATACAGCAATTTCAGCACTAATATTTATACCATTTAAAAATGTGTAGGCAGTACTCATTTCCCCCCAATTTATTTATAATTGTGTTAAACTATGGTGTCTGTATCTGAGTTTCTTTTCAAAGTTTTAATGATTTTTCATATGTCTCTGTTCACTTACAATTTTTATTATTCTACCACGAATCTCCTGTCATTAATTTACATCTTTCTGGTAATGAAAAACCTCAGCTGGAGTCTCAGCATATGTAAGTGTGTATCGCTTCAGCTTTTATTTTTACTGCCAAGCTCAATTGCTAACTCACAGAGCTGCTATTCACTGTTACCTTGCTAAATGGTTCTTATTTATTTTTTTTTCTACTGCAAAAGCATTTCAGATAATTTTCTCTGCTTTTGACTTTTTGCAAATTTTCTAAGATGAAGGTTTTTTTCATCCTGTTCTGTCGGTTTGCCTTCTCTCTGATTACTTTTTAAAATGTTTTTTATCATTCTTCCTTAAAACTGCAATATCTTCTGTGGGATTTTTTTCTTAGTGTTCATTTTCATGTTGGTTACTTTTTATTCTAGGACACATAATCGAAGAGCTAAAAATCCAGCCTGTTGCCAGTCTTTGTGGAATAGTCTAGACGTAACAGTTCATTACATTTGCTTTTAATGACTGCATTTTTGCATTCTGCTTATTAACAGCATGTATTTATTTTCACTCTCTATGTGTGCATACCTGTGGACTTTAGAAGGATGTGCAGACCATGAACTTGGTATTGGATGGATATCCAGGAAACACCAGTAGGATGGGATTTCTCTAATGCAGTTGAGATTGGAGATGTTTTAACTGTGTGGCATTGGAGAGCTCTTACGTAGCATTCATTTCCGTTCCAGGGTATAGAAGGATTGTTGCATTTTAGTTATAAAGTTAGAGAAGATGATATGTCTGTGAGACCTTTTATTCATCAATGGAAAGTTTTAATTCTTGGCATATCTGTTGATTTGTTATCAAGCAAAGATAGTATCAAGGAGGTTTCCAAGTCTGCTCACTGCTTAGAGACAAATGTCTTCAGTAACAGGAACAGGCAAGTCCCCATTTATCAAATTGCATTCTGTTTCCTACTAGTGTCTTAAACAGGTAAGGCAGAGACACCTGCTTATGTCTTTCAGATGCTTGGTTAGCTAAATGACATCATTATAATACTTTTGATGAGAAGAATTATGTCTGTGCATTTCTGGCCTGTCATCAGCACACTAGTCCATAACACCTGACAATCTCACCTAATGTTCCGGTTACATATAATCTAAATGAGAAAGGGAACGTAGCTATTTTGATAAACATACGAGAATGCTTAACCACACTCAGCAATGTAGCTCTCAGTCACATAAAAGTGTCTCAGAATTCAGACCTCTGTATACAGCTGCCAGACAAAAAAAAAGTTCTGGTTCTTCTGCTGGTCCCATTTCCTGTGCAGATTTTTAGAGTAATCTTCAGTGAATTGAAAGGTCTTCAAAGGGAATAGCAAACATGACTTGAGAATGAACTGATTGGGCATGCCTGTGCTGCTGAATTCGAGAAAGTTTGGCAGCAGTCCCTGGCCCCAAATCCAAATAGTGCAAAGGCTTTGGATGACTACCTCTAAAACAGGTTGGTCACATCCCATCCCATCCGCCTCCTCTCGGCAGCATGTGGCAGCTCTGTACACCCAAGACACAGTTTTGAGGAGGGGCCAGGGTTCAGTTCACGGTCTGAAAACACGCAATCTTTGCTGCAGTGCACCAGAATGGTGCTTTAATTATATGCCACCAAAGGTACATTTTCTGTTTGCAATATGAAGACGTTTAGGGGAGATTGAGGACACAAAAACTTCTAGGACTGTGTGGATAGACTGTTTTGGGTGCAGGGAGCCAGGGCTGATGTAGTGTTTTCTTCACTGACTCTTACAACAGTGACTGAAGAGAACTATGCTCAAGAGTTGTGGCCTAGGTTTGTCTTGGAGAAGTTCAGGTGGATTGCTTCAAAAGCTGATCTAGAGGAGAATTAAGCGACATGAACAAACAAGGTATGGTGCTTGTGCTTAAGTCTGTAATGTGGCAGTGCAGGCAAATCCATAAAACTATGCTTTATGCCATCAGTATGTACTTAAAAAGAATAACACTTAAAGAGATTTAAAAAGTAAATATTTCATTGCAACTGCTGACTTTTCTTGAGCCCCTCTCTCTGCAATCCCATGCATAGCTTTTTGCACAAGACCTCGGTTGAACTTCCAGTAGTAGATCATCCTTGTTTCTGTGGATCCCTTAGCACCTAATAGAATTTTTATTTCAAAATCAACTGATGCACTGTTAAGTTTTATTGAATATCTTCTATGACCTGTCTAGCCCATATGTGTGAGGGAGGGCTTTTCCAGTGTATGTTGTACTGTGGAAGCTGACCTAGGAGGGAAGGGAGCAAGAGGAAGGTACAGTACCTTGTTTGGAAAGCTATAACTGAGTGGATTTTCTGGCCATCAGTAGATATCTGAATTCTTGTGCATCTTTTCTCTTGAACCACCACCTTCATTACTTGAGCAGGAGGGAACTGTGGACTTCAGAACTGTAGTCTGGACTTAATAGCTCTGGAATAGTAGATGTTTAAGGAAAACTTCTTGGTTACATGATTAAATACTTTACCATCTAACATGGAAATTTCTCTTAGTATGCATAATAATAAGATACGATACTAAATTTGACGCCTCAGTTATTTGCTTTTTCTGCTCTTGCCTTCTGAATCACCTTCTCTTATAAAATGCTTTCTGCTTCTAATTCATTCTCCCATATTTTCATTCATATCCTTTCAATGTATTTACTCTTTATGTCATGGTGTAAGAGCTAAGCTAATAACTTAAAAAAACCCAACCCCCAAATGATGCATTAGTTATCTCCTCTCTGAAGGAGGTATCGATAACATTACCTGAGGGATTGTAGCAACAAAGGTTGAAAATTCATTTTAGAGTTCAAAGAGGAATAAACAGAAGTCTTCCATCAGGTTTTCGTGGGGGGAAATTTAGTTTTTGAATCTTCAATGTATAGGTGCAAGAAATTTAATCTTCGACAGCTTTTGTTTGGCTTGTTTTGTCAGTGCTGTTATGTTATTATGTTATTCTGTCATTTTTAATTGAAATTTAGAAATTAATAGTTCTAGACCTCTTTTAAAAACAAATTTAATTTTGAAAGAAATCTTCATTTTGGGCAAAGAAATGCATTGCTTCTGGGGTTTGAGTTTTTGTGCTATACAAAGAGGTCGTTTTGTAAGTGTGATAATTTAATCTGGGCTTATAGTATGGGAACTCAGTTCGTCCATGTAATGCTGCTCTGTTCTTCATACACATTTTTAATTTTGGTAAGCTACTTAAACTCCTCTGCATATGATAATTTTTCCAGGAAGATATTTCCTACTGGGGGATTTTAGTATGGAGCTTTCCTTTTCTCTTTCCCGAAGCTCTGTACATCTCTAAATGGGGTTGTTTATGAACCAGAAAATTTGGCAGATTCAGTATGGGTGGAGTGCAGTTTAGATATCTGTCTTGAGAAACAGGAGTCTTCATAAATCTTACTTAGCTAAATTGTTGGGTAAGAGCCAATTATGTATAGTAGAACTGCTTTTAAAAATCTTAAACTGTATGCCTAAACTTGTCAGGCCTCATGGAAATTGTATGATTCTCTTTCCCTTTCTCCCATGATCTTCATGCTTTTGCATATTCTCTGCAAAAATTCTGTAGTCCCTGTAAGCAGAAAACCTCCGACAAGCAAGATCACGTAAACTTCCAATCAACTAATGAATTTACACTGCAGAGTAATTTTCCCTGTAGTGCCTTGGAGGATGCCTTCTTTGGTCAAATTTTGACCAAGTCCATTGAGTCTTTATATAATGCAATGCTAACAGCATGGTTTTGGTTGTGTTTTTTTCCCTCTACTTACGGCCACTCCAAATTCCCCTTAGCTTTATAGTGTCACGTGTAGTTTTTCCTGTTTGGTCTGCGCTGGCTTCTTAACTGCTTTGCTCTTCTTTACTCACCACCCTTTTTCATGTAAGCTGCCCCAGAAAAAAATCTCCAGATGATTAGCAATTACTTTGCCCATTGCCAGTAAAACCTCTTCCTGTCACCCCTGACAACTGGCTATTTATTTTGGTGCCTACATAAGAATTTCAGGCTTCATACTTGCGTATGCTGTTGTATACCCCTGTAATCACGATTGTTAGGTGTCTTGGAATACATTGACACCAGTTTGCTTGTTGGATGTTGTGAACACTGGGCAACACACTAAGTTTGACTGTTACAAAATTTTGCTAAAAGGGGCCTTAAATCTTTTTCATCTTCAAGAAGGAAGGCAAGATCATTAAAAATAATTATCCAGTGCCTGATACTTCTTAATTACTTGTAAATTCATTATTTTAGACTATACTCAAAGTATATACTGCCAGGACAGTAGCCTACAGGTCCTGAATATAATTTTATTAGCTTATTTGAAGCAGTCTATTACCTATTTAAAAATACTGCAAAATGTAATTATTTTAATTATTTTTAATCCTACAGGATACATTGCTAATTATTACTGATATTATAGATTTATTATATGGGGTGGATTTTGTCCCACTAGTTTGGGGGTTTTTAATTAAAAGTTATAATGGATTTATTATTAATAGCTTTGGGCTCTATTAACTGGAATGCTAATCACCTTTTCTCCCCAGTATTTTCTGTGGGAGACGTGGGCAATCAGAAAAATTATTCAGTCCCTCTCAACTAGCTGTTGAAGTAGGATGATTTCCACCCTTCCACAGAAGGCTGTGACTTGTGCTGGCTTCTACAACATGGAAGTAGTATTGGGTAATCAAGGTTCTCATAGAGAACTTGTCTTCTACAATGAATAGTTCTACAGGGTAGGATATCATGAACTGAAGTGATGTGACCTCACAGTTATGTTTATGAATATAATTTTACTCCCAAAGTGACCAAACTTGCAGGCATGTTCTGGCCAGTGTAAATTCTGGAAACAGAAAGAGCGTGAAAAATATGGGAAACGGAGAGTGGGGAAGTGGGAGAGGGATCTGGGAGCTAGGAATTTGGGTGCAATGGAGAGGTCAGGACTGCAGGCATGACAAGGAGGCAGCAGTAGTTGACTGCAGTGCAGAACCAGCTAATCATGCCCAAAACCAAAGCCGAGTGCTGTGTGTTTTTTGGACAGGAACAGCAGTTGATATTTCTGCATGGCTTGGAGCGTGGGAGGGAATAGCAGATAGTGGAGGAGTTATGGCTCTGGTTGGGCAGCAGCTCTCGGGCAGAGAGTCGGGTAGTTGTGGAACACTGCAGAACTGTTGATAGTACGTAACCCAGGGCTGCAGTGCACACCAGAAGGGACTAGGCATTAACGCATTAGAGCATTGACTTCTTTGTAGGTCTGCCTGTGCATGTTGGACACCACGAACTTTTCATATCGTTTAATAGGCTGTTATAACTGTCATAAAATGCTCGTGCTGTGGTCTGAGTTAATAAAAAGATTCTGTGGTTTTAAAGCTGTACAGCTCTTTTTTGAGGTTTTACATTACTGTGCTGTATTTCCGTACAAGTAGACTAAGATGATGGCTGACTTTTAATTAAGTACTTTTCTACTAGTAAAATTTTGTCCATTCCAAGGTTTGTAATCAAGTGGGCAAAAGGCTTGAAACAGTGAAGAGGCAGTGGTCTGGCAGTGGGGATGAGTTGTGAAGGGCGGAAGGTAATGATTATAAGGTTTACTTACAAAAGGTTGGGAGCCGCTGTGCAGCCTTGGTTTAGACACTTGACAAAAGTAGGGGGCACAGACTAATCTGTGTAGTGCTGCTGAGAAAAACAAGAGTTACTAAAATATTATTTGTGCTGAAGATGTGAATAGTTTGGCAGCCTGCAGCCATCTGGTTATAGTCAAAATGTCCACTACTGAGGTCTTTAGGTTATACAGTGACCAGAGATACTACAGTTCTTTCCATTCTTTCACCTCTTATGTACATTTCCATGAAGAAAGTACTTAGAAAGAAATGCTGGGAATTCTGACATTTTGCCACATTGCACAACAATGATGATTAAAAAAACCCCCAAACACAAAAAAACCTTTACCTTATTAAGATATGTTTTGAGGCCTTCTGATAATTTTGGGATTTAACGGAGCCCAAGAAAGATTTAGATGTCCAAATCATATTGAACGTTCATAGGAAAAAAGAGGCATAAGCACTCCCATTGTCTAGTCTTGAAAGTTACAGAAGGGGTTGGGTTGCCTGGTCTGGACATCTTCATGTGACTGTATGTGTTAGCCTGTCTCTTACCTTCATTGTTTAACTGCAGTTGTAGTGTTTTCTTACAACTTTGTATCTGAGATGAAGCCCAGAACATGGATCACCTACACATCTGAATTGGGGGGGGGGGGGGG